>WBMY01011573.1:345691-407628 GCA_013397315.1 Donacobius atricapilla | reverse complement strand
GCCGTCCGTCCGTCCGTCCGCCCGCGCTGGGGGCAGAGGCAACCACGGCACGGGCTAAGGACAATGCCCTCGGGAGATGCCGATAAACCGTGACTGTTTCACAGCGTGCCTGTCCGTCAGAAGCGGCACACATCGATCGCCAGCCACGGCGCGACACGAGGAGTGACAGCAGCAGGGACAAGCGGAGTTCACACGGGGGGGAAGAAGGGGGCAGCAGTTCGCTCAGTATTATATTGGAATATTTTTCACATGACGTCGTTTCGAGACGAAAAAGCAATGACATCACTGGCAATATACTCATATCCATTATACGAAAACTAAGCAAAATATCACAGCTTAAAAGCAGCAGCTTTGCAAAGCTATCGTTCTGTTCAGTAGAAGGGAACTCATATTACAAATGCATTACAATCCATTTAATGTGATCATGATTTTGTCTGTCTTGCAAGACGAAGCACAGCCAGATGAGAACTAATGAATGCAACATGTGTTCATTCTTTTGGTAGCCGTGCCTGAAGCCAATTGGCAGAATGACTACAGCAAGATAAATGTCAAAACAAAACTATTCCTGAATATGGACTGCATGTATTTTGACTCTTCTATCATACTTGAAATAGTTTATTATTTTCAAAATATTAAGCATATTAAATAACTCTGGATTAAAGTTCAGATTTTCAAACAGTGGGATAGTTAAAAAAAAAAAGGGGGGTGGGGAGGGGAAGTTCTTGTCTCCATTCAGAAAACGAGGGCCAGTACTTTTTTCCCACCATCGGAAACGGTTGATGAGAAGGTTAATAGGTTCATAAGAACACCTATAATTAGGACAGCACACAATTGGTTTTGTGTGTTTTCCCCAGGATTAACAATCTACATTACTACAGCAGTATATTTCTTTTCCAGCAGCTCCTGATCGACTGGAGGAATCGACCTCTGCAGTGATCTAAAAAAAGAGATGGCAGTCAGCTGAACACAGCTCTGCAGTATGAAGTCAGCCAGACAACTACTGTGATTAATAAAAGGGAAAAGGACTAGGAAACTGCCTGGCGGAAGATGAAAAAGCGTAAAAGGCAAGGGCACACAATTAAGGACCCTAATGAAGCCATGGGCCTCAACAGACAGCTGTGGCACTGGGACTGACCATGAAACCATGTTCCCTACTTGTCCCAACCCCTATGTTGCATCAAGTCATTAAACAATCCTAATTGCAAAACAAAACACTGGGTCTTGTCTTGGGTGGGTTGGGCAGATAGAATAATTTAACACACACATTTTGACGTCCTTTCAAATTCAACATGCTTCCCAATACAACTATGAAGCCTTGGAAGAAATAACAGGCAAAATGCCCCATGAGGCCAAACAGACATTGATTGTATGCAGTGGTTAGATCAGCACCAAGAGCAGAAAGAGGTTTGATCTGCAATCTTAAGTGGCCATTAGTGCTCTGAGCAATGACACATTACATGCAGCTGGCAAAAAGCATCCAATGTAGTTAAGAGTAATAAATTTCTTTTAGAACATATCAATTTTGAAGTAAGTGAAGCACATCGTATTAAAAAAGTTAGGCTCTCTCACTGTAAAATGAGTATGAAATGCTGATATTTCCGGGTATCCTAAACAGACCTTAGTGTCTGCTCCATCAAAAGGATACAGGTTGAGGAGAAGGAACCAAAGCAAATGTCAAAGCACCATCAGAATGATCCTTGGAACTCTAACTTTTGAAACAAGACTTCAGAAGGCCCAGTGTATACAGCTCACCCTGAAGTCGGCAGAAGCACTCTCAACCCACCCCATGTCCTGTTCCCTGCACAGCTGAAGACGTGATCAAAATTCCTCAAGTTGACTTTAAATCTCTCATGATAACCTTACCTTCTTCATTAGAATTTTTCACTCTTCTGTCTCTGGCCCTTTTATCATACCTGTCCTTCTAAGCCACCTATGTTCAATAGCTATCTCTATACTTTTCAAGCCAAAACACCATCTCAGATCCCTCTTCCCTGCTGTTACTTAACATGAATGGTGGGTCATGAAGAAGTGCTCTTTTTAAGTATAGGCACAAAAAAATGAAAAAAATACCCAAACTTAAAATATGGCACACACCAAAATAAAGCACATACATAATCTAAGTCTTTGCTTAGGAAAAAGACTCTCAGATTACTAGCAGTACAAAGCAAATTGCTACACCATGAAAAAAACTAACAAACATTCTTGAATCTAACAAAATAAAGCCTGTTGAAGACCAGGAACAGAGCTCTCCACACTGTACAAGTACAGATTACTTGTTTATCCACAGCATACAGATATTTAGGAACACCACACATCTGGCACTGTTCAGAACAGTGAATGTTTCAAAGACTGCAGCGGCACAGTTTATGACTGTAGAAAAGCAATGACTTTAGATATACATCAGATTTTCATGAGTCAAAAAACACTACAATGTGCCTTTTCTTCAGAGAGGGAGCAAATGGCTCCTCCAGTTTTTGAAGACAGCCATAGGAAGGCATGAACTCTTTGCAGTCACCACTTCCATGTGAAGAGGAGAACAAAGCAGGTCCCCATGCATCCATACCCAAAAAATTACTTTCCAGTCACCCAGAGCTAACTGAGGAAACCAGAAGTGCCCCCATCAAAGTCACCATGTCCCCAGCTGTAGAACAGATGCTTGTTCCCAGGACATCTTTAGTCCATAAAGAAAAAAAAATTAAAATAAACAAGGAAAATTATCTATTGAACTTCCTTGGCAAGTGATACTCTTCCTAAGAAAGTACCTGCCATATGAAATTTGGAAATCAGTTCTCACAGAACTAGAGTTTCTTAATTTCCTTCAGATTTATGAGATTTCAGATCCAAGAGCTGCTACATGAAGCAATCACAGGGTTATATTCCACCCAGAAGATTACTGGAATCTCTCCCTATCTTTTATTCATAAAACCTGTACTGTACCTAAACATCACAAAGTGGTAACTGTACTGACACTAGTTTAATGCCTGTCTTGCTGTTGAACTGCAAGAGGGCAGCACTAGTTAATTTTGCTTCCTCATATATATGAAATCAATCATGTTTCCACTAGCAAATGATCCTTCAATTATTTTGCTTTCTTCTTTCTGAAAAGAAACTGCAGTAATGTTTCAGTTGGCAATCGACCTCACTGCCAAACAGTATCACCCTTCAGCAGCTGCATTCATTAGCTTAACCCCATAGAAAAGAGAGAATAAAAGTAATTTCGTTAATAACCACCCAATTCCTAAAGCCTTTTATTGCTTTATCTTTAGGGGGGGAAAAACATTGGTTTGTTTTTAAATCTGGGTTATATCTGCTATTACCTAGCAAGCACAACAAACCAAAATAATCTCATCAGGTGAGACAAAGTAATTAAACATTTTTAAAAGACACACTTTGGGTAAGGATGCTCATTGCATCAAGCCTGCTTCCAGCAGTACCTGTGAGGTGTTCAGAGGTTGGTTAGTGAGCTAGAAAGGACAAAGACAATCCAGCAGGATCCAATGCTCCCTCTAACACCTGTGGGATGTGGCAGCCTCTGCTCACTCCTATTCACTTCAGGCGCTGGGCACTGCAAAAAACCCTAATGAAGTTCCATTCTCTGAAGCATTAATTCCAAGAGTGATGAAAAGCACGACCTTTGACTAGGATTAAGGTCACTTAGAGTTGGCATACGGCAGCACTACTGCTAAAATAAGCATCCCTGCCCTTCTCCTGCATCCTTCCCATTCTCATCCTGCTCCTGCCAACACAGCTCATGGGGCTGCACAAGGAAGCACACCAGGAGACTGAACAGCATGAAACTTAACTCATCAACATCAAAAGAGGGAAACTCAGCAGGCCAGTCATATGGTGTATGGCACAATGACGCATGCTGCAGGAGCAGGGAGGTGGCAGCACCCTCTGGAGTGAGTGGTGGGAACTGTGTCTGTCAACAGCAGCTCTGCCCATGGATGACTTAAGGAGGTTGTGAAATAAATACACTTGTAAATCACATTTCACTGCCAGAAACCTGAGAAAAATAAGAACTGATAGAGAAGAGAATGAAGTCCCCAGGCAGGCATCCTAGGGCAGGATGTGGCACAGAGCAGTACTGCAGCCCTTCCTTTATCACCACCTCTAGACTCTGAACTCAGCTCCTTCATCCTATGGCATTTTTCTCAAATGAAGCTAGCATGCAAAAAACATGTGAAACAAGAGGTGTACACTGGATCTTAAAAATTGTCCTGAGGCTCTCCTCCACAACTAAACCATACTCAGCTTTAAACTAAAACCTAGGTCAACCAGCCTAGGAGAGTGATCTGAATGGGAAAATTTATTTCATATTTGCTGTCCAAAACCACATTGCCTAATCTGAAAAAGAAAACCTGCAAACGGAGCCCTCCAAATGCAAATACATATTTTAAGAACGACCACAAGAATGCCTATTTTTGTCAGGGGGGTTGCTGCTGCAGCAGCTGTGCCAACACGACGGAGGTGGCAGCCGGCTGATGTGGAGCGTAGGAAGGGTGGCAATGCGTAAGGCTGGTATTTCACTGAGCATAACATCAAACCACAGCTGTAGCATGCCTTCCGCTGCCTGCCCGGAGCACTTGCATGCAGACTGCTTGCAGATGCCTTCCTGCCAATCCGGCAGACAAGATGAAAACGTGCTGAATCTAAAACACAAAAAGGTTTGTCTCCCGCAAACTTCGTGTTAGGACTATGTTCCTGATCACAGTTCAGACCATGTAAGATAGGTGGTGGCCCATGAAACTGTGCAACCCTGTCCATGAGGAAACAAAGAATCTGAAGAGTAGCATCCTTGTCAGATACAGTCTGTATCTTTAGGGAGATAATCAGTTTCATCTCTGGTCAAGAGCTGAGCTTCAAACGCAAAAGATTTGCATAAGTGGTATTTTTAAAAGTACAGGTAAACTGTACGAGGTTTTTGAATATGACTCATTTCCATTCTCTGAAACTGATCAGCAGAAGTTTGATTAATAATGACAATTAACTGATGGTCTTAGTCATATCAAAGCTATGGTTATGGACTAGCTATGCTAAAATGACTGCTGTCTAATTATTTAGTTTATGCCAACAGAAAGATGAATATTGCTTCTGCCATGCAGAACTGGGGAAACAGCCAGTGCAAAGACAATCTATAAACTGTTTTCTAATAAAGCACTTTCAAAAGAAAATATCTACTTCTAGATATACGACACTACTTAAGGGTTGTGTATCCTTTCAGAAAATGATTAAATGTCATTCTTGCACATCAAAACATCTCCAGATGCTGGCTATTTCCATTAACACGTTGCTGCAATGGTGACTATTTTTACTTCTTTTAAAAGTAGTAAAAATAAGAGTTAAAAACCCAAGAGAATTTGAAAGAGCACACTATTTATGACAGAGACCAACAAGTTTCTTGTTTACTATCCACTCTGAAGTGCTGAGGAGGTCGAAAAGCATTTATGAACAAACCCCCACCAAAAAGCACAATCCTTCCCACAAAGTTAACTCTGATTAAGGATGTCCAGCACAATTCTTGTGGATGCAGAGGGCTTGTGCAGTGGGTGCAGCTCAGCTGTGCAGTGGAGTGACGTTTGACAGCACTGCAATCATGAGGTGGGGACCCCACCCCATCCCAAAGGGTGGCTCAGACATATGGCAACCCATGTAGGTGAGGGACAAACCCCACAGGTGCCAGTCTGGCTTCATCTAGACTAACAGGGACGCCTTTGGCTTCCAGACATCAGCATATGCCAGCACAACTCAAATCTTCCACCGAGGGGCAGGGTGATCATCTCCATTTGGGATCATGCAGCAGAAACACAGCATCTCTGATTTAAATATTACCTAGTACACACAAATGGGATGTCAGACCTTAAGCTATTACTCCACTTCAAAGTCTGACCTTATCAAAAGATCATTTACAGCCACACAGTTTTGACATATTATATATAATAGCTGTATAGTCCATAAATTAATTACCCTTCTGATGGCACAGACTACGAAACGAAGTGGCTTAAAGGGAATCTGTAGAAACAGTTTTATATCCATGTCATTCCTCTAAATTTAGTTGACAACAGATTTTTGTACTCTTAAGGAGAATGGGTCACAATAATAAACATCATGTTTTATTTACAAATATAGGATTGAACTATTGTGAAATCCCCACACAAAGTTTAGGACCTATGCTATTGGAAGAAAAAAAAAGTAAGATAAACAATTATGCTTTTTCAAAAAAACAAGTATGGAAATTCCTGTTTACTTCTCTTGTTTTTCAGCAGTGTTCTCAGTATCCTAAAACTTGGTGAATATAAAATGGGAAGAACAAGCCATACAATTTCCACAAATTGCTTGATAAAAAATGTCTTTAGAAGGAATCCCATTGATCCACACACAGGAGTCGAGAGAGACATTTTAACTAGTTAAAAATAAAATCTGTCAGACTAGAAGTCATGCATACTTGAAAGTCTGAGTAACACCATGGACATTAACATATGGACATAGACATTTTTTCTTCCAGCAGGAATAGCAGTATTACAAAAAAACTGGCACAGCTGATACCTTTGCCAGCCTCTCTCTCTGGAGAGTAACCAAAGGACAGTCAGAGAGAAGCACTCCATTTTAATTGGTAGCTCTTTCACAGGAGTCGAGACCAAGGTCCACTTTTGACAACTGAAGTGTGTTGGTATTGCCAGAAAATAAACATTCGATAAGTCAGAAAAAATAATGTCTTCCTCTGGATCACCAATCCTACTATGACAGCTAAAGATCAAGGCAAGGAACAAACAGGTTAATTTCAAAGAGTAAAAAAAGAGAGAGGGAACTGTGATGTGCAGTAGAGTTCCAAAGGAACTGACAGACTGAACAGCTGTGTCATGACAAGGACACACCAGGGAAAAACACCTGAAGAATGGAGAAGGTCCTTGATGGCTTTAAGAAATGCAGTTGTATTTCTCAAGAATCCAGCTTACCAAAGATTCAGAGATTGACTAAAGGTCAGAAGCAGCAGGAGTCTGATGCTATCAGATTACCTAAGAGACATTTCCACACACTGTGGAACCACCAGCCCTTAGACGTGGGGATGATTACGGCAACATTTGATCAGGCTCACTATGTCCTTACTTCACCACAGGAAACTCCTGTACTCCAGATCTGCCTAGTTATCGTCAAGTAATAAGAGCTGAAAAACAAGAGAACAATCTACAACACACTGAAATCTTAAGTTTGAAAGGCATTTAATCAAGCCTCAAATTAAGAGTTTATCCATCTGTTCCTTGAGAAGGATAAAGTTCATGACCTAAGTGAATAGAATAGTAGGGGTGACAGGGCTACAACTAAAAGCAACTTCTTTGCTAGCAAAAGACACAACAGTACTGAGTGCTCTAAGCTCCCAGCATCTTAGGATAAGAAATAAACTATATATTTGCATACAAAGTAAACTAAAATAATAAAAACTATTTTAATGTCCTGCCTTTTTTTTTTTTTAATACAGACTACAGAAGCATTTGTATTTTTTTTAATATGCAAGAGTATGAAGTTCACAGGTTTCCTCTAATTAGCTGCTAACATGCAGGTTTACACAATGAATCACAGAATGGTCTGGGTTGGAAGGGACTTAAAGGTTCATTTAGTTTCAACACCCTGCCATGGGCAGGGATACCTTCCACTAGACCAGGCTGCTCAGAGCTGCCTCCCATCTGGTCTTGAACACTGCCAGGGATGGGACAACTTTTCTGCCAGGGATCCACAACTTTTCTGGGCAACCTGTGCATGGGCCTCATCATCTCGACAGTGAAAAATTTCTTCCTAATACCAAATCTATACCTACTCTCAATTTGAATCCATTCCCCCTTGTCCTGTCACTATAGGCTCTTGTAAAAAGTCCCTCTCCATTACTCTTGTAGGCTCCCTTCAGTTACTGGAAGGCTACAATTACGTCACCCCAAAATTTTCTTATTTCCATGCTGAACAATCCCAAATCACTGAGTCTTTCCTCATAGGGGAGTAATGAGCACAATTCTACCACAAGACTTTTAGGCAGAAACTTGACAAACATCTTTACACATAACTTCTTTTAATCCAAGTTTTGGGGATTGTGTGTTTCTTTTTTAACACTAAGTTCTGAACATACAACTTCCATTTGAAATACATATATGTTATGAAATGGACAGCAAATACTTTCTCTCATGTCAGCTTGCATCATGTTTAAAGTGTTCCATTAAAAAAAATGGAGAATTACAGAACTCTTAAATGCACGTGGTTAAACAGATTTTAAACTATGGACATAATAAAGCATCATTACATTTACAGTCTATGATGCTCTCTAGTATTCCAAATTTTTCAAGTTAGTGACGCTTGACCTCAAAACAGTCTTGAAATATAAAAGATGTCCAAACTTTAGTAAAGTGATCTAAATTAGTGAACAGATTTTTTTTTTGTTCAGTCATACACACCAGAGGTTACATCTGACCATTGAATTATTCAGTCCAACATACAAGTTCTGAAAAAAGCCCACGTTCCTCTTTTTTCTATCCTCAGGCCAAAAGAATTTACAGCACGTTCAAGAAGTTTTAGTCAAAACTAGACAAGAAGACAAGTAGTAACAATGATTTATTTATCTGCAAGTCTGTTATCACCACAGAAACTTATAGGACACCGAGTACCAGACAATGTTACACTTTCAGTGTAAGTTTTATTTAGTAGCAGTGTTTTTGCCAGCTACCTCTATAAACAGGAAGACTCAGCTATTTCCTTCAACCAACTGCCCACAGCACAATCTGCTTGAAAGTAACAAACATGCAAGGCTGGACAGCTTATCCTATTTCTCCATGGCCTGTATTTACAGCATGAATATGTGTTGGTTTGTTGGGTTGTTTGTTTTTGATGGTTTTTCCAACACAAATGAGGACTTCTACAGGAAAGCATGCACTACCAAATTATATTGAAGGACATCAGAACAAAAGGAATAGTAATGAGAAGAATTGGCTTAAATACTGAGAAAATTCCAGTCCCTATTTCTGAAGTTTCCCATGAATGTTGCATGTTTCTTTAGGCATCCTTTGAGGATGCATCCCACTGGCAATGTAACAAATTTGAAGCATGTTTGTCCCAATCAAATACAGTTTTTCACTATTCCGTTGAATTTCTCAATATTCTGCCACCCTATATGGAAATAAAGTGTAAAATCTTACTACAGCAATCAGGAATTAATGAACTGTTGCAAGTCACTTGAGCAGCTTACTAACACTTACATAGCTCAGATATTAACAAATTTACATAGACACGTTTGTGTCTCGAACCTAACCCTCAAAACCACCTTGTTGAAGGTCTGCCACCCTGCAAGGTGGCTCACAAGGAGGCAGCTCCTCCTAGCTCCTTTAAAACAAAGTTAAGAGACTGAGGTTGAGAACTGCAAATGACTATACTTCATATCTTTCAAGATTTTCTTAACAGCAAATTTATACCTCAGTATTTTTCTTCGTTATGCTCTTGACAGAATTCAAATCACTTGTTTTATCTTACCACAGGAGAATTACGTGATTTAATGAGTAAGTCATTTGATGGGTAATCAGGCAACTGATTTTATCTGCCTCACTGCTATCAAGAGGTCAGCACTACCTTCCATTAAGGCAAATTACAGGTTTTCAAGCATACCTGCAATCAGATGAAATCAAGTTTGTTCTTGCAGCATCCTCAAAGCCCATAGAGGATATGTGCATTAGAGGAACATGGGGAGAAGTGGAAAGATGAGAATTAAATTAAATAATAATTTGGAGGAAGTGTCTTACTGTTTTCACTGATGAAATCACATCTATGGCATTAAAAAGGACATGAGAGAACATGGTTTATTTGCATTGTCTCCTTCCTTTTCTCATTTATAAACCAATTGTTATTCTTAGGCAGGATAGGAAGGAACATTGGAAGGCATGAACTAGCAAACAGTAAACTGAGTTTATAATCCAGTATTAATCGCCCCCCTGAAGAGCTACACAAAGTGGTCTGCAATTATGCTACATCTGAGACCACAGAGCATGGGCATCACAAGTACACATCAACATATGATGAGCATTTAGTCTACTTAAAAATATTTTTTTTAAATAAAATTGCATTAATCTATAGTCACAATAACGTTGAAATGTTAAACAGCTGTTTATTTCCATGAAGCCCGCCAGCTGCAAGAACACAACTCAAAGCAACACCTTGGGCTGTCTGTATCCCATGCACACACATGTGGCGTGGAGCACCCTGACGCAGATGGGGACAGCAGAATGGCTTTCCAGCACAGGTCCACTCTCCTGCAGACAGGATGGAGTCAGGCAGCGGCTGCAGGGATGGAGCCGACCATTCCTGACAAGAGGCCAGACAACACTTGCAGCTAACTGTGTTCAAGGTACCACTCTCCACTAAAAGGATTAAGAGTGGAAATAGCACGTACTTGGCACAAACCTCTGAGTCAGGAGTTTTGTTTAGACCATTAGCAAATTAGCAGTTTAAACTGGATTTGCTGTTGGAAGATTTGCTTTGGTAAGAAAGTTCTGGATCCTGCTGCACCATTTAGCAGGGAGGAGCCTGACTGGTGGCTATGCACTTGGGAGGAAGGGGGGCACAGCTGTAAACACAGACCCCCTCGTAAGCGAGGTGAGGGACAGGCTAAAAACCTGGGAGAAGCTCCAGCTGACTGCAAAGGGAACCAGGACTCACCTCCCGACTATTGCATCCTATCCACTGATACAATTTAATATAACATGGCAAATTTTAACAGTAGGTATCCTGATAGATACAAAAGTCTTTAGAAAAACAACTTTTTATCAAAAACACACCCTAATAGCATTTGGACAACTTGGGCTATATTAAATATTAACTGATGCTTTCACTGCTTCATTTAAGGCATCATGTGCCCCGTGACTAAGTATCAGAGCTACTTTTGTAAAAAGAATGGCAATTAATATTGTTACTCTATCAGTTTAAAAAAATTGCTTTTGCAAATTATTTAAGTAATTTGATTCTCATACTGTTTTGCTAGGAAAAAAAAAAGTTTAATAAATTACTAAAGATGACAAAACCAGTTGTATGCTGACTTAATTGAATAACAGACAAAAAATCTGGTTTAGAGTACAGTACGGGATTTGCTTTTGAAATGATCTGTTGTTAAAAGAGAATGGGAGGGGGAGGAATCTCAGCCTCCTATTGAGAGGTGGTGGTGGGAGTTTATTCTGCAACTGCAAAAGTATATTTCAATATTTGGTGTAGCTGGAGGAGAGTGCAGCCTCCCGTGGTTGACTGAGGTTGTCTGCCGGGCAGAGCCACTAGGCAGCAGTGGCTACTAGGTAGCAGGAGTGGTTCACAGAGATGCAGTTTGAACAGGACAGTCAGCTTAAATTAACTATCTCTGTTTAAACTGTCTTCTGAAGCCAACCTCAGAACCCAACTTACTGGGAAAAGGGAAATTTTTTGGACCTTGTGTCAGTTAATTCAGGATCACTTCCCCCACACATGTCTGATTTTCGTGCCTTTTCCTTTTGCAACTTTGAGGACTGCTAAATTTCCAGTTTTTCTAAACAAAACCACGAATTCTCTTCCTTATACTTCACAGCTTCATCAAGCATGGCCTTAAAGAAATGCAAACTCTTAAAATATTCCCAATGAAATCATATCCATTAGCAGTAATGCTGATGACTTAAAAAAAAAAAACAACACCAAAAAAACCCCACAAACACACCAAACAAAAACAAACAAAACAACCCAAACAAACCACCAACACATCTGGAGCTGTACAAAGCCTCCTCTACCAGGAGGTTCAACCCTGGATATGCATCTCTTGGTAACATTCACTTCACTTTGGGTTACGTGAGCATTCATGACAAAAATGAACAAAAACCTCTTATTTTTATGTGCTGTATCAATTGTTCCAATGCATGCTGATCCTATCTTCTACAAACAGAGCCAGGATTTAATTGCACTGGAGCGTTAAGCAGAAAGACTTTAAAACTCTTTTCTGTTTAACCTGTCTGAATTGCAAGTGGCTGTGTCAGAAAGGACTGAAGTATGTGCCATTCTGAAAATAACCTGCAGGGATATATATGGGCAGGTGCGGTACCAAAGTCATTTCAAAACACATCAGCGATAAAAAAGAATTATGACTTTGCCTTTCTAACCTTCACAAAGATTAACACAATTTTAGGTTCATAAAAAAATAACCACATACCTTGCTCTAGGCATTGCTGACATTGCCAGATTATTCCCAGTACATTTAGGAGGGGCTGCACAATGACAGCAAATCCACACATCTGAATTATCAATGCAAAATTCCTGAAGTTCCAGTTTAAGCCAGGTAAGACTGTGTATTTTTTGCTTCTATTCATTCTTTTAGATGTAAGCTGAAGCTCTGTGCTCATTACAGTTTTATAACTCCTTTGTAGATTACGAAAACAAAGAAGTAAAGCATATCAATGAAAACAAATTCATGGGGTTTTTTTCCATAGTAAGAGTCAAATTTCCAATCCACTGGAAAATCCAGCAAGGTAGCAATTTATTAGCCATGCTGAATGGATCAGAGGTCCACTACAGGATTCCAGACACACAAAGTGAAAACGAAAACACAAGCCACATGAACACAGACCGCCCTGCAAACCCTCCTAGTGATGGGATGGATTTCCTTACTCCAGCCAGCATTTTATTTCCCAAAGCTCACACTGACCAAGGCCCTCCTAAGGAACCCTTGGCTGCATTGATTTTCCTGCCAGAACAAGACAAGAACTGCTTCCAGCTCTGTGCCAGACTTGAATGACACACACCAGCCCCATGGTGTCTCCAAAGCAAGGACTACCTCCTGGGGGAACTATGGAAGGAAAAGCCACAAATTCCCTGCACAGAGGGTCTATTGCCAAAGTCCTCCAGGGATTGCCTTTAAATCATGACATTATAATTGTTTACTCCTCTTTGACAACATGCACAAAGGTGCTAATTCCACAGGTTTGGGAATAGAGAAGGTATCATATCGGCATGTTTGACACTAAGGGTCAAGCAGGAAATAAAATTTAGGGGATGTTAGCGAAGAGGGGAGAACAGATGGCCAACAAAATACCTTTATTTCCTTTCAATATTTTCTTTTATCCTGTTTTTGCTCTTCTTCCCTATTAAAAGCATGAATTGTTGATGACTGGAACTGTTTTAAGGCTCTTACTATGCCAAAAGAGGTGCTAACATGAAAGAATTTTTTTTTTACTTTTTAATCTAGTAAATTTCTTGTAGTATATCTGCATAAAAACAAATAATCTTAGTCCAGGATTTTTCACAACATCCACAATTCCAAAAAGACTGAAAAAAACAGATGCAAAATTTACGCTTAATTTCATTCTCCAAAAGGACCTTGACAAAAATGAAACCTATCCCTGGAACAGCAAAGATTAAAAATATTTATTTCAAATCCTTATTTTTTGTTTTTCTCTCTCTTCCTTAGTCTAAAAATGGTGTCGAAAGATCTGGCAACTAATTCTTCTTTTGTCAAGTAGCAAATAATAAAACCCAACAAGATTTACACTTCTCCAAATGAAGGCTAAAGGCTCCCTTTCTTGACAAAACAGGACCTGATCACAACACTCCCTAGACCTCAAAATGAATTAATCTCAAAATCAACCTGCTGGTGGGGTTAATCAGGTTCCTTAGTGACAGGAGCAAAAAAGATCTCACCTGCACAGAGGACCAAAAAGTGGCCTTGGAGATTGGTTTGTCTGTATGCAAACCTGCACCCGTGACCCACAGAGCCAGGCACTGACCTGGCCCCTCAGAGCTCACTGAGGATCATAAAGGACAAAGCAGCACCAAGATAGGAGATGATTACTGCAAAATTCAACTGAGTTACAGTATGGGCCACACCTGTTCAGTGACCATAAAGGAAAGGAATTACTGTGTCAAGTGAGATGACAAAATTATACTTATTAATGAGTTGGTTTAGAGTTCAAAACTTTTGAGATCCTTTCTCTGGCATGGGGAGATTATATTAACGTTAGAAATATGCTCACCTGTTAAGGAAGCAGCAGTACCAATATGCCTGGGGCTACTTGAATACTAAAGTCTACAGACAGTATTAGGTGTAAGTCTCGACAGTTGACAGTACTGAACATTTTTCACGTAGGAAATAATCTGAACAGTCTTACTGCACATGCTGCAAAGATAAATCGTGGAGCATTAAAAGAAGTTGTTAGACAGGATGTGTCCCACTTCCTCTTCCTTCTCATTGAAAACTAAACAACATAAATCACAACCAGTTATTTCAAATGTAATCAACTCCTGCCAGGCATCACTACTTGCTAATGCTTTCTCTCTGCCCATCTCTCCTCACCATTAACTCACCAGAATAAAAAATAAAAAAAAAAAAAACCAAAACAACAACAACAACAAAAAAAAGCAAGGAAAAAAATCCCCCATCCTCTGCACACCCTTGCCTACAGACCCATAACCATCAGATCTGATGATGTCCTCCCCTTCTGGCACTTAAGTAAAGCTAAGCAAACAAACAAACAAAAACCACAACAACAACAAACCAAATCAATCAAACAAAAATTAGAGGGGAAAAAAAAAGGGGGGGAAAGCAGGGGGAAAAGCAAGAGGAAAGGGGAAAAAGAAAGCAAACACAGAGAACAAAGCCACAAAAACCCAGCAAGCATGGAAGAGGGTCTGGGCAATTAAATGGAAGGAGCAATCTCAACAGTACTATGATATATGTAGCAGACCCAGACACACAATTAAAATTCAGCCATTCAAAGCTTACATGGTTTCACATCACCATTAACATCTATCATCCCTCTTTTAGAGGGAGGAACCATCCACAGCTTACACAGTTTCACATCACCATTAACGTCTACCATCTCATTTGCACAGGGAGGAACCACAAACACTTGCCTGTACAGCACAAGGACCTTCAAGCAGATGCATTCCTGTGCACATGGAATTAGCAAACAACCTGAGTCAGTAACTGCTGTCACCAGACATTTTATACCAGCCTTTCCATTCCTAAACCTTGTCATATCCTAAAGTTGAAATTAAAGGTAAAGGGATCACATCTGGAAAAAGAATCATACAACTTCTTGTTTTCAGACAGCCACATTCCTCGTATGGCAGTTAAAAACTTGCCAGAATTTCCCCTATAAACATGTTTCCAGCAATTTCAGCTCTCCCACACAGTCTTTAGTCCCAAAGTAACAGTCTCCTGCAGAAAAGGTTGTTTTTCATAAACACACACACGCAGATAAATTGGCCACACATTTCTCTGGCACGATGCATTGTTTTCCACATGCTAGCACCAGTGTCCTACCACAGCTGACAATTCAGAGACTCAAAAGAAAAAGCATTAGCCTCACAAGAAAACAAGTCCTTGCCACATTATGAAATACAAGAACTAGGTTAGGAGAAACAACCTTAGAGAGGTGGCCAATACTTACACACAAAGGCCAAAATGGCCAGGTAGGGTAGTGGATGAGGGAGGAGAAAGGAAGAAGAAACAGACTTCTGACAATTATCACTTGGGAGAGCAGCTGAGATCCTACAGGGATTCACACCTGTGGTCCACAGATTCTCGCTCATAAAATGTCCAAGGGAAGGGTGAACTCCTGAGAAACTAACATATTTTAGTTTTTGAAAAACCCAAACAAACATGAATGATAGAAGTGGCACGGATATAAGCGCGGAAGCATTCCTTGGATCAGTGGTCACGATATGTCACAGGACAGCAGGGATGCTCTCCCACTCAGTTCATGCTGTTGGATAGGAGAGATGACCAGAGGCTGAAGCAACCACAACCCAATCCTCACCATTCCTGATCACTTCCCAGAGGCAGTCAAACAGTCTGGCAGAGGGTATTCAGCTGCTTTTCCAAGCTAACAAACCAATTTGTAGAGGAACCCAGACTACCTGGATGAATAAAAACCTGACCTGTGATGTTAAAAATAAGCAGGAAACCTTTTTTTCCATAAGTGAAAAAAAGCTTAAGAAAGGAAAGCATGTCTTAGAGGTTACAGGGCACCAGCAGAAGAATAAAACGGTCTGGGAACCTGCTTGAGCTGAACCATGCAGAAGAAATCCTGGGGCATTGCTGTTGCTATGCACTGCAGCTTCAAAGGGGAGAAGGACAGCTACTACACAGTGAGGTGTAAGAGATCATTTAGGAAAGAAAACAAGCACGAACAAACACCAAAGAAAATGTTTTGCCTTCCATTTCAATAAAGATAACAAAATGACACACTGAAAATGAGGATAGGGTAATGGCTGGTGCCACATACAGTGTGGAGACAAAATGGGACCATTTACAAATAAAGAAATAAGGGGATCTGGATAATCTTCATTCCGCAACACTGAAATAATTGGCACTCACAACAGCGACAGACATGCCAAAAATCACTGTAAGGAGGAGGGGGAAAGGAAGTCTTTTGGGAGAGAAGAAAGAGCAACCTTGGTGCTACAAGTGAAGGAGCATGACCTTGATAAGACAAGACCTGAACAAAAGAAATCAGAGAAATGTAATTGAGCAGTGAAATGAAGACAAGGCAAATTTTATTTTACCTGAGTAATTTAGTCCTCAAAAAAGGAACCAAAGTGCTTACATCACTGAACTTAATGCAGAATTAAAGCAAGAACTGATGTGATAAACAGTAGTATTTAAGGTACAGACACAGAACATTTTAAAGATGAACAAAGCACTGGTTTAAAGACCAGCAACGAGAGATAAGAGATCCATACAAAGAGAAGATGTGTGTTCCTTGGGTTTTGTGTCATCAGGGCCATATGTAAGTTACACAGTAACCATACTAAAAAAGCAGGTATATAATAATGTCTTCTGGGAGACTAAAGTTTGGAGAATTAGCCGTTCCCAAAGGAGTCTCTCAGAAGCTGGACAGTCCTTTGGGCTAGCTGGAGCAACACTAGTGTAATGAAATTTAAACATATAAAGTGAAAGGCAACTCTGAATAATAACTTCTGCTATGATCTAGTAACAGGAGATGAGGCGGAGAAGGCAGCCATCAGAGCATCAACTGCTGTTTGAGACTGATGACACACACAATAAATGGATATTTTCAACAGAAAACCGGAATCATTAATTATATAAGGTGTTGGCAAACCACTACTTGTAGCTTTAGACATATGGTTGTGGCTACCAACTCAAAAGAAAAACAAAACAAAACCAAACCACCTGCCTCTCCCAAAACCAATTTACCAGAAACAAGTGCAGAAACTCAGAGTACAGGAAAAAAAAAAGTTTTCTAAGGGAAGTTAAAGCACTTGGGATCCTCTAGCTTAGCAATTAAGAGCTGACAGCAACAGAGCTCTGTAGGTATGTTCATGTAAGGCAGGATGGATCTCAGGAAAAGGAAGGGGGTGAAGAGGAAGCACAGGCTGGTGGAAAGACTCCCACTGCCCCAAAGCCTGAGGTATTACTCCATCTGGCCTGGCAAGCTGAACTTCAACAAACTTGAAAACAAACTTCAGCACAGCACCTCATTTATATATTCACTACTGTTTGAATGATTTTTTCCTGGGTGGGACTTTTGTAGCTTAGGCACGATGTGTTCCCCCACTCAACCAGGCATTTACATTTATTACATTCCCTGCAATAATAGAGATGTAGAAAAAACGTCTCTGAACTTGTCTGCTGCCTCCCTAGGGCACACTATGCTTTATTCATGCTTTGTCATTTTATAAAGTCTTTAAATGTGTTAGAACACATGGATAATGGGAGCAACAGGCCCATCTAGACTTAAACTTTTATTTTTACATGACTGTTTGGGGAAATTATCCCCTTCAGCCCTCCATTCCCAAGTCAGCTGTACTTTAATAGTCCATTACAAGAGAAGAAACAAATCTCAATATTTACTTTTTGTTGAACTATCAGATAAACGCTGGGTCTATTTCTGTTCTATTCGCATTCTCCCACTATTTCCATTACAAGGTATGCACTAAGCATTTTGACAAGAAGTCCCCCACTGCTAAAAATCTCAGTGCCAAAAGAAAAAATGGAAATGTTTATTAAGCTTTTGGTTTCAAATTCAAATAAATTTTCAAAATTAAACTCAAATTCCCTCCAGCTTCCCCCACTAAAAAACAAGTTCACACAGTCTAAGAGCTCACAGACACAAACTAATGTTATTTCTAATGTTGGAAAGTGAACTTCAATCCCATTTTACAGGCAACATCTTTTGGTTTGTTTAACTGTCCTGGAATACCCACAAAAGGTACACATTTTTTGTATTTCTTTGATTAAAAATGCCTCATGAGGCCTTTTGTTCTCCTCCCAAGTTTGCAAGGCATCCAGCAAACAGGACTGCCTGCACTGGGTGTAATACAGAATACAGTACCATTTAAAATTCATTTTTAATCATTAAATTGTTTGGATATGAATATATGCTGTTACTTGCTTTAATATTCTGGGTAAAGCAGACATTAAAACCTAAGTTTTAATTAAAACCTAAATAGGATATCTGTATGATACTTCATACTTTAACAGCAATCATATGCATGCCCAAAATAATTTGTTTTCAGCAAATTTAACCGTTACTTTGCATGTGTCATACCTCAAGTCTCTCCCTTTAATTGAAAGCATGACACTATTCCGGCAAACCAGCCATCTCTCCCCCAACCCACTTCTGCAGTCCTTCTTGGCTTTTCCTCTTTCTAAACACAAGTTCAGTTTGCCATATCCTATGATGTTTTGGAGTAATTACCTTTGAAAAAAGTTGCCTTCTCCAACTGGCAAATACTCCCCATTTAAAAAGCAGCAGCCTACTCCCAAATCTATAGCAGCAAGATGAGCTATGAAAGGAGGAAAGGGTTTTTGATTTGAACAACTGATTATGAGTTTTATCCCTGCAACACAGCAGGTTCACAATCAATTANTCTATCTAATACATTTCTGCACTGGATTTAAATTCTGCAGCTGATTTGTTTTGATGCTGGTTTTGGATAGTGACTTTTAAAATTGAAATATGCCTAGGTGCATTAATAAAGCTGAGGAGGTAAAAGTCATTTTCCAATAACTCAATTATTCTCAGTAAATGTATGGTAATAAAAGGTCTCAAGGATGTGAGGATTTATTATTCAGCTGGTAGATTTCTAATTAACTACCAGAACCTGGTTAACTGGTATTTCTTCTTTCCATCCTTTTTCTACCTGGGTAGAGAAAATATATATATAATATATATATATATTATATATATAAAATATATCATATATAATATATAAAATAATATCTATATAGTAATATAAAACCAAATTGGTTTTTTTAGATACAAGGGGCTAAATATGGGGTTTATTACCACCACTGTTCAAGCACATTGACATCTAAAACTCAATCTAAGCCAGCATTCCCACCATTTCTTCCACCAAGATAACGAAGCATCCTTCCACTGATGGATTTGGCAGAGTTAAGGAGACTGAGTTTCAAAAAGCACTACCTCAAATCCAGAAATCTCAGTGAGGACTCTCTGCCTTCCAGCCTGAACCCTGGGGATGCACAGGTCCTTGGCTCCTGGCAAACACAGCCAGCCCAGACAAAAAGCTCAGACGGAGCTCTCGTGTGCTCCCCAGGAAAGTCAAGTAACACCAGGAAGCCCCCACTTAGTGGGCTTGGGACACAGCATTGACAAGAGCCAATATCCTATTAGTGAAGCTGCTGAGCATCTCCCTCTCAGCCTGATTAGTGTCATTGTTTTAACTAAATTATTCTCTCCAAGGTTTCTTGGAGCCAGGCCCATAAACCAATGACCCAATAATCCATTAGGATTATCTCCTTTTCACAAATTATGTATGCAACAGAGATTCAATCACTCAGGACTGGAAAAAAAAAATCAATACTTTTTTCTTTCCTTTTATTCACTTTCCCCCTTCTTAAATACACAAGCCCTCAATAACTGAGAGCAGTTTTCTGGCTTTGCTGTATTTGGCACATACTGGTCTTTGACTATGTTAAACAGAGTGCTTCCTCGTGCACAAAGCATCAATTCTCTCCCCCTCAAGCTTGTGCAAGTGCTATCCAAACAACATGTAGAGACAAGATGTTTAAATTCAAAAATCACTCCCTGGAAGGCACAGAAAAAGGAGCTTTTTCAAGAGCATCATCTGTATCTGAAAAGCAACGCAAAGCATTATGCCAGTTTTGCCTGTCTTTCATGACCCTGTGTAACATTTCGGTTTAACACTCATTCTAAGCAACTTTCATTTAGGGCTGTGGTGGTAACACAGCAATCCGTCAGAAAAATACTTCTGATAGCAACAAAATCCTAAAACACAACAATTATTGTAGGAGTTCCACCATTCTCCTCCCCAGAAATCAAGGGTAAAACTCCAAAAGGAGTAGGACCTCTCATTTTTTAGCCTCAACTCAAACACTATTATTAAAATTGAAGCAGATTTGACCACTGGCACTACAACAACCTGGTGAAACAAATGGCACCTTGTGTTTGATGGTGACGTTTCCTTCTTCCTCGTGCACTGCTCAGACACAGCATCTCTGCTCCCCACCATGGCTTCCTCAAAGCTAGAGGCACCCCTAATTGCTTCTCTTCAAATTTTACAAAAATGGTTTAACACCAACAAAAAGAGTTTTTAATTGCTACTGAAGTAAGCTGGCAAAAAGTCATGTATATGACTTTTTACCTTTTAAAATAAATATGGACACTCAAAGGTATCTATATATATAATATAGATACATTGTATATGTGTATTACATGTATTTGATAAGTATTATTATAAAGAACAAAGTAAGGTCTTGCTTTAAAATACTCTCTTCCTATTCCTTCCACACCTTGTGGGCTTTTGGAAGTTGAAGATTTTCAAATGAAAGGTTACATTACAGGATGCAACAGTCAAGAACATAAAAGCATTTGTAAAAGGGAAGCACGTTATTCCTATTAAAGCACAAAACCTATAGCTAAGTAATAAATTATCTCTTCCCAAATTTTGAAAACTTTATTACACAAGGAGAAATTACATTTTCCAGAAGCCCTACAGTAAAGAGATAGGTATCTACTACATGCATTCATAAAAACTAGGTATTAGTTTCCTTGAGCCTTCAAGAGCCTCAGACCACAGACATATTAAATAAAAAAATTTAAAAAGTGGGGACAAAATGGTGCTTGTTACCCCTTGACTCACGACCTACACAGGTCAGCTTAGCACGGCCAAGGCTTTCCTCCCTCTCTCCCATTCCAGCGGAAAAATATGATAAAAAAGATGCTGTTCTTCCAAATACTGAATTCAACCCACAGTCAGTTTCTTTTTAATTTTACTAAAGAACATTTTGCATCTTGACACACAGAATGCCAGAAGACAAAGATCCCTGAACAGGTATATGGATCAGAACAGATCTTCCTCTTGAGCACTTCTGGACACTTCAGGACTGTCCACTAAGTCTTTAATAAAAGCCCAGATTTGTACTGACACTGGCCACAAACTGTGAAGATCTCCAAAGTGTTTTTCAAGTCTTGTAAACACAGACTTACATGCTACTAACAAAAATGTCAAGAATTCCCAGTATAGAGTATATATAAAGCATTTCCTTAGCATTGTCTTTTGTGTGCCCGAGCACCCAGCCCCAACGCATCACAGCAAGCAGCAGAACAATGCGTCGCAGTCTCAATGGCACAGAGAGCATTTTTCTCCTTGTACGCACATTGTAAAACGACCCACTTCTTTTGACCACGAAGAGGAGGCGACTACTTGAATTATTAGACACCTAGCATTGCCCTATCACCCCAAATACACACCAGCATCATTTTAATCTAGACACTCGTAACAATATNAAAAAAAAAAAAAAAGCTAAGTGAAAGGACAAAAGTTGTATTAAGCCTACTTCAGCTTTTTTTAAAATTTTCTTATTCGTTCCTGTGTATCAATGATGTGGTCTATACCTCACTGAAAAGCTCTGGCAAGACTGGTATATAAGAAAAGATAGCATGTGGCATATAAGAACCTGGAACTACAGTCCTAGAGTTAACATCCTCTTACATTTCAGTTTATGTTCAAGTCCTGCTCTTTGCAGGTCATCTGCTTCTATGTCACATTTCTGCTGCTCAAAACCTGATAAAGTAAGCAATTACACAAAGAAAAATAGCTGTGTAAGACATGCAGCTTGAAAAAACTATCAAGACTTTCTGACTGCAGGAATTAGTTTTTCTTTTTTTCTTGACTTTTAGCAGAAGCACTAGAAATGTTTCACAGAACTTTATTTGCAGAGCAGTGGTGCTACTTTGCTGGGTTTTTTATTAGGAAAGGCATAAATAAGGACAGTATACAACCCAATCAAAACTCTTCAGAGAAATATTTTTCTCTAACCATCTTTCTCTGCCTTGCAAGAAAGCAGTTGGACCTGCTAACAACTCTGTCCTTTCTTTCTTTTCTTCCTTCAAAGGAACATGTGGTTATTTTGGGCAGCATGTCAACATGTTCTTGTCTGCTATAAACCAGCTTTGAAATTATACTATGTTAATTTTGTATGTAGGCAAAAGCCAATGTGACAACTGGACAAACCACAGCACCCTTGCCCCCCAAAAAAGACTCATCCTGAGCAAAGCTGTTAGTTTCACATGGCAGTAAAGAAGAGAAGAAAAATTCACTTGATACCCTGAAAGTTTTCNGCTTTGCTGTATTTGGCACATACTGGTCTTTGACTATGTTAAACAGAGTGCTTCCTCGTGCACAAAGCATCAATTCTCTCCCCCTCAAGCTTGTGCAAGTGCTATCCAAACAACATGTAGAGACAAGATGTTTAAATTCAAAAATCACTCCCTGGAAGGCACAGAAAAAGGAGCTTTTTCAAGAGCATCATCTGTATCTGAAAAGCAACGCAAAGCATTATGCCAGTTTTGCCTGTCTTTCATGACCCTGTGTAACATTTCGGTTTAACACTCATTCTAAGCAACTTTCATTTAGGGCTGTTGTGGTAACACAGCAATCCGTCAGAAAAATACTTCTGATAGCAACAAAATCCTAAAACACAACAATTATTGTAGGAGTTCCACCATTCTCCTCCCCAGAAATCAAGGGTAAAACTCCAAAAGGAGTAGGACCTCTCATTTTTTAGCCTCAACTCAAACACTATTATTAAAATTGAAGCAGATTTGACCACTGGCACTACAACAACCTGGTGAAACAAATGGCACCTTGTGTTTGATGGTGACGTTTCCTTCTTCCTCGTGCACTGCTCAGACACAGCATCTCTGCTCCCCACCATGGCTTCCTCAAAGCTAGAGGCACCCCTAATTGCTTCTCTTCAAATTTTACAAAAATGGTTTAACACCAACAAAAAGAGTTTTTAATTGCTACTGAAGTAAGCTGGCAAAAAGTCATGTATATGACTATTTACCTTTTAAAATAAATATGGACACTCAAAGGTATCTATATATATAATATAGATACATTGTATATGTGTATTACATGTATTTGATAAGTATTATTATAAAGAACAAAGTAAGGTCTTGCTTTAAAATACTCTCTTCCTATTCCTTCCACACCTTGTGGGCTTTTGGAAGTTGAAGATTTTCAAATGAAAGGTTACATTACAGGATGCAACAGTCAAGAACATAAAAGCATTTGTAAAAGGGAAGCACGTTATTCCTATTAAAGCACAAAACCTATAGCTAAGTAATAAATTATCTCTTCCCAAATTTTGAAAACTTTATTACACAAGGAGAAATTACATTTTCCAGAAGCCCTACAGTAAAGAGATAGGTATCTACTACATGCATTCATAAAAACTAGGTATTAGTTTCCTTGAGCCTTCAAGAGCCTCAGACCACAGACATATTAAATAAAAAAATTTAAAAAGTGGGGACAAAATGGTGCTTGTTACCCCTTGACTCACGACCTACACAGGTCAGCTTAGCACGGCCAAGGCTTTCCTCCCTCTCTCCCATTCCAGCGGAAAAATATGATAAAAAAGATGCTGTTCTTCCAAATACTGAATTCAACCCACAGTCAGTTTCTTTTTAATTTTACTAAAGAACATTTTGCATCTTGACACACAGAATGCCAGAAGACAAAGATCCCTGAACAGGTATATGGATCAGAACAGATCTTCCTCTTGAGCACTTCTGGACACTTCAGGACTGTCCACTAAGTCTTTAATAAAAGCCCAGATTTGTACTGACACTGGCCACAAACTGTGAAGATCTCCAAAGTGTTTTTCAAGTCTTGTAAACACAGACTTACATGCTACTAACAAAAATGTCAAGAATTCCCAGTATAGAGTATATATAAAGCATTTCCTTAGCATTGTCTTTTGTGTGCCCGAGCACCCAGCCCCAACGCATCACAGCAAGCAGCAGAACAATGCGTCGCAGTCTCAATGGCACAGAGAGCATTTTTCTCCTTGTACGCACATTGTAAAACGACCCACTTCTTTTGACCACGAAGAGGAGGCGACTACTTGAATTATTAGACACCTAGCATTGCCCTATCACCCCAAATACACACCAGCATCATTTTAATCTAGACACTCGTAACAATATTAATTCATGGAAATGTTCACTTTGTAGAAGCAGCAGACATATGTTCACACAGATTCTCCAAATGTCTACACACACACATATGTTCTCAAGCAACCTGCCCTCCCCACCACAGGAGCCGAGGAGATGCTCCTAGAAACACTGTGTCTGTCATTTTCCCGCACTGAAATGTACGTGCTGAAGTAAACGCTTCTTTCCCTGGAAAAACAGGGAATAGTTGTTCTAATTAAGTCAGTACCTTAGAAATCCGCCCACTAGCAGCAAAACAGAGTAAAATTAGCTCTTCACCCACGATCAGGCAGTGAAAAAAAGGTTTATTTAAAAGCCAGGTATATTGTTCCAGCTAAGTGCAAGCCAATGACTTCAAGTGACATTTACTTTGGCAACCTCAAACAAATCAAGATCACCCACTTAGCCTTCAAAAAGGGATTTTGGATCAACCACATTAATGGGACACTCTTCATTCCAAGTACGCCAGTTCACACAAATCTGGTTTCCAATAGAAAAAGTCACAGACTAAAACTATTTCAATTCTCCTTGGAAGAAAATAAGCTTTTTGTGAAAGCTGGCAGCGGTCCCTTGCCTTTTCTTCAGTTAAGAGAACAAAGTCAATGTAGGAGAGGTGGAACTCACCATGCAAGAAATACCGTGAGAGCACAGAACAAACTGTGTGTTTGCAGGGACCTGCAATTGTATGGACACAAGCACCTTTTTTAACCACAGCACAATGAAGTGGGCAAATCGCAAACAAAAGGCAAGGGCGTCTCAAGGCTGGTCAGAGGAGACAGAACAGAACAGAACTGAGAAGCTCTCAGTTGCCCGAGCCCAGAGATAAAATGGGGGAAGGTTGTACACAGAGTGTACAGAAAACTGCTGCTAAAGAGGAAAAACAACAAATAGCACAACTGCCCGGGAGAGCAGAGCAACTTGGGCGAGTGAGGCAGCATCCCGCCTTTCCATTACCCCCCTGAACCAGAGCGCGACCAGCTCCAGCTCACAGCACACTGGCTCTCTCAAATCCTCCTGCCTTCCAAGCCCAAAATGCTTTGGGCTACACTTCTCCATTTCTGAACAGCTATTCCACAACCCATCACAACTACGAATCTCAGGATTAGGAACATTTCAAAGGCAGCTGGGTTAAATCTTCCTATGCTCTCCTATTTAAAAATCATCCCTAATCATTACTTACACACAGTAAGCTTTGGTAATCTTCATGCAAATTTATTTGGGTGTTAATTCTTGGGGCAGGTAACAGAGATGGATGTTCTTTTCATAACTAGAGAATTTTCCTTGAGCTAATTGAAAACAGGCATATTTTGAGAAATGCATTCTACTGCCAATAGTCTAGCAGGGAGGCAATGCAAGAATGATTTATGAGCTGTGAATATCACGTAAATCTGTCTTCATGTAAAAGGTTCATCTCTGCATAGAATAACTTTAAGTACTCAATTATCAACACTCTTAATTTTACATATTTCCTAACAAAGCACAAAAATCCCACTGCACATCCCAGCCCTTTCTCAGAGGTTATCACATACCAAATGAATGGGTATCAGTTATACCTAAATGCAGCCAGAAAACCAAGTGTCAATTAAAACATTCTTAAATTAGATTATTTCACGTTTTTTCCAAGTCTTTTACCATCCCATTTTCACATTACTTTAGCATTCACCACCTACTTTGTGGCCCAAGGGGAAGGCAACAGTTAGCCAATCCTGGAAGTTGAAAGATCTTTTTCATCTATAACAGCTGTTGTATACCTCTTGCCTTTTCCAGCAACCTTTTTAAAATTCATTTCAATTTGAAGCCTGCATATTACCGAGACAAGAAAAAAAAATTCTCTAGGAAGCTATCAATAAGAGTCAAACATTTGAACAACTATCCCAATTCTTGACGGAATTATATCGCCCAACTTCTTCTGAGGCACGCAGAGTTTTGTTTATCATTAAGGAGAAACTGCTCTTGAGCATCTGGATCTTTCAGGTATCTTGTATTTTTATTAGAAATGTATTTTTTTACCCTAATGAAAAACCACACTAAATACTTTAGTAGCCATATTAGAATCTTTAATTTAAAAAGAAGTATTTCAGTATTTGGTGACCACTGCATTGGTTGGAAAGTGCTGCCCATGAAAAAAAAAAAAAAATGGGCTTGCAAGTTCATTTTCCTAGTCTGTGCCTAGTGAAAAGTACAGTTTAGTCTCTCAAGGTACAGAATATGCCTGAACCCTTCACCTGCATCTCCAAGTGACTTAGGAAAAGAGTGCTGCTATTTAGCCCTGGAAGCCCTGTCGGAAAGTGGACACAGAAGAGCAAGAAACACAGCAGCATTAGTAAGTAAGAAGGGAGGAAAAAAAAGTCTGTTTTTATAAATGATGAGTTTAGCATGCCCATTTTAACTCATAAACAGTGGGCTGTGATGATAAATGTATTGTACTTAACACGGTAGAAGATTACAAACTGCTTTCAGTGAGGGTCTTTGGGAGTTGTCCCATAATTTGGCAGTAAATCAGGCAGGACGAGGAAGAGGCACGGCTGAATGCAGCAACAAACGGACTAGAGAGGCTCCACACACCACTACTATCACTTCTTCACAAGTAATTTGTAAAATGACTGCTTCATTTACTTCTGCTGTAAACAAAGATTTGACCCCTGGCATCGCATCTGACTGGGGAGCAGTATTAACAAAGCTCTGAATGCTCTCCAAGACCATGACTCTCGATTTCAGCCCTCTACACTCAGAAAACATTCAAATATGATGCTTAAAGCACTTTGGAGCTTGACAGAAATTAAAATTTGAATCCAAGGGTCAAATTTCAGAAATCTCAGTATGAAACTTTGGTATTTGATAATTAAAAGCCGCATGTGTATGCAAGCACATAAATATGGATGGCTCCAGGCAGAAATGGACAGATCTGCTTTTGAAATCCTGATCCTTCGGGATTTAATTTCAAAGCACTGTTGGGTTTTTTTCCCCCAATGCAGTTAAAACATAATTTGTAATTAAGTGCTTGCTTGCAGTTTGATAATGGTGAGAAGTTGCATTCGCCAGGGACTCAGTCCTAAGTAGAGGTCAGTATACACAGCCGGTACAGCACAGGGACCAACTTGGCACATTAACAGCAATACACACTTCAAAACTGTAATTGCTGTCCAAAACCTATTAACTCTGAAGGGATTCTTACAAATCCATAATTACAGAAAGGCAAATCCTCATCATAAAGCAATGAAAATGATATTCACACAGTCCTAGAGGGAGCACTTTCAGCAGCTTGGCTCATTAGACATGTATTCTTGCATTAAACACCAATATCAAAGACAAATGTTAATGCAATACCTCAGAGCCACGCTGAAAACCACATTACAGCCATGAAGAAGTATCTATTTAATTGGCTCCACTATCCCTTCACAATGGAAGGCAACTGGAGCTCAGTGATGGCATTCTGCATTGTTTTTCAGATATCAAGCATATCTAGCTCATTATAAAATCCTATTCTCCAAAACCCATACAATCTATACCATCCAACACTTGAGAACATTGTACATCAACCTTACCACAATGATCAGGAAGAGAATCCATTTATTCTGCTACCATCCAGTTGCCTTAGCACAGAAGGGCTGGAAACCTCAACAGTACTTGCTGCTGCTTTTCCTTCTAACGTGGCATTTCTTTAGCACAGCTTCAGTGCAAAAGGAACAAAGCAAACCACCTCAGATGTTTTGCTGGAAAAGGAATATGGCTATGAACAAAGGTTAAAACTGAAAACTTGAAACTGCTTAGCAGAGGTGTGGCTGCTGAAACCTGACATGGTTGCGTCATCAAGATTTTACTTTGGCAAACGTGGCTTCCTGAATTCAAACAAATCATAGACAGAACTATCTTTTGTTCCAGCAATAAGCAATTATTGCACAGACATGCTTTCAAGGTCACTAGCGGGAAGAGTAAACTGCACCAGGATGTGTCAGTCATAAGTAACGCTTAAAAAAAGTTAGCGCTAAGAAATACATATTTAAAGCCTTCCACACTTAGCAGTAGACTTCCTTCCAGCTAACCACAAATAAACATGAACAAAAATGCCCTTAAAAAAGGCAATTAATATTTCATAGATTCATATTCTTCTCTATTACACCTAATTTTTAACATTCATTGCAACCAAAATTAGTTTTTTATTACTTTGGCAAAATAAAACAAAATTACATGTCTTGCTTTAATGACTTCGGTAGAAGGAAATGTTGCCTTCAAAACCATTTTAAGAAGAAAAAAACATTCAACAGGGACTTAGTTTCCTTCAGAACTCTTGCGGAAGCAGCATTTTTGTATTTGTTAATGTAAGGCTATATAAGCTATTCAATTGTCTTAAAAAAACCCCATCACTTCAATTACAAGTATTGTTGTTTTTAAGTTAATAAAAACATTTCCTTGTAAAAAACATAATGACAAAAGTTTCAACCATTCCTAAAAATGTCACTTATTCTTTTCAGGAGGGCAATAAATGCTTTCAGATTAACATAGACAAAAATAAGCATGAAGAAAGAGAAAAAAAAAACCACAAAGAAAAGCCAGTTTTAAAAACAGACATGGTATGCAATTAGTATAAAGAAAATAAACACAAGCTTTAGAAGAGATACAAAGCACTCTCCTTTAGGATGATAAAACAACTTCACTGAGAATGAGGAGGAAGATCATCCAACATTTGCCTGGCAGAGAGGCTTTACACCTGCATTTGCCTGGCAGAGAGGTTTTTTTAAAATAGGCTGCTGATGCCTGAAGTTAGATAAAAGACACTGGACTAGACAGACAATAGCATGTTCTCTCATACTGACGGTCACCAGGTGTGTGGAAACTATTACTATGGCTTTACCACATAATGGTTAAAAACAGCACCTTCTTTTAACTCACCTGCCTCTGTATCCTTCAGTTACAACAAACAGAATATTGTCAGCTGAAGACTAAGTGAAAATGACGCAAAGTATGTGATTCCTGGGGGTATTTTGCCTTTGACCAACGTATGAGTTGTCATGTCTAATGCTTTGATAGATGTAATTCTATTTCAGAATGTACAACCATGCATCAGCTTTACTGTGCTTCAGACTATACACCACTTACCCAAACATTGCAAGAGCATTTTTTGTAGGACACCGTTCACCCATGATTACTCTATTTAAAAATGCTTTCAGAGCACCTAACACGGGAAAATCATTAATGAATATCGCACTGATTGCACCGAGCAGAAGAAAACATCTTAGATTTACTGTTAGATTTACTGCCTTTGGTGAACACATTCTCTCTCAATGCACACACACATGAACAATGATTAACTCCTGTAATTCAGCACAAACAGTAATAAAAGACAGGTTTCTTCCCCCAAGCAGGAAAGTCCAAGTTAAAGCACCTTCCTTTCGCAAGCCTCAGAAACATGTACTGAGATAACACTTTGACACGGGGCCTCATCTTGCCCCGAGTACTTTACATCCATAACATACAGACTTTGAAGTGTGGGGTTTCTACTTGAACACGTCTGCAGAAGCAATTCACACATCAAGGATTTACACATACCACTCTAGGTAAAAAAAATAACTAATTTACCATAAATGCTATAGGCATGTAAACTGCTTGGAGATGTGCTTGGTAATACAGAGCAAATGAGAGAAGAACACTTGCTAAGTGCATTATAAAGTTTAAAGCCTCTCTGAAAAAGTATTTCATTGTATTTGATGCTTACTAAAAGGATTCAACCCAACCATCAAAAAAATTTAAAAAAGGTTTATTTCATAAGCATAAATTATGGAGCTCCCTGTGCCACCGTCAGGAGACATGACCACCAGCCACCACCTGCACTAGATCAGATGGAAATCCCCAGGAGTGACAAGGAGATCCAACATGCCCAACATGATTTCAACTGACTTGCATTTCTCTTTAATAAAAAAAAAAAAATAAATCAACAGTTGTATTTGACAGCTTCAGCACTGACTCTCCTAGACCAGACTACGCTCAGCCCTCAGATTTCTATTTGCATATTTGAGATGGAAATTCTCGTGCTACAGGGCAGATTTCAACTCCTCATAGGTCTTTTCCCTGGTGACAGCAGTGGCTGCAAAGCAGGTGGAATTGGGCCGATGAAGGCACATTGGCTCCAAAAGCCATCAGTGCAAAGAAGCACTTGAACTGCTAAGGGAGTTCAGTTTCCAGCAAGAGCAATTCCTTTTTAATTCTGTTTATGTTCACAGAGATAACAGCCCACATCATCTCCATTGATGCTACAGCCTTGTAGCAGCTTAAACACTGGAGAGAAAGATTCAGATGTTCGTAAGACAAACAGTTCCTAATGACTTTCCCAAGTACAAGTCACACAAGATAAAACCCAAAGCATTTGATTTGAGGGTTTTACTTGTCTGTTTGTTGCATGGGGGAGGTTGATTGCTTTCATTGTTTCTTTCTCTAAAAAGAAGTAAACAAATGCTCATTTCATCACCCCTGACAGACGCTGAAGTCAAAGGCTGCCCATGTGGTAGGGCTGTACTTCAGAAAAACATTCAATATGGCGAGAGTTCTGGTGAATCCGACAGCATGTATCAGAAAAGGGGAAAGCATTTGCTTCTCCATTTATGCTGATAACACATTCAGACATCCTTGGTTATAATTTATTATTCCATACTTTATGGAAGGGGGAAGAACCACAAAAACTAAAAACCACACCTCTGAAATTGGCCGATGCCCAAAACCATGATAACACTACACTTTGATAAAAACAAAATGTTGTTTACTGTAACACCTCCTACTTGCCACTCATACAAATGTTTAAATCATCTGAATTCTCAGAAGAGTTCTCAGCTTCAGTGGCCTCTGAAAGAGATGTCTATTATTCAATGTAAACACTGATTCTGTGAGAACAAGGATAAGGAAAAAAGAGTGGGTGGGAGTATTTCCTTTTCCTTGGATTTAGTTTCACTGAGTGTTCATTGTTCACAGGAGATGTTCTACCTTTCCATTGTCTCATATGTTTCCTCCACCCCATTTTTTTTTTGGATACCTTGGAGACAAGCACTAAGATAAAGCATTCTAATTTCTTCCATGTACTTAAAATTTGGCTGTCCAATTCTGGATTTAGAATCTACATCAAGGTCCTTTTTTATCTGTAAACTCTTGTTTGTCCTGCCCCCTTGCTTCACAATCTAAGATAGTAATTAAGCCTCTGTAAATCTGCTTAGCCCAACATGCTGTCCTTGCCTCCTCGGTGCTCACTCATGCTGCGGCTTCATCGGGTTACTCTGTATTGTCTCATAAACTTGTCTAGTTTTAGCCAAATAACTAAATTTTCTCACTCTTTTTGTCCTTTCACCATGCTCACACTGACAGCAAAATGCACATTTGGAAGAGAGCAATATCCTCATCCCTGACCTCTCCCAGAATTCTCTGGCATATCCTACTGGTCACGGCAGTTCTCTGTGTTTTAATGCACCTGCCTATCACTTTATTCAACACCCTCGTGCAACAGTGATTCCCTCTCACTGACAAAAAATCCCCACTACACCAGCAAACAAACAAAACAAGACACCTCCATAGAATTAGAGTACTTATCTCCAGAGCCTCACATATTTTTTTCCTTTCAACTATCTACTGGAGAAGGAACTATTTCACTTCCTATTTTTGTAAAGCGACACATTACAAAGTAGACCATCTGCTTCACAGACCTCTCACCCTTCTGATTTCCTTCCCATACATTTGCCTGATGCATTTTATGTCTCTCTATATTGGTTTCCTTAGGGTTGAATTCCCATTTTCCAAAGGGCCTATGTTGACTCAACCTTGGTGTCCTTCTCTCTCTTCCTGCTTCCCTTTTGTCTTTTTTTTTTTACCCCCTCCAGACATATGTATCCTTTCTGAGACCGGATGTTACTTAAACTTTTATGACCGAAATTAAATTATCCAAGGTTCTTTGCCTCCCAAGTCAAACTGTCGATGGCACACTCCTCTGTCTGAAGGGGTAGGCAGACAGGAATTAAGCTCCTTCCTCCGCAGATTCACTGGGCTTGTTTGGGCAGGGCAGGGCACAGTTATCAGCTCAGGGTGATCACTTCAGCAGTACTCTTTTAGCTTATATTTGGGAAAATATCTAGCAAAAACCTCTCACATGTAAAAAACACAAACATCATGGCTCAATTTCCCCTATCACAAAGATTTTAAAAACACTTTTGACTCAGAGGTAATCCGCTTTTACTTTAAATAAGGGACAGAAGATAGAAGAGGAAGACCTATTTAATTTTTTTCTCATCACAGTTGGCATGTCTAAATTTAGGTAATTACAACTGATGTAGCAGAACCTGGCCAAACCCAATCAGCTGCCTCTGTATTACTGAACAGGAAAGGCAGGCATTCAAAACTGCAGGAACCTGTTAAAGCTGGTTGTGCAGTTTAGCTCATCTTTCCAGATAAGTACATACTGCTGAAATTAGCTAAACGCCTTTTAATGTAGGACTGTATACAGCAGTTCTTATACTGGCAAAAAATACTGCTCCTTCATACTCAGTGTGGTAAGAAATACAGAGTAGCAGAACACAAAAAAGGAAAAGTGTCATACCGGATTAAGAATTTTAGAGTTCTAAAATTCCATGGCTAACCAGAATTAAGTATGAGAAAATGGCATATCCATAAACAAAAAACAAACAAAACAAACCCCCAACAAAAACAAAAAGAGCCCCAAACTCTAAGATACACATCTCTAATTATATCTCTGATATTTCAGTAACTAGTTAAGGCTGGAAACATTCATTTTGTAGATTAAGGTTATTTATTTATTTTTAAAAGAGTCTACACTATACACTAAAAAAAAAATGAGGTAAAGAGCAACGGGCTTGTGATTAAGTCCCTTGTAATAAAATTTGATGTAAAATTCAAGCAAAAAAAAAATATATATGAATCAACATTTGATTAACTGTAGACTAGTAAAGTTCATGAGAATGTCAAAAGTCAATTAGATGCAGTATCATTTCTTGTCTGCACATTTATATATGGATTTGGTTTTAATACAGTTTAACAGAGTACTAATGGTAATTTCAGGATCCTGTGCATGGTCATATCTGGACACCTTTAATTATTTAGAGACAAAAACATATTTTGCAACTCTGAATCTATTCTGTGGACTACACGAGTTGAAATTCTGATTCAAGTAAGGAAAATAATTACTGTCAAATACCCTCAATTGATTGTCTCAATTCACCTTGGTAGATGTGCCAGACTTTTACAAATGCTGAGACAGAAATGTCAGCTCTCTATGGAAGTTTGGAAAGCACACACACATCCTCCTTAAAACAAACAAACAAACAAACCTCCCAAAAACAAACAAATGAAAAAACACTACACAAAAAAAAAAAAAAAAAACAAAACAGCCTTATTTAGAATTAGTTTCTTTTTAACACTTTAGAGAGTGAAGACTATCTGTTTCATGGCTACCTATTCTCTGATTCCAAAGCAGAATAAACCACCTTGGTAAAACTGCAACTGTGCCTCTTCTGTGGTATTAGAATCATACTCTAAAACGTTTCATTCAGCTGCTTCTTTTTTTTTCCACGTTAAATGTAATCCTGCTTATTCAAGCAGACATATTCCACAGTTCAGTACCTTCCCAAAGTAACATACAGTACAACCTACCACTGCTACCAACTGATGCTTTTAAAAGTAATCCTACTCTGCACCTCGTGTTTGCGGCGTATTTCCAACAGCTGGGTCACTCAAGTCAGAGTTCAGACACTTGTACACATTTCTAAATTCACTTCTGTCATCCCAAGAAATGCCAGATGAAGATCACAGCAGTAAGTACTGGACAGACAAAAGGACACTGGGACTTCACAGATACGGTTTAGAGTCAGTTGCCACCTGTTTTGGAAGAAATAAGAGAAGCACTGGAATGAGCAGTGATGTTCCATGCCAACCCTGGGAATGAATGCCTCAAACGAAATATATGCATAGAAACAGCCAAGCAAACTTGTGACTGTCTTAACAGATATGAATCACATTTTTATTCTTTCACTTCTTAATGATGCCGTTACTTTTAATTTAATTTAATTTACACCTGAAAAAAAAAAAAACCCACAGTGAGAAACAGAGCAGAAAATAAATAGAAGTCTCTAACACTGAAGCTGAAGTTCATTTATGGAAGTTACACTTTCATCTCACATCTCCAAAACAGGTTTTAAACATTTAGGTCAATAGCTACTTGGCCTGCTGGAACAACCATTCATATTCTCTCTAAGTTTTAACTACATTGAGGCAACACACCAAACTCACCTAAGCAGAGAACAAAAATATTATTCTACAGCCAAAGCAAAAGAGAAAAGAGGAATGCACAATTATTTCTCTGTGCTAGAAACACACTTCTGTTGTACAAGACATTATATACACTACTACAGTCACTAAGTCAACTTATGAGCAAGTACAAGCAGTAATGCATAATTGGTATTTGGGATGCACTTACTGCTGATTCTCCAAGAGTTGCAATCAAGAGCTTGTCTCTAGTATATAGAATTAAAGAGACTTATGATTTCGGATTAGTTCTGTTACAGTAAGTTAAAATGAAAAATATCTCAGTGAGTCTTTTCATGAAATGGGCTCATTCTGCTCCACTGCCAATATAAAAAAATAATAGAAGCTGTATCTCAGCATTGATTCAAACATCAATACGTGCAACCACCTGTTCAATTTCGGAAAGTTATAATAACAGCTTTTTTACAAGGTCTCTCCTCCCTAAACAGCAAACTTCAGTGTCACAGTGATCTCTTCCCCACCCTGTACCAAATTCCTTAACTTCTTTTTTGTCCTGTCCAGTTTACAGGTAATAAGACTGAGCCAATAAACTAAGCTCTGACTTTCCAAAACATCTATATATGATTTCACTTGTAAAAAAAAAAAAATCCAATTAAACAAACAAAAAAAAGGCATCAATGCACACCCATTCAAAAACAAATGTTTCACATGACACATTCATTCTCCAGTTCCCTTCCCCAGGAAACAAAGAAACCCAAGAAAGTAGATGGACACATAAATAACCTTTCCAGAAAGCACTTAATTAGACCAGCACTCATGCCAAACCAGTCAAATTCAGAGTACTGTATTTTTGTTAAAGCTAATGCTACCTCTTCTCTTACAAGCAATCCAAATTGCTCCTGAATTTAGACCAATGCATAAAAATTGCTTAGTTATTTTGTAAGCTGGATGGGTTATTTTATAAGGTGAATGATATTATTTCTGTGTCCATACACTGCAGGGGGTGTACGTGTGGCTCAAAGAAGTTAAACTTGTCAATAGTCTTCAGGGAATCAGTTGAAGGACATGTTCTTGCACAATACATTATTTTAAGCTTGCTGAAAGCTGATGCAATACACAAAAATGCCCATCTTCCTTTCTTATTTTTAGCATGAGGATCCAACTGCTGCCCTACACTACACACACCATGGGAATAATAAAATAATCTTCTACTAAGGAAGAATTCTGCATGCTTACTAGACAGGATAATTACACTGCCCATACAGTACATGCTAACTGTACTTGGCCACAGACAATTAAACAAATACACTCAGAGGCTCTCCATTTGACTTCTGAGCCACATACAGTGAAATTCAGGTTTTATAAATATTTAACTGGAAGTAAAAATGGTAAAGGCTTATCACAGCTGTCACAGCTTCATGCAACCGAATCAATTAACAATAGATACCCTTAAGACAAAACAGATAAGGGAAGCCTGTAATTACTCACAAAAACTTTACTGGAACAGACTGCAACACAATTTCCCAGCTCCTGGAGCAAGTGCCCACATGACCTCACCAAATCCTGCCAACAAAGAGGAAAAAGCTGCTAGTTCCTGCCAGGAGCTTGTTTAAAGTACCTGCCTGCACCTGGGGAAAAAAACACAGCAGCCAAGTCAGAGGAGCAGAGGGATGGAGCAGAGCAAGAGGTGATGATGGAGAAAATGCCAGTGCATCACAGAAGGAGATTTCCAGCTCTTCTTTTCTGATGCTACAAAACATTACTTGCAGTCTGAACTTTATTTATAGGTAGTCACACATAGAGCTGCTCAAACTTCACTCAGTACTTTAAATCCGCAAGGGTAAAAAGCACTGAAGAAAGGAGTCTACAGTAACCTCTGTATCTCTCTTTTGCTTTGAGGTAGAAGTGACTGCAATGTCAGTTGGATGAATCTTGGGGACTCTGAAGCTGAATTGCTTTGTCCCTACTCAACCCCATCTAACAAACTGATAGAGCAGGATCAGATTTTTATCACAAGCTTTTTGTGCTTATTTCTAACAGCACAAAAGGCAAATAAACCAAAAGTTCAATACAAGTGTTCCTCAAACTGACGCAGCTGCACAGTAATGACTACATTACTAGTTATTATTAGAGAAGAAATCATATTCCCCAAAATTAATTTGATTGTTGAATTTCAATCAGACTGACACACCAAGAAACACCTTTATAACTGCAAATGTAAGGTTGTACCCAGGGGCAGAGCTGAACATCAGAACTGCTTAAAAGATAGTGTTTTTCTCCAAACTAAAGAAATTCAAAGATTGCACATGATCTTGATTAGGTCACCACAAAGACCAAGATCTCCAGTGACTGTATACAATGAAAACAGAACACATGATTCTTCCCCGCAGCACCATAAGGGAAACTCCCAACTGCACAAGAGCTTTTCCTTCTCAAAACCCTGCCCCAATTTTTCCCAACACCAAAGTCCTCTCTCACTGAAACAGCAATTTAAGGTGAGCTTGCAGCCCCTTCCAGCAGATACACCTTGCTGCTCAATTCCAAATTCTACTACTGCAAAGTAGGTTTCAGGCAACATGAGGAAAGAAGGAAAAAAAAACAGGCCCTCCCAAAGGCATCAAAACCCAAAAATAAACAACAGAAAAACCAAACAAAAAAAATACCCCACCCACTTACCACTGTCAACAACAAAAAAATTTAAAAGATAAACATCTTCCATTAGGTTAAACTAGATTGCAAGTTCTTCCCTGTATTTGACAACAGATTATTTTCAGAAGAGTAACTACTCACGGTATAGTGAACATAGGTATGAATTCTACTCAAAACTGAAGGTATTCTCTTTATTGTAGGGAACTCCTGCTGGCATCATCTATACATCCAGCACCTTGAGCAACAGATCATTTTCTGTGCTTCCAGCGAACTCGAGTGTTTAAGAATACAAGGGCAATGCACCTCCATTTGTATTTATATTCCTTTACATTTGACAAGTCAATGTGTCTAGTACCATGTACAGCTGTATTAATTCACACCTAGACTTTTTTCCACATTAATTCCAACAATACTTGGGGTTTTATTTTGCTTACAAAATAAAAAAAAAGAGGCTGTCTTTTATATAACCTTCAAAAACATTGTATAAACACTTAGGACAAAAACAAGCACATGCAAATTTTCAATAACATTTTTTTGTTCATTTCTGGCACACTAATTCTGATCTCTGCCACCACCACATTATCTTTTGCAGGTGATGTTCTGACCACTGCATTTGCTAATACAAGTCACGGCATACTGAAAATGTATGTTCATTCATCAAGGTGCCTCACAAAAGATACTTTTTCCATAGATTTTGTGGAATTTAAGTCATCTACCAAACACTTGTCCACTAGCAAAGTCAACATACTTGTGTATTTTTTGACAATCAAAGCTGCTTGGCTTAATTAAAAGGCAAGCAAATGCGCCTCTGGTTGCGTAAAATATCTCGAGTTCAAAACAAACAAGAAATGGAAAGAATGTGTAATTAATAATGGAGAGAGATTTGCAAAATTAAGGCACTAAGGCATGATGTATGATTAACCTAATGCCGAGCTATGGGTATATATTTTAAATACAATATACCTGTTCGAACATGCCTGTCAATGCAGCAGATTGTGGTGGGTGCTGGGTGAGTTTGACAAGGGGAAGGGGATGGAGAGGGAGGTGTCAGGGAGGAAGAGCAGGAAAAGAGGTATAAAATCTGTGCAGTCACAACACAGGACTATCATACTAAACCCCTCTTATGACAGGGGTGTTGGACTGAATTATTCCTGCCTTAAGCTGCTGTACAAAACCGGAACTCTCTGCCCACACTCAGCAATCTCTCCTATTCGGAATTCCATTCCTCTCGTTGAGAGGTGGGAAAATTCTCCACAAAGTTCACAGACATCCCTTGTTCCAGAGCTGGAAACACGGGGCTCTCCCACCCCTGTTTTCTCCCTAGCAAGTCCACAGCCCCATGGTGTTCAGCTGTGACTTCCCAACACGCACTCAAAGTTGTCTCACTGCCCCATAAAACAGGACCTCTGCCCCTGTCTCTGCCAAATCCTGCCCAGAGCTGCATCTCAAGGCTTGTAGGAGCACAAGTGTTTCAGGATCATTGTGCTTCAAAGAGTCCAGAAAAGAGTCTCACAAAGCGTAAAGAAAACAAACAAATAATCAAACAAAAAAATAAACCAAACAAATAGTTGAACATCTAACAGTTTTAAAACTGCAGTGACTTTAGAGCAAAAATTATCTAAAAATGCTAAACTCTCCTGACACTTTGCAGGTTCACTGCCATGTATGCTCCTTAAAACCTCTCTAACTGAGCTGCTTTTCCTATAAAGAGCCTCCGTACACAGCCAGTGCAATAAAGTTTAAACAATGTAAATTAGTACTGAAAAAATTAACTCAAACCAATTGCAATTCTCCCTTTAATTTCTTTTCAGCTCAAATCACTTTGAGCATGACACTTCCACAAATCTATATTGCTTGAAATAAACAAAAAAGATTCCTCTGCTGGACTGTCACCTTTCCACAAACAATTCCCAATTCCTTCTTAAATGCAATGATGCATTTTTAGTAGTCTACAGTATTAACAATTTCCATTCCACTAATCTATTTATTAAATCTGCATTGCTCAAATGTAACGATTGGATGAGAGAAGAAATGCAATTTTTTTAGGCTTGGGATGAAAAACTGTCTGGGTCATGAGGTTTCAGATGCAGGGGTTGTGGTCTAACGGTGCTACTGGTGGCTGATCTCAGTGGTGCCCCCCTCATGCATCAGTACCCAGGTCAATACTGCTTCATCTGGCCAAGGGGACGGACACACCTCCATCCTAGTCAAGAGTAATCAATACCCCACTCCTAATGCAGTTTAAGGGAAAAATTCAGGTCACATTACATAAATAACTTCTGGGTTGAGTCACCACCCCTGGAGATATTTAAATGCCATGCAGACATGGCACTAAGGGACATGGTCTAGTGGTGGACCTGGCAGTGCTGGATCAATGACTGGACTTAACCTCTGAGGTCTTTTCCAACCTGAACAAGTCTGTGAATTCATGACATCAACCCTGAGGAGGACTGAAATGGTGGGGTGTAGGGCTGCTGCTCCCCAGCATCAGGACAAACTAGAAAACTGGTTTGACAGAAGTCACAATATTCAGCAAAGACAAATGCAGTCTTGCAGCAGTGAAGGAAAATCCCATACAGCCATTCAGGCTGGGATGACCAGCACAAAGAAGCTGAAGATCCAGGGGAAGGAACTGGGAAAAATCAGCAAGGGACCCTTGCAGCAGCCAAGGCTGCCCACACACTGGGCTGTCTGAGTAGAACTGCAGCTAACATGTTGGCAGAAATTATTATTCCCATCTAGGTGGCAGCCAGACACACATCCAGTATCTTCCAGTACAGAGGAGACTGGCCAGCTGGAGACAGTGGTAAGGAGGCTGCAGCATATCATGCAGGGCCAGAGGCTGTAGGAAAAGTCAAAGTAGAAGCCAGTTCAGTTCTTCACTACCTCGGGGAGTGCAGACTACAGAAACAAAGTGAATCAAACTCTCTCCAGAGGTGCAAAAGCAAGGGGCAACAAAGGAAACTCCAACTCACCCACCTGTTTTAGCTTTTAAACACCCTCAACCCAATTTTTTTTTTCTTTGTACCCAGAGTTGTAATCCACTTTTTTTTTTTCTTCTAGATATTCAAAACTCAACTGGAGCAAGACCCTGCATAACATTATCTGTTTTTGAAGCCATCACCGCTGGAGCTGGTGGGAGTGGGACCAGATGACCTCCAGCAATTCCAACCTGCATTTTCAGTGATTCTATGATCTATTCTAGGACAGCATGCATGATATAGAATTACAAGTGTAATATACCAGCAAGCCAAAACTCACTGCCAGCCAAAATGCAAGAATAGAAGATAATACTCTATGCTCTTTTGACATACTCTTGCCGACAGGTGCTCCAAAATACTGTGTCAGAACTCATGGGAAAAGGTAAGGGAAAAACAAGGAAAAAACAATCCAGAAATGCAAACACAGTTGCTTTGATGTATCTGTACCTAAGGATTTCTACCTTAAAGATCATACCTTCCTGTGACTCACCTTTGAGCAACAACACAGGTAGTACATATGCTGGTGGCACTGATGTAGCATAAAGGGGAAAAAACATCTGGGACAAAACGTAAGTGTCTTGAAAACAGAAATTTTTACAGATTCTGGTTGCTGTTTTACTGCCACCAGAACCTACTCTGAAGTCACAATTCAATGCTTTATTGATGTGTTTGAACAAATCCTATGTCATTTATTGAATATGTATGTACTACTCATTTTGCCTCAGTCAGAGTTATTCCACTGCAGGACATCTTGAGGAAAACTAGGACAAGAAATTTGTTTGTTTAAATAGAAGCATCTGATAGCCAGCCAAAGTCACAATGAACAGTCTGTAACAAACAGCCTGGGGGAAACAGATTTTCTGTAACACAGCTGATACAACAAACTTTCTTCCAATATAAATGTGGCACTGGCATGTTGCAGAGCCAGTAGGGCTGTGTTTGGGAATTGAGAGCACTGGATGTGCTGGGCCAGAAATTCAGCTGATATTAATCAACAGAATCCCACCAAGGAGAGGGGATCTGGCTTGCTGTGCTTTGGTTGCATACATTGAAAAAACTTCAGCAGAATCTAACGTGATAACTGACTTATGTTGATGGATAGTCCTCCAAACAAAGAGTTTGTTAAGAACAGGGCAAGGGATTACTCATTTCAATATCTGATCATATAAGCCAGAAGTTGACAGAATTTGCCCCCTCTCTGAAGAATGTGAAACCAGTCTACTCTACACACAGAATACAGAAGAAAAAATTACTTTTTGCTAATAAATATAAAAACACACTGTGTGTCTAAAGTTCAAGTTAGCTTTAGAAGTCTAACAGAAACTTACTGTGAAGGCTGGAATCTGGCCATAATTTAGGTGGAACAAGAAGAACCTACACTGGTGAAATGCGTAGGTGTCAGTAGAACCCAACAAGAAGATAAAAGCCAGTAATAAGCTCTCTTTTACACTCACACTGATCTTCCTTCTTCCTGTAGTCACAAAAATATTTCTCATCTACTCACTGAAAAGTTTATTTACATTTGAAAAACTAATATTTTGAAGAATTTAATTTTCACTGATGGCCTGTGGGGCAGAATGAAGGGAGACAAAAGAAAACAGATCCATCCAGCACTACACCTCCAAAAAAATTCACTCACTCCATGTTGGTTAAAGTTGTGGGCATTTACAAACAAGCCCACAAGCAAATCAATCAAGAAGGCTGAGATGAATGGACTAGGGTGAAAATAAGTTCAGAAATTAAAATACAGGAGAATTTATGCACTAATATATAATTAAAAAATAAGAGGTTGAGACACGTTGCAGACATTCAACCATTACTAAGAATTCATTTCTGACATTTGGAAAACAGCCTGTATTGTATGAGTTTCTGCATGAGCTGTACAAGTACTTATTGAACTGAGTGCAATTTATACAATCATACATGTGAAAAGAAGGGAAAAGAAAAAAAAAATCTTTAAGAGAATGGGAAAGAAGGGGGGAATTATTTCAGTAGAAGATTTCCTGTTTTCCTGGCCCAAACATTAAGTCTTCTGGAGACCTCTGATGAAAGGAGTACACTCAAACACGTTTGAATGTACTAAAAACATGGCAAAGATGCTAAATGCTGAACTCCCCGCCATTCTTGTCAAACTGCAAATTACCATCTTGAGTATGCATTATATTATTGCAAAGCTACAGCAATAGCTTATGCTACGTGCAAATACACATTTGCAGCAACAGTTTTTGTTAGTTCCCTGACTGCAAAGAAGTACAACACAAAAATTACTCAACTAACATGTGTCTGCAAATCAGCCAGCAAGCAAAGAATTAGCCCTGCATGAACAGATGCAAGGGGAGGAAACAAAAACCTCATACCTAGAAACCCTTTCTGAGGGCATGTGTGGCAGAATGCGATCAGTAACTAAAGATGCCAACACTTACCAGTTTCTAAATTCCTGTTTGCTGGCTTGTCAAGTATCATTTACAAAAATGCAGCCCGAGCGAACGAGACTCTATGACTCAAAATAGTGTAGCATCAGAAACACGGGATTTAAATAGAAATAGAGGATTTAATTACATCTGGGCAATTCATTTACAAAACAGAGAAAATCTGAATAACCACTGAGACATTTGAACAAAGCATGCAGATGCATCTAATTTTGGTACTATAGTTCATTAAATTAGGAAGGTTATATAAATAAGAGGTTTAGATGTGTTTATTAAAAATAACAAGAACATTTAATTGTACAGGTGCACTTTCTCAACCCACAGTTGTCTCCATGTCACTTTGGATTTGCTTATTTAGATAATTAAAGCGTGCAGATTAGACCACCAAAAAGACCTGGAGAAACCATTATCTATCCAGTCACAGAAATATAAGCCTGAAACATTAATATTTCAGCATTTTAACCAGAGAACACCTGTATAGGGAATTTTTAAACAGTTGTAACTCCTACTCAGTGGTTATACTAGGGAGCATCAAGGTTACGCAGAACCAAGAACACACCTACCATTTTCTTCTTCACTCACACTAAAAATGTCAAACATACCCACAAAGAAAGAGCAAAGCGATCAAAAGGTGACTTTCAGACCAAAAAGTATCCACTTGTAAAGATATCCATGCCAAAAGCCATAGCATGTTTTTTTAGTAATGTAGAGGAACATCTTCTCTGTGAAGAAATTACCTGTATCACTGAGCTTAAACACTCAACACTCCTCTAGATTTTTATGCAATGTATCACCTTATCTTTCAGCACATTTTGGTTATTACAATTGCCTGGGCTCCCAAGGCATCCTCTCCCCTGCACATATCTGCTTTTAATTAAAGATTTAAGTGTTTATTTCAGGATATAATGCTCTCTCCTGTCTTGTGCCAGCCCGCATTTCACCTGAGGAAACACCATTAGCTTGTGTGAAAAGGTATGTTGGGGGAGGCAAGCACACCTCCCATGCACAGCATACCTCTCCCTTTTTCAAGGCTTACACCTTCATACTTGCAGCAAATCACTTCCATGTGGGCCTGTGTTTCTTATGTCTGATTTCTACTCAAAGGTAATTCCTGCTGCAAGACCAAATAACCAATTCTGCGACATTTTAAGCTGATTATGCACCCACCCCACCCCATGTTCCTTGTGCCTCACACAGAAAATTGGTGCTGATGTAACTGAGTGATCTACAATGCTTCTGCTCCAAAATAGGGTTTCTGTCGTAATTAACTCCAAGATATCACACACACACCCCCAGCCTTCCATCCCTTGCAAGGGCACAGCTGGGCAGGTTTTGCCAGCTTGCAATGTTTTTTCTCATGGGCTTCTGACTCTCCAGCAAAACCTGGTCACCTGGTAAAACAAGTCAAATTCCGAACAGCTCAATCTCACAGGCACCATAGGAAACACCAGGAAAAGTAGTCCCCAGAGAAGAGGGAGCTGCTGGTAGGTGTGGTGACAGTGTCTTCCTGAAACCCTACAGCAGAGGAATCATCACAAACCTTAAGAAATGCCAGATGGTGCCTCACTGCTGCTACATCAGCTTTTTAAAAAATAAAAAAAAATGCAGGCAAAGAGCACCACACCATGCAAGTTAATCGGCCTTACATGTCAAGGCAAGTTTTCCAGGTTAAATGCTCACCAAATAGAATTAATTTTAGAATTAAAAATAATTAACAGTAGGTAGGGTGTCATTTACAAAGCAGCACTCCTGAGGGGATTGTTATAGCAGCAACTGAGCAAACAGGCCTGATATTGCAAAAGCCCCTTCACTCCCCTGTTTTCTCAAAACAGGTGCAAGGAAACACCCTCCTCTTTATACACAAGGGCTTGTGAATACGTTTAAGCTTACTCTGTGTGAGAAACAGGCCACTGGGAATCCCTAGCCATAAAGGACAGTTTTCACCTAAAATGCTAAAGGACCAGGGCAAAGGTTTCATAGAAAAGTGATAAAATCCTTTAAAGTTTCGAATTTGAACCAAAAGAAGTCTAAAACACAGATAAAGACGACCAGAGAAGTACTTGAGCCCAGGAGAAATATCACAATAGCCTTCTTTAAAACCCCCCTGCATAAAAATGGTACGCTGACAAGCATGAGAAAAAGCTTACCATTAGCAACCCCAGTCTTCCATACCGCTAAATTTTGCTCCCCTTCTAATCCTGGCCTCTTTCCTAGCAGTATTTCAGAAATAGCACCGTACAGGAGGTTCTGTACTCCAGAAACTATTTTACTCGAATTGCATTTTTCAACAAAGATGATGCTTTTTGAGAAATCAAGATGACTGCTCTTAAGCTGCAAATACTTGTAACATCATTGAAACTAATCAGATTTTTTTTAAAAATACACACATTTACACTCATTGTAAAAAGCACATACCAGAGAATTCACTTTGCCTGCATTACAAAAAGAAAACCCCCATTTTGCAGACACAAGCAGTTAATACCTCAGCAAAGCACATGCAGAACACCTATTTAATTATATAGCCCATTGAAAGGCATGGGGGCAAGCTTCTAAAGGCTTAAAACCATGAGGCTCTGAGGCATTTTGTATTTCAGATGACTCCTGAATATTCAATAATTTAATCACTAGACCCAAGAAGTAGTAAAAGAAGGATAAAGTTTCCAGACATGGAAATAAGTTTTCCAGATATTCCGACTTTGTGATTGTCATGGCCAAAACTAAACCCCATACTTTCCTCTGCCATTAAGTAAATATAGTATATAGCCTTTCTTAAAGCCCTGAAATTTCATTGTGCAGAAATAAACAAATAAAAACAAGAAGGATATAGATGAAAAAGTACCTTGGAATAGGCACTTTTTATGCCAAGCTTATCATCTGTGTTATTAATAAATTGTACATGGTCCCTACATGACATTTTGAGTGAAATTAAACATGAAGAATCTATTAACAAAAGTAGTTATTATTTCCTACACTGTAATAGTGACTTACACAGTTAAAACAGTGTGAGAAATTAGTAAATAAAAAGATGCAAGGAAAACACTATAAATAGACACAAATAGTCAAGCATTGAAATGATCTTCCTGAATGAACTTGGTAGTGCTCTATCATAAAGAGTAAGCAAGCAAAGACTAATAAGGACCAGAAACGTAATTCAGGCATTCCACGTGGGGATCAAGAATGATCAAGTTGCCCAGGGCAGGAGGGTAGGAGGAGATTACTACAACCCACTCCTGAAGTGACGGAGTCCCAAGGCACCTCCCATAGAGGAAAAATTGCAACTTCATTGACTATAACCTAAAATTACATTTGTCTCACTTTACCATGAAAGTGCAGCTGCAATCACAGAGACAAAATATTTAACCACTGCCTTTGACAAGATGAACCAAGCTTATGCCTATTTCTAAGGTTCCTTTTTTAACACAAGGCTATTTTAAAAGAGGACCCATGAAAGAGAATAAGCTGACAAGCCCTCAAGAGTATGTTTCTTCCAAAAGGAGTTCCATGCTTCACTGCTGTCAGCAAACAGAGCAAAGGTTGTAAAATCACTTTTATTATAGTATTTTTTGTATGTTTTCAGAGGTTTGTAACTTTCTCAAGTTTTTCCCTTTTTATTTCAAAGGTTTCACATTCACTCTGGGAACTCCCTCAATAAGCATCTGAATATGCTTCTTAAAATACATATTAAAAAAGAACTGTACTATAAATGGGATCACTTAGGGAATAAATAATGATGTATGAAAAAGTCTGTATGACCAATCCAAACCTGACATTCCTGTTAGCTCAAGTACGCAATCAGAATGTTGGGGAATGGGATTTACACACCCAGCAAGCAAAATCGAATCGTTAGGGTTGGAAATGACCTTTAAGATCAAGTCTGACCATCAATCCCCCACCATGTTCACTACTTAACCATGTCCTCAAGTGCCATACTGTTTTTTGAACACCTCCAGGGACTGTGACTCCACCAATCCCCGGGGCAGCCTATTCCAATGCTTTACAACCCTTTCTGTGAAGAAATTTTTCATAATGTCCAACCTAAAACTCTGCCGGCATAAACTATTATTTTGCACTTTTTATTTTTTTCTGCTTGTAATGTATCTCTAGATTCACAACCTATGTTCACAACAACAAAAATAAAAAAGAAGCAAAGAATTCTGAAGAAATGTAACATAAAACAAATTATAAACCAGCAGCCTTCCATCTGGAATTATTCAGAGGCACACATGGTCATATTTTTAATGTAGAAAAGTTTTGCAATCTGATACTTATTTGCCTTTCCTATGATTAGCCTGCTCTACAACACACTAGCCTTAGAATGTAAAGCTCAAAATCAAGCCTTATAAATGAAGTATTAAGTTAAAATTATTGACTCCTTAATTTCAGATATTTCCATAAAATCTACATTCTAGAGGGAATATACATTTTCCATAAAATATACATTCTAAGGGAATTAGGTTGGCTTATTTTTTCATTTAGCGTACAGCAACAGTAAAAATTAAAACATTTTCTCATCTGGAACACATGCATAAGTGCCTTAATAAGGACAGCAAGACAAACAATGACAATTAAATGGGATAATTCTATCATTAGCTAATTTCAAGTTTGGAGTTGGTTTGGTTCATTTATATTTGATTTTTGAGAAGACACAATGATATAGGCGGATGTGTAACATTAGGCTCTCTCAGAAGGCTTTGAAAAGGAAAATTCATTCTGTCTTTTCACACACCCTTTTTGAGAATGGCAGAAGAAGGAGAGGAAGAAGTGGAGGAAAAGCAGCAAAGGGAGAAGAAAGTTGCTGGGATTTGGAGAGTACTGGAATATTCAACAGCATCCAACTGTCTCCCCAACTGCTGTAATACCACACCACATTGTTTTTCCTCCCTCACAGAATCTGTCCTGCAGCCACATGCACATCAAGGAGGTATTTCCACTTCTAGGGTGTGCAGTGAATCATCTCCACCCAGCATGCTGGCCGAGAGGAGCTCCACAACAGAGAGAGACGTTCCTCTTTGCAAAGGGGATCTGGACCACAGGCTGGCCCTACTGGGCAGCACACACCAGCCAGGCACCCTCTTTAACTTCTCTGCACTGTGTTATCTTGACAGTTTCCAAACTAAGTTTTCAGACCACTATCTGCCCACGCACTTCCACACATCTTCCATCCTCCAGAGATGCGGTGACAAATTGATCCTCCCAGTAACCTCCCACACAGCCACTAACAGTGACCCACCCAAGTCAAAGGCAGACATGGTGGCCCTGGCGCAGCCCCCTGCCCCTGGGCTCCATGGGGAGAGCAAAGCCCAGCCTACAATGCTCAGCATCTCATAACTCCTCAGAAAGACTCGGGGGTTTCTCCAACATGCCTAAAGGAACAGAATTACTGCTGACACCCTGGATGTGCAAGAAAGCAGTTACCACGTGATAAACCATCTAGCCCGACAACTCGGATCAGGAATTAGCTGATTTTCTGCAGAAACACACTCATCATCACGTTGATGGGCATACAGCTAATCCTAAACATTTTATACAAGCAATCATTTGGGTTTGAAGCGCTCACCTTTTGTTTTCTTCACCATACGGCCCTCATATACAGCCAGTACTCAGTATTCACCTAAGGAGGGGTTATAAAAGCAGGCTAAAACAAAGGAAGTAAAAAATTCTTTGAATTTTTTCAAGACAGAAGAGTCAGGAGCCTGCTGTCCTCTACTGCCAGAGCTGTCTCTCACCAGCCCCCTGCAGCCCTCTGACACAGCTTCATGCACCACCTGGTCTGAGCCATGGGACGGCTCCAGCCCTTCCCCCAGCACAGCAAGGTACCATGCTGATGAGCTTACACACAGAGCAAAGCACACTCCCAAAGGCAGCAGGGCATCCTCCATCCTCCAAGCAGGGAATGCAGTGAAAACACCACCAAAGCTTGACTCTATCTGGTTTGCTCTTGCTGACACTTTCAGAAATGTTTTATACAAACAGGGACACTCACCTACTAAAGGACTACGAATTACTGCCTCAAAAGTAAAACTGAGGGGGTTTTACGGTAGGTAGATGAACTGCTTGATATGCAGCTTACTCAAAAGGGAGTAGAAAAGTGAAATGCAAAATGAGAGCAGAACACCACACGTCAATAAAAAGATCATAATATGCAACAGAAGAGCCGCAGTACCTCTTGATAATTACAACTACTCTCTATGACTGCTACAAGTCACTTGCTAGATCAATAGAAGAGGCAGCACTAGAAAGCACCTAAATACAACTGTCTGTTCAATTACAAAACCAAAGATAAGTTTCCTACTAATTACACTGACGCATGTGGGTTCGAAAAAATACTCTCAGTAATAAAGCAGATACATATACGCCACACATGTGAAACAGTGAGAAATAATTAACTTTAACACCACAAAACATAAAAATTAGCTGTAAAAGCAACAGATAATCTCCAGTGAACTGATGCTGCACTTCCTTCTAAGTTTCACATTGTACATGCGTAATTGCTGCAATAAAAGTCCTTGGCAAAATGAGTTACGTCAAACAAAACAATCAAATCAATAATGATTAACAAATACGTGGAATGCACCTCAGAGTACAAAAAACTAATATAAATGCCTTTATGATTATTTGCTACATGTTAAAGAAGTGCAGCTCTAACAAATTACTAAACAAGCAGAAACTTACCTACTTTCAGTGTTTTACTAGCATGGAAGATGGTCCCCCAAAGCTTTTAGTACATAAGCAGAAATGAAAAATTAGAAGAAGAGAAGAAGAGGATAATGAACAAAACCATATGGCAGCCATTATCTTATTAAATAAGAAGGATGGCTCTTGTTAGAAGAGAACTGAGGAGCAGAAGTTTGTTGGATTGAATAGCCAGTATAGTGCCACAGCAGCAGCACCCTCCTGCTCCAAGATCCCTGGAAGTGGCCCTGAAAGACATCAAGTTGTCAGAGCATCAGGGTGATTGAGTTTTCAAGAGTACAAACAGCTCATGTAGCACAAGAGGTAAATGATTAAAACCTAAACACCTGTTTCCATGAGACTGAAAATTGCTTCTGTAACACTGAAACTGCTAGAAGCCAGCATCTGAGGAGAGCACAGCTTAGAAAGAGGGTGACATGCCATTAGGTAGCCCATAATGAGCATGGTGAACATGGCAAGTGCATCGTACACCACCTCAAGAGCTTTCCAGCAAAAGCTTGAAGTTAAATGGCATTCAGTGAAGAACAGAAAATAATATTCCACCCAGAATGAAACTTGAAAAAAACCCACAAACAATCACAACAAGGCACCCACAGAGGTACTGAAAGGGGATGGGTGGTTCTACAAAGTTACATAGCATTGGACACTCTAGGTATTCATAGGGAGGAGCACATGTCACAGCAGTCTAACACAACAGGAAGAGACAAGCTGCTCAGCAGAGCATCCCTCCAGCAGCTGCAGAGCTCGCCTGTCAGCAAGCTTGTCAGCATCCCCATGAAGCCCCCCAGAGAGTTCACCAGGGTGGCTCTGCAGTCTCCAGTTAGGGGCCTTCCTTCCAGGGGCAGACATTTTCCTTTCCCTTCCCTGCTATAAAGCTTCTTGTTCACAGAAAGTCAAAACTATATGTGACATGTCACTATTAGCATTATCCCTATTTTGTCCAACCACGTGGAAGTCTCTGCTGTCACACCACCCAGCTTCCCTATACATCACTTAGAATCACACCTACAGGGGAATCAGCAAAGAGAAGCAGAGATGGTTTCCATCTCAAGGGTCTTGCCCCAGAGGGGTTACCCCAAATCCCAGTGGGGATCTGGCTCTGCTCCCCAGCATGACAGAGCCCATGGGCAGCACATGGCTCAGTGCCACCAAGCAGCCGCTCCTTGTGGAGCTTGGAGGAGAACGCAGGACACAACATGAACTGCGCACAACAGAAAAGGGGGGATGTTAGCACACACACATTGAAGCTGAGGAGGCAGTGAAAATCACTGTGAAATGGCTGTTTCTGCACCCCTATTTCTCAACAAAGAAAGACACAGATCAAAGCCAGTAGGAGCCAGTACCTGAGGCTGTTAAGGGTTACCAACTCAAGGGTTGGTAACATCCCGGAGTAAATAAGCTGATTAAGAGAACTGGAGTTAAAGAGTCAACTGGCAACTCTGAGATGACATCAACCCTACCCATTTTTCTTCTAAAAATGCATACCCAAAGATCGTATGATAGTACAGAAGAGCTGTTTGCCAAAATGCAGCTTCTTGTGCATCTTAGGCAAGTCACTTCTTTCTAGCAAAGATTTCTATTTTCTGCCTGCTAATTAGTTCAACTTTGAAGGTATTTTGAGTCTTAACCCATATGCTGCATGCAAAAGACTCTGTAAACAGCAACATCGCAAAGACCAAAAAAAAAGCTACTTCAAAGTTAGCTTAAAGTTTGTCAAAACCAAAATACATACTGCAATGCCAAAGATAATCAAGTAATACTGACAGGAAACCAAGTGGTGCATTAATCACACATACAAAAAATAAGTCCAGATAAGGCTGTATTACATAAGAGATATGTTATATATAAGGCAGGAGTCAGTCTCCCAGGAAAGAAGTGATACAACACAGGAAATTGCATCAGGACAGGTTTGGATTTGATATTAGGAAAAGTTCCTTCACTGAAAGGGTGGCCAGACTTTGAATCCTTTAAATAAAACTGCGGGAGAGGGTAGGGGGATGTCAGTGGGAGTGCTAGTATTAAAAAAATATATATATATATATACATATACGCGCAGACACCAGACTCTGGAAATTTCCCAATTAGTTCTGGAAACTAAAATAAGGACTATAAAATTTTATCTGTTTAAATTAACTTCAATTAAAGGCTGAAAGGCAGATGTAAGTGATCTTATCAAACACAAATCTGCACAAACTGACAAATACAATTTAGGCTGCAAATACTCCATGCAAGCTTTGTTGTCAATTCTCTTTCACTTTCCTGCAATTCCGTGTCATTTTATCTATAGCTTCGTAAAAAAAATATCCCTTTGTGATCTATAGAAAGCAAATAGCAATGTTGCCATTCATTCACAAAAAAACAACAGCCAAGTCAGAGCCCTTTTGCTGGTAAAGCTGCAGTAGCTAAAGGAGTAGGAAATAGAAATTTCTACTGCAGCCAATAATTAAGTAAATGCAGATAATTAAAAGCATGTTAGCAAGAATCTCTACACACAAACCTGTACTATTTCGCTAGGCAATAACTGAACTGATAGTCAGAGAGGAAAATGAGGTAAAATCGCCACTCTAATAATGCTTCAAATACCTTAATCCAGTAGTAAATAGCTTACACTCTTTGTTTCCAAGATAGATGATGACTTTGACATTTAACTACTGAAAGTCAAATTAAATGCTCTCCCAACCTCTATTTTTCTACAAGTAGAGTCCTATACACACCTACAAACATTCCTGTAGCAGAGCCACAAGTCTGGCACACACACACAAAATGAATGACCAAAAATCTGTTCAAAACTCAGATGACTCGACATAAAAACTGGTCTCCTATCTCCAGTTCAGTAAAGTAGGATGCCAGATTAGAGTCCCACACAATACCACCCCAGCTCACTGACAAATTATCCCAGTGAAAAAGCAATATAAGATTCCTCCATTTGCTAATAATGTACACCATGACATTTAACCCATAATAAACCATCCTGCAGTATACTATGCTCAAAGATTGGTAACATCCACCAACCTGATGCCCACAGCTTGAATCCCTCCAAAGTTGAAGTAACTAACAACTATTAACATCTAATGGTTTGGCATCTAAAAATGAAAAATGGAAGTCTATTTCAGAATTAAATTTGTCATCAGATGAGGCTTGGACCAAACTGGTCTAATGGAAGGTGTCCCTGCCCACAGCAGGGACTAGATGATCTTTAAGGTCCCTTCCAAGCCAAATCATTCTGTGATTAAAGAATTATTTCTAGTCTGTATTTTTCTACCTCATGATTGAAGTGGGATTGTTTTTCAGTTCTTGGCTGGAATGGTTCTTAACTTCAGAGTTTAAAATTTTGAAGAACTGCCAGCTTCTACCTGCGTTCTCTGCACCTCCACCAGCTAGCATGCAAAAAGCTTGAGGCGTGATGTTAATCTCACACAGAAATTATCTCCACCCTTCTACAATTTTCCAATTGAATCATAAAACTGTATACCAGTTTGTAATACCATTACTGCCTAATATGCTGGATAGATTTTGGAAATGCATCATCCAAAGCTCTACAGCACTTGGGGGCTGGCAGTTGTATCTTCCTACTTAGAGTTTGTACCAACGATTCCAGTGAACAGCACAGGAATAGTGCCATACTGGAATATCACTTCCAATGAACCACTAATTACCTCAATGAATTGTTCAGGGGGAAAAAAAGTGCTCTACAAGAATCTGAATCATTTACTGATTTCTACAGCTATGCCTAAGACCCGCTTTTAAGAGTGGATTTAAGAGGAAGAGAAGCACTTTCTATTTTTAAAGCTCCTTTGAAAATACCTCAAATCACCCAACTCTTTGTTTATAAACAACACTTCATCCTTCCAAGCATCTTTCAGAAAATACTACAGTTATAGATTACAGAAAATGCAGGAAAAAAATACAGATCTGGAGAACGGCACTGCCAACATGTCATCTTTCTCAAAAATGTCGTATCATTTTCATGGAAAAATGCCATCACTAAATGCTTAGAAAATAGATGTGCAGATGGACTCAGTGCTGCCTCATGCTTATCCTATGAAAGAATATAAAAAATAAATTAAAATTATAAAAAAACAAAACAGAGTTTGTACTGCCTGATATTGTCCCTCTTGCCTCATGGTTTTAATGGACATGTTTAGAATTCAGAAAGCAAGCACCACAGCCACACAAACCACTGATTTCCTGCCAGGTCTCTCTGATGGCATTTGCACAGCACACACTGGGAGAGGAGAGGATAGCAGTTCAATGCAGAATTTCGTAGTTAAACAAAGTTGTAATTACCTTCTTGTTAGAGCTCTTGTTTAAAGAAGCTAAGTGATACTACGCAGATGTGAGTATTGCCATGTCTCTGAATCTTGCAGCTGAAAGAGTTTAACTTACAGCTCTTACTTCTGGAGGTTCCTCCTTTCCATCCCTCTCTTTGAAATTCCAGAAAGCATTTTTAGAAATGCTCTTCTGAAATTCCACTCAATCAAATTGCATCCAAACAACTCCCAAACCATACCAGTTGCAATGCATGTTCACATATCTGCAGCGGACTCTGATCCCAGAGAATCCCAGACGGATGTGGGTAGCAGTCACCTCGGAAGTGTTCCTACTCAAAGACTGATTTCACCACATCTGCACCAAACCAGAGAGATGGCAAGAAAATCTTTAACAGCAGTGCTTTTCCTTCCATTCCATGTAGCCAGGTCTCCAGCATCTATGCTCCTAGAAAGGAATTGGGTCAGTTGCGCCCCACCTGAAGAATAATGTCTACAATATCAACAATTATATCAACAATTCAAAGCCACTCCCAAGTTTGGCTACTAGTTACAGAAGCCAGAAGTACTGGAAGTTACATAATAAAGACTAAAAAAAAAAAATAAGTCTGTGGAGGTGACATCCTTCCTCAAAAACTGAACCTGTAAGACTGGGCTCTACTCTGCCATCATTAAACAGAGCTTGCCAATGCAAATCTTGAGTGCTAATGAAGGAAACAGTCATATAATACACACACAGCAGGAAACGTCTTAAGGAAATGGCATGGTCTGCTTCACCAAGAATAAGGGGGATGGAAACAAACTCGAGCCCACCCTACTGCTGTTCTTTTCTACAGTGATGGGCACAAAGCTTGTGAGAACCCTGATGTAAAAGCAACATTTTTCTTTTGTTCTCAATAGAGAAGAAAAAGTAATACACAGTAAACAGTAAGGAAAATAATAGTTCTACCATTCAGCTCATGTATATTTGGGATTGTTAAATTAGTTATGCATGTGCAGGCTTGCTTACCTCAGCCAGTGGATGAATTTAAGCATTTTAAACCAATTTCTAGTACCCTTATGTCATAATTTCATTAAAAACCTTAAAAAGTGGTGAAATCATTACCTCTTTGTTTGGACAGCAAATATAAATTTCTTGTCAACAGCCATTTTCTCGCCTTTGTGTCTCAACTCAGAATAAAGAAATCCAACTCTTTTGTCTCTAAAATTATAAGGTTCTCATGAAAACACATTTTCATTAACTAAACCACATTTCTAGATCTAATTTACAGCATCCCTTTAGGGAGCCAAATCTGGTGCTTAGAACCATTTTTTTCATTTATCCGCTGGGTTTCAAAGTCCCAATTTTCCCAGAGGATTATGAAAGCCTGCCAATTTAGCTTGATGCATTAAGACTGTTTACACAAATCCAAAATACAATCAAATATACACCAATCCGGTTTCAGCCTCCCCCTGCTGTACTTTTTAAGCTCAAAACTGGCCAGAGAAATGGGAACCAGCTCCAGGCTGGAGCACTGCACTTACAGCCATGAGTAGAGCTTCAGCAAAATGAGAGAACCAGGTTACAGACAACAGTGAGTATTTTTCCTCAATTTAATACACTGGAAATTCCATGTAACTGTACAAAATAGAACACATCCAAAATATGTCATCCATTTACAGCACATAGCTGTTGCTCCTGCTATTGTCCCTCACACTGAATTTCTGTTATGTGTAAGAGTCACTCACAAGTACAAGCAGCTCCAGAAAGAACATGTATTAAACACAAAAATTAAGCCTACTTCTACAATAAGACAGATTTGCACTCAAAAATGTCTTGCTTAAGAAGCTGCAAGAGCATGCAATCCACATCACTAGATGGGGCAGAAAGGCAGTGAATGCCACCAACCAAAGAAAGAAACTGGATTCTCCAAACACTTGGTAAAAGGTAACTGTCCTTCCCTATCAACAGCGCTGTCGTGCAAAACAGAGCAGTGCAGCCATTAAAGAGTCAGGAAAGAGATCAAGAAACCAGCAGTTAAAGAACAAGACACAGCTATATTTAGTAAACAAGTTAGGCTGAAACTACTGAGGATAAGCAGAAGAGGCAACCCACTGAGAGGCAAAACAAAAAAAAAAATTAAAAAACCTTAGCTCATTCAACTCAGTAAGAAGACTTAGGGCAGAAAGCTTCAGAATATCGTAGCATGAATATTTGCATCATGGAGCACAAAAAGCTAAACAAAAATAAGAAAGGGAGCAAGAAGGAGGAAGAAAAGAAACAGGCAAAATGAGAAGAGAAAAAACTTTTTGTACGTTCCAAGATTTAGCAATAAACTCAGATTTTTAATGATGGTGTGGCCATCCCACCCTTCCATCAACACCACCCATCCACTTTAATTGACTGAATGATCAGGTCAGACTACAACCTGCTGCACGGACACAAGCTTTTGCAATCTGAATGCCCATGTGTACTTCCTTAAGAGCATTCAAACTCTCAGAAAAAATTACACATCACCATGTGATCTCCAGTTATCCTTCAGCATTCAATTAAAGAAAAGCCCAGAAAACTAGAATTCTGCACCAATTTAAACAAGTAGATGAAGAAAAAGAGGCAAGTAATTCCTCTTTCAACTCCTGGTGCTCACTTGTTTACAGGGAGGAAAAAAAGCAAGGTGAGCAGGGGTTCCACCTGAGCTCATAAGTAACTGCAGAAAGATTTCTTGAAAAGGAAGTTAGTGAAGCTTATGAAAAGTTCTTTACCAGGTGATTCTCACCTCCTAAACAGAAGAATGTCCCAACTAGAAATGCTCAACACCAGCAAGAGCAGAGAGACTTGCACTGTCATCATACATGCCATGAGCTATAAAATTAATTATCCTCTAACACCCTTCCCATTATGTGTGGGTAAAACAGGAGCAACATTCTTGGCCTTACTATTGCATTCATTAAGGATTAGGTTTAGCAAGGACCTAAAGAGACAAGGGAAAAATAAACCTCAGTAATTGATACAAACCATACCAAGAAGGGAAGCAGCTCTGAAGAGCAAGGAGTGACATGCAGATCACCCTGTACTTACTAACAACACAATTAAAAATAATAATGCTGCTTACAAAACAAAATGTTGCTTCGAAGAACTTCTAAAAACACTGGTTTTGACCCCTTTTTCCCCTCTTACGTATTTCATGATATAAAGCACAGAAGGAAAAAAATCCTTTCAGAGTAGGATTTTCAGACAAGAGACAATCCTGTCAGATAACTCTACTGCCATATCAAAATAATTCCGTTAAAGAACACGAATAACACACTGTAAGGCCAGAAATTATTCTAAGCATCCCAGTTATTAAAAGTTTTTCTAAAGAAGAGAGAAATTCTAAGAGAAGGAGTTCTAACCGGCTCCCATGTTTGAGATACTACTCACAACGAGAGCAACTATTGCCAATTACTCTGTGCGAAAATAGGATTGTTTTTTAAAGACAATCCTTTCCTTTTCAGTTGGCTAGAGAGCAAAGGGTTCCTCCTCAGTGCACATGAACTAAAGACCTCTTTAGCAAAAGGTGAGCCGCTGCCACCAAGTTTCTAAAGCAAACAGCCTGTTCCCTCCTTGCTGCTGGAGTTTAATCTCCCCTGGCACCAGCCTTCTCAGGCAGGGGAGAATGATGTCCTGCCAAACTTTTTATTTTTAAGAAGACCAGCACAGTGACAATAGCACAAAGCAATCCCACGAGCTCTGTGAACTAAGCTGAGCTCGCTGTTGCTATGAGCAATAGCATTGCAGCACCACGGCCACTTCTGCAGTCTAGACGGGCAACGATAAAACTTAATATTCTAGCCCAAATAAATGACAAATACCCCACACACTCATTTTTCTCAGTAGTGAGCCCAGCCAGAGATGAATCATCGTGCACACAGGCTTTCCAGGCTCACAGCACCAGCGACCACAAGATCCTCTCTGCCTGAGCTGCCCGGAGCCCTGTAGCAGCTCTGCCCCCACAGACTGGGGGCTTTGGGGAAGCCTTACTGGGTTTTAGCAAAGGCAGAGGTTCAACAGACACTGCTGGTTCCTCCAGGGCTGAGGAGCAGCACATACTCATAACACTGCCTCAGAACCGACCCGACACACACAGCTTCTGCACAATGCCCAGGAAAAGAAACGGGGCAAAATGATAGGAACTTACCTCCCATGCCAGCCCTCCAGTAAGTGGTTAGCATATAAACTGCAGTTAGTAGCAATACACACACAGGGACAGAACAAAATGTAGATACTACACAAAATGGTAAAAAAATAATCTTTTTTATTATGTCTCCGGTTCTTCCTCCAGTAACAACAGCAGAGCAAAGCATTGGTCTCCACTTCGTAATTTCAGCTCTCCTTTACTTTCTATTTCTCTGAAAACAAAATACACAGGCTGAAAGAATCTTTAAAAAAAATCCTAACTTATTCTGCTTGCCTGAAATTTCAAGAGAAGAGTGATTTTAAGTTCTCTGTGAAAATGTTTTCAACCATAGAGAATCCTTCAGAAAGACTCCTAACCTTCAGGGCAGCCTGCACAGCTACCATGGTTTGAAATCAGAAGCGGAGACTTCTCCATTTTTTTATGAGTTACTGTTCTGCCACAGACCTCCATAATGGAGAGAGTCCTTTTGAAACGCTCTCTTCCACATTGTTATCACACACCGGTGACAAAGCTGGAAAAGGATGTAGTGATTTTTTTCACATAATCTGATGAATGTTTCTGTATCTTTTTTCACCAGAAGTTATTGTTACAGAGTTCAATTAGCAGAAGCTTTCTCAGAAGGGAAAACAATGTAGCTGCTAAAAGCAATGGAAAATTGTCCAGCAAAGAGCACTCACTCCTTGCCAGCCCCAGGCAGCCTGTCACAGCTGGCTCTTCCTAAATCTAAATCTAGCAATCTCACACCTTAGACACGACCCAGCAAAGTCACTCTCAGAGCTGACAGCGCCACCTGCTCCCACCTACCCTCAGCTGAAGGCTTCCACCGCTTCCCTTCCACCACCTGACATGCTTCTCCTACTCCCTAACAGGCTAATTTAGGCAGAAACCCACCAAAACAGCAGGGACAAGCAGCAAGGCAGTAAAGTAATATAATCCCTGATGATACTTAAAAATCAAAATTATTATTGGCAAAATTGTCAGTCTTCTGCAGCCCTCTGATGGACATGTCTGAACCAGCTCACCCGGGGCTCACAGGCACCAGCATGAGAGTGGAAGAGATGCAGGGCAGCACTGTAGGACAAACAGGAGCAAGGGATGAAGCAGGACAACACTTATTGACAGCCTTAGCTGAACTATTTCCCACATGGGCCTTTTTATTCGCCTTCTTTGGTTTTTTTCCCTTTTTCCTAGAACTCCCTGCGTGACTCCTTTGGCAGAATCAGCAGCGCTTCCTCTGCTCTGATGCGTATCTGCTTTGATGAGGACCCTGAGAGGCAGGGGAACTTGGCAGCATCAGAGCCAGACACCCATGCTGTGCTCCTGTCTCAGCCAGGGCACAAGGCAAGAGCCCAGGCGCTCAGTCCAAGTTCACAGACTTCTTGTTCCCATTCAGAAGCACATTCTTTGACTTTGAGGGATGCATCTGAAAAAGCAGATGGCCAGAATCCACTGAGCCCTTTGACAACCGTCATGCTGGCAGTGCCAAATGTGAGATCCAACTGTCCTACTTGAGACAATAAATGGGATTCAATTATCACTGTGATATTGTAAAGGTACTGAAATCACAGCTAATGGAAAATAATTCAGCTCTTTGTCAAAATAATCAATACCTATTTCAACTGTGCGAGTTAACTTATAACATATAGATCTTTTTTACTGTATACAGAAATTGTATATTCGTAAGTAGAGTGCTACATAAGCACTTATTAAGCCAATAACCAAAACAATTTTCTAAATGACATATAAAATGGTTTCTTTCATCTGTTTATTCTCATAAAAATTTCAATGTGGAAGCCAAAAGAAAACAGCTGCATAAAGTATTTTCAACTGCAAGAGACATGCAAGAAGGTATTTCTGCCTGTGCTAGAGGGCACAGTCTGTAATAACATTTTGCCTTCCAGATAATGACAAGAGGCATTAAAAGGACAGCTTGCTCTCTAATAAGCTTGCTTGACTGGCTGAGCATGCACATACATAGCACAGTTTTGCCAACAATAATTTTAATTAATTTTTACATTTCATTCTAAATTACATTAATTTATGGCCTTCGTAAAAGATATTTAGCAGACAGCTAATTAAATTTAAGCCATTAGATTTTAATTAGAGACTTTAAAAAAAAAAAGGTCTCAGAACAATTCACACATCTTTGCGAACACAATGTGCTCATTAGCAGCTAGAACAGCCAACCAGTGATTATAAATACAGAGGAGGTCTAAGCAGCATGATTCAAACCTGGAAACAAAAAAGTCACGTAAAGTTTCATACTTCAAAGGAAAAGATTCTGGGAATGCCCTCCTCTCAGCCCAAGTCCAGAAAACCTCTGCACATCAGTGCTTGCCACAAAAGCAAAAGTAAAGGCCAACTAGCAGTAGATACCGTAATACACATGTTAAAAGATTGAGCTGAGCTTAATCTTCATAAAATTCACACAGAATCACAGCGCCTTCCTGAATAAACAGCGAAACAAACTAAAGGTCCAGATGGAGCTCCCCCTTAATAAGACACATGGGATGCCCCAATGAGCCCATTATGGCTCCAACACAAGGTGCCGGGCCACCCGACGATCCATGCCACTCACTGCTCACTGAGAACCTCCACGCAAGAAAGCACAGCTTTATTATTTCATAATAATTGAGTTTTTTCTACTTCCAACAAAAAACGAGTTATTTCTAAATATCGACCCCGCGGGACCAATACTGCACGAGTTAAAAGCCAGATCGGTGTGCTTTGATATGGTGATCAGCTCTTCTGCTGGGTTAAGAGGTTCATAAATATTAACCATGGCATATTTGCATATGTCACCCACAGGCGCAATCTTCCCTCAGAAAACTGGGAACAGAACCCGTACAATTCCTCCATGTGTCGCTTTCCGATGGCCAGATCTAAAATGGCCATGGCAGTTACTTGAGCAAGGACAGTATACCTGGCAAAGAGCCAAACTACCAAAGCATACTGTTAATTATGGTGCACCAGTTTGGTTTGGAGAGATGCCCAAAATGCTGGAGTTGACATTTCAAAAACCTGAAAGGTTACGATCACACTCAGAAGTATTTAAATGAGTCAATTTTTCCAGAAATTGAGAACTATTCACTGTTACTACGGATTTTACGGGAGTGACACAAAAATAAATTAATCTTATTTTTAAGAGGCACAGATTTATTATTCTACAAAAAATGGAGTGACTTTGAGCACGAAATGCCTGCAATTGACGCACCAGCACTGAATAGGATGACAGCAGCAGGTAGGCAGCACTGCAAAGCCAATGGTCTTATAATTTGCAGAAATGGAAACTTACACAGTTTACAACTCTTGCATATGGATACGCGCTCAATTCACACTTGTAATCGGCACAACCAGGTAGCACATGCAATCCGTCCCCCAAAAAAGTCAAAAACTGGGCTGGTGGAGTATTTCTGCTTCAAGAAATACTGGTGAGAACTCCCCGCTGCCTTCATAAAACTGAAGGCAGCGTAGCCTATCAGTTTTCTGGCAACAAAACCGAGCAGTGAATCTTTTCGATCGCGCCACGGCTCCGGCAGAGGAACCTGCCGCCCCAGGCAGCCAGGAGGGATGCTCGGACACCGGGGAGGCGCCGACGGTCCCGTGAGCGTTCCCGCGGATGCCACCGGCGCCCCCAGGTCTCCCGGGGTGCTGCGCTCCCCTCGGAGCCGCTCCGAGCCGGCACAGGGCAGAGCTGCCCGCGGCTCTCGGGGCGACACCCGGCCCGCTGCGCCCGGACCCACGACGGCCCTCCAGCCCCGGGGCAAAAGGGAGAGAGACAAGAAACAAAATAACATTAAAAACAACCCCAAACAACCGAAGCCAAACCATGAGCCCAAAGCCAGCTCTGGGGAAGCGCAACCCACGGCGAGGGAAGAACAAAGAAGGCAAGCGCAGCCGGAGCTCTCGCAACAGATGGTTTGAAGCTGACCAGATTTCGCGCTGGCATCCCCTCCCCTCCCCTCCCCTCCGGCCGCGGGCGGTGTTCGCACGCCCCGGCCGGGCCGCCCCGGGCACTCCCGTC
>WBMY01011573.1:328454-345571 GCA_013397315.1 Donacobius atricapilla | reverse complement strand
GGACGGGACGGGCTGCGGGGCCGGGCAGCGGCAGCGCTGGGGACAGCGCGCCTTCTCAGGCGTGGGTCGGCCAGGAACGGCACTTCAGTTTACCTTCAAAAGCTTGTGCTGTCGGGCGGGCTCTGAGTGGGTTAATTGGGAGACTTAATGTAATCACCCCAGCAACCGAAACAGATCTTCTTGGGTGACTCTCAAAACGTTCGTTCATAACAAGTTCGGGGAAGTTTTCCCGACTGATGTTAAGGCAGAGGAACTGTCAGTTCTGTACCCTCGCATTTCTTACAGCTGGGCATGAGCAATCACTGCCGCCGCTCCCAGCCAGCCGCGTTCCGTCCCCTGTAACTCCCAGCCGTGTGCTTGATGGCAGGGGAAAAGAGAAAGTAGGACCAGAAATTCAAGTCAACCATGCTGCATACTATCTAATCGCCCAGCCGAGGGGATTTGGTATGTTAAGCAACATCATCAAGTTTCATGACGCACTTTCTCCTTGGTCAGGAAAAGCTCCGTACCCATCGCAACATCCTGTTTTGCTATAAATGTTTCCCTGTAACGCACTCTAGGCGAGTGCCGCAGTTACACGGAGGCGTGGGGAATTGCCTCACGAGCACGGCCCTGGCATTTGCAGCTGGGCCCTCTAATGACAGGCTGCGGATGTTGTTGAACAGGACTGGGGAGAACGCGGAGCTGGAGGGCAGCACAGACCTGCTGGGCGAGCCCGCATTTCCCAGCACCCTCCATCCGTTTAGGCAAAAGCATCCTTATCTTGCTGATCTGCTGGATTCAATAAACCCAGGAGGTTTGTGCTTGCTCACATTAGAGAAAAGCGCCTTGAAATTTTTCATCAAAACCTAATCTCCACCGGATTTTCCAGCAAATTTTACTGAACAGCTGCCACAGCAATGAATTTTAGTGCAGCTGCCTGCCAACTACATTAATAATCCACCATCATACGTCCTGTAGTCTTGTCAAAAAAGATGCCCTGTAACCGATCTGCTATAAATGAGCCACCATTTGCCTCTAAGGTCTGCTCTTAATTACCACCAAGGGTTAGAGTTCCTACCTGCACTTGGAATATGCTGCAGAACGGCCCTATATAGGCTACTTTCGTAGGTTTTTAGGCACGAGAAATGGGCCCTGCAGTCACTATAGCCCAGTCAAAATTCCCTTTAAAATACTTCATTTTACAAACAAAAGCAAGAAGAGCCTGGCACTACAGCTCCAGTCCTCTCTCCCCACCCCCCATTTATTGCTTGCCTCGGGGCAGGTTTCCAAGATGCTCAGGGCATTAAGAGTACACAGAGAGAAGTCTCCTCAAGCTAGGAAAGGAAAAGTGCCCGGGGAATGCACAACCTGTGCACAGTTTCCTTCAGGGAAAAAAAAAAAAAAAAGCCCCTTTCCCTGAGACAGAGCCTTATGCAAATTTTTCAGGTGGGACTTCTGTGCATCAAGTGTGCTGTTTTGTTAAACAAAAATTCCCAACCAAACGAAAATCAAGCCCAGCTGCCTTCTTCAGCTCATCAAAACCATCCTTCAGATACATCCATGAGTGAGGTATTGCAACAAACATCCTTACGTTTCTAAGTGTTGCCTCTATTTTGAAGAGTGGAAACTTTCAGAAGGGAAAGTGGAATCATAGATCCTTGTCTAGATGTTTAATCCCTGCTGAAATTGGTTAGGAGCATGGATGAATACATTTGATCAGCTGGGTTGCGCAGAGCTTGCATGGAGGTACACAAAAAGGTTAAAGAGTTGCAAAGGAAACCAGTTCTCCATAGTCTTGTATTGAACATGAGTATGGTGCTGTAGTACTGTAGAAAGCCCAAGATTTGGTTCCAGTATTTTAAAAGAAAAGCTGCAGAGTTAAGGAACTGAACAGAACTGAGACATTTGGGAAGGAAGTTTACTTCTATGTCACTTGATATAGGAATTTCTGAAGAGCAAATACTATGCATAACTTAATAAAATATGGCAAACTCCATCTTTTAAATTCTTATAATAAATTCTTTGGTCTAAGCCAAGTAATACCATGTAAATTTAGGCAGGGTTTTGACTGAAGCATTAATTTATTTCTAGATTGTCTTCGTGATGTACACAATAGATGTAATTGCAGTATAGATAATACACAAGCAGAACATCAGCAAAAACAAAATCTGTAGTAAATACATACATGGCCATGTGTATGTAATCTTGAACAATTTTAGTTGGCTGATGAGCTGAAGAACTTTCAGGAAAAAAATATTCTTATTTGCGTCAGTTTCAGACAGATACTGGCAAATTGTTTAGCATAGCTGTAAACTGATTAACAGTGTGACTGTTCCAGGTGTAAACCCTAAGGAAAGAGGTGATTTCTTACCTCCGGTGTAGTACTAGTGTTTGACTTGCAGGAGGGAGGAATTGTATAGCGCTTTAAGGGGTTTAACTTCTGTTTCTTTGTTGATAGCGGCTCAAAAACATGACCCAGAGAGCTGTTACAAAGTTTTAACAAGCTCAGTTATTGTATCTCTCTAGTGTATGTTTTGATGCTAAGGAAAGATAATGCTATTCAAGATCGGAGTGAACTTGAAATATCTTGTCTCAACTTTCAAATCAACTAAACATCCAGTGCTTTATTGCACATATAGATAGCAAATAGAGAAAGATAAATGTGATACCACAGGGCAGGACTTTTACTTCAGTCTGACAGATTCACAGTTTGGGAGATCCTAAGTCTTTTCTGTTGCTCTTGCTCCCCCTGCATCGCAGCCCGACCCCTTGTGACTCCCACTGGTTCAGGAGGCAGCTGGACCAACGCTGGGACAAGCAAAGCCGGGGCTCTGCGCCTCGGAATAGCTGGTGAGCAATGAGGCAGTGCCTCAGCTGCACTAAACCAGTTTGGTGTTGCTGGCTGCAGCAGGCAAGGCTGACAGACCCTAGCTGGGGACCTGGACGTACACACCGAGTCTCCCTCTTAACCTGAAGGAGGTTGTAGAAAATGCAAACCCCAGAAGGAGGTCACCCTGAAATACACAGTAGAGGCTACACATTCCACAGATATTTACACAGCCCTTGAAGGAAATAGGCTGGTTTTTTCCCATTGTTTAATTTCTCTGCTACATTTTCCTTGGACTGCAGGTTTGTGAACAGTAGTTCTTGCAAGAATACCTGTGTTTGTCTTCGTGGTTTTTTGAATTGATGTAATTTGGCAGCCTTCAACCTGGGAATTGTTTATAATCTTTTGGTGGCTTGAATGTAAATTACATTTAAGCTTTTTTCCACTGAGGAAACATAAAAATTATTACCAACTGAGAATGAAATTGCTGAGATTCTTGTAGATAAAGTTGGGAGTCTGAACTTGAGCCATTTCATCTTACTGTTTAGAAGGAGAAATGTACTTCTTACAGGACTCATCTTCTCCCTCCTGCAGTTTTTCTGGTGTACCTCTTCAGGGTGAGTAGCAAAAGCCCAGATGCCAAGAAGCAGTCAGAAAGCCTGAAGTCTGATCCTGCCTCTCTCCAGTTCTACCTGCAGACCTAGGAAAAGGAGAAGAGGAGATGCTATTTGTAACCAGCTGTGCCCCACAGCTGGTGGTGTAATCAGTGTAGGATTTCTCCCCATGCTCATTTGAGATTTTGTCCTCTGCAGATAGGTGGATTCTTTATGATGCCTTGTTTTGAAGATCAGCTTTGAGAACAACTTTGTTGGCTTGCCATAAGGCGTGGAATATTGTTGATTCTCCCAAGTGAGTCTCAAGTACCCAGGGGTCACTGATGTAAGGGGAAAGATTTGATGCCTGACCTAGAGAAAAATTAAATTACTTCTTCCTGATTTGTAGGGGTTTCTTCTCTTACCTTCATCACAGAGTCTCTGGAAGTTTTATTTCTGGGCTGGGATTTTGCCTCCCACAAGAAGCAGCCTAAGGTTCAGTCACTCTAAATTACCCAGGGGCATGAATCAGCACCTGTAATGCTGAATGGGCTGGAAGGCACTAAGAGTCTTGTCAGGAACTTGAGGAGAGCTAAGAGAACTTCCATTAAGGCTTCTAATAATGTGTTTAACAAAACTATGACCTAGGATTTTTAAAATGAGGATGAATTAACTGTTCTGCCTGTCCTCATTCTTTTTGTTAAAGACTCCAAGCTGGTCCTGTAGAATGCATTTTAGAAGCCAAGTCCTTTTGATATTGCTGTGTACCTGCTTTCTGCAGTTTTTTATAAAGGATTTCTAGAAGCCTGATGTTAACACATGCCTTAGCATCTCCTGGTCTTCCCCCATTGTCTTAAAAAGTAAGAACAGAAATTGTCCTCCAAAACAAAAATACTAGACTTTGCCAAAAGCTTTCCAGGGGCTAAGTTCTGTTTAGGAAGACTTTTTGTAGTAGTAGTAGTAGAATGGATCATAGTCTCATTTCTATAGTGCTAATGCTTCTTTGCTGATTAAGATAAAATCTCATAGAGGTTGGCTTTTGCAGCTATATAGAGCTGATCTTTGTTCCATTTCTGCACATTTATTTTTTCATTTTATTGCAAACAGATTTTCATCACAGTGTGCAAAGTTGTTCCCAAATGTTCAGAGATGTCTTTATTTAATAGCATGAATACAATTTACTGTCAGTCAAAAAAACCTAAAAATTTTTAAAATATAGTAATGTTTTGTGAGAGTCTCCATAGTGGAGACTCAATAGAGATGACTGTATTTTGAGGATGTGCTAAGCACCCATATCCTGAAAAATCCAGCTTACAGGTTGGTTCTTTATGTTGGCTATCCCAAAATTTCAGTTCCAAGCCATTAATGACACTTTGGCAAGGACTCCGTCTTTTCCTGGGGTCCTCATTAAATGTGCATTTTGGTTCAGGTGTAGAACCTACAAGTCTCTGTTAGCTTATGCTAAATTTCCCATCATTACATTAATGTGTTTAAAAAATAATAGTCTCCTACAAATGTGACTACTGAGTAAGAGAAAAATAGCAGAGTTCTAGTGCTAATTCATTTACCAGCTCTGGTGGGGAATGAGCAGATTCAGTGTGATTCCTAAGCATTTAAAATTGGCTGAATTTGAGCAGAGAGAGTAAAAACCCTACATGCACAGTACCTTTTTTTACTCATGAGGGGAAAGGCTTAGCATTTTAACTAGACAGCAGCTTAAAAATTTTATTCTGCATCTTTGTATCAAGCTTGAATTAAATGGGAAAATCTGAAAATCGTTTCAGAAAGCTGACAAAATAGAATTTATCTTCCTTCATCTCTCCCTAATTGGATAAGTGGTCTGGTTTGTCATACTGAAAAGCACACTCAAGTTGTTTTCTCAAATTAGTGAGCTCCTCATGAATTCCTACCTTGGTCCAAGTGCTATAAAAGTCTAATGTCTTACATAAGTGCTAAGTTAAGGATTTAGCTGAGGCATAAATTGGTGTATTGGCTTTGTATCAGCCATTTACATTAGGGTGCAGTTTATTCTCTGCCTCAGGAAAAAATGTGCTTCAGCTTGTACTCAGGAGCACTATGATGAGCTCTCAAACAATCCCTTTTCTGTTTTCCTTTCCTAGAAAAATTAGGAAAATGTAAGGCTAGCAGGTAAGTGATGTTAACAAGGAGTGCTAACTAGTAAAACTGCTGGAAGAGGAGCTGATTTTTCGACTGAGAAGTTTATGGAGATCCCCCTTGGGGACCGAATAAATTAGCGTAACATGCGGAATTTTTTTTTTTCCCCTGAGTGTTAAAACATCTCCCATAGCTTTGCGTTTTATTAAGCTCATTTTCCACAAGAAGAAGCTGCTGTGCACAATAAGCTGTGTGCCTGTGTATGTGTCTGTAAATAAATACAGGTTTATTTCCTATAGATCCTCCTCCCTCCATGCTGGTCGCCCCTCGGTGCGGTTCTGGTTAAGCTATTACTGTGCCTGCACCATTTGTCAGGGGAAGGAAGTGCCTGCAGAGAAGTGGTACATTGCTGTGTAGTTTCTTGCTGTGAAGTGTTGATTTTAAAACAGGCTGGCAGGCTGCAGCCCACCCCATAATAAAAAATGAACAGACGTGGTTTAGGAGGTTTTGTTTTTCTTTTGTCCCCTTGTTCTGCCCAGTTTAAGGAATCTTTTATTGTCTTTCAGCTATTCTGTACTCAGCAATAGATTTATGTTTGGCCTTGTCCCCTCTGGGAGCTCAGGATTCCTTCATGTTTCCATTTCTACCTTTTTAAGCTGGATAACCATCCTATTGCCCAGCTATTGGCCAGCAGGGCAGGCATGTGATGCTTTCTTTTAGAATGGATAATGTTAGCACCCTAATTCAGTGAGCAGCACAGTGATCATCTTTGGTTCTGCAGGCTGAGAGCACCAATAAGGATGTTAGTGTAAGACAGAGGCTGGAGAGTGAAGACCAAAAACAGGTCAGCATGGGTTAAACTGAGTTAAAGTGGAGAGAAACTCTCTTGCCATTCAAAAATACTAATTTTGCAATAATAGCTATCTACAGATAACTTGGATTAAGGGCAAGGCTGCTGTCTGGATATCAACAATGACAACTGAGCTTTTAGTCGTTGGTATTTTTCTGTCTGCAGTATCAGACATTTACTTTACTGCCCAAGGAGAAGATGCAGCTCTAGGAAGGAGCTTCTGCCAGGCTCTGGGGCACCCAGCATTCAGATGGGTCACACAGAAACGATGCATCACTTGCAAAGTCTGATGAGGCCACTGCGTGTATCTTTGTGAATTAATGTTAGCATCATCACAATTAATCAAGAAAATAAAATCCTAATCTTGGCTTCCTAATGGTCATCAAAACCATTCATCTTAATATCTCCTGCTTTGAGAAGAACTCCAAGGTCATTCAGGCTCATAGTGGAATAGGGGCAGTGATAACTGATCTTTCTGTGGGTCAAAATGGTAAAGGCTCAAAGAAGAAACTTCAACCCTGCCTTGCACTGTGATTCCTAGTCATGGATCCCTAACAAATGTAGCCGGGGGAGTTAGCTATTCTGTAGTCAAAGGCAGTAAGATTATTACTTCATTCCTAATAAGGCTGTCTCAGGCATGCAGTGCCCAGTTGCAGTGAATGAACTCATATTTAGCTGTGCCTGAAGAATAATGAAGCACATTCGTTTTCATTTCCTTTACCTACCCTACATTTACTAATTATAGTTCCTAATTAATGACGTCAGCGGTTGATCTTTGGCTTTTAAAGCACCAAACCCATGCTGTGCTGTAGACAAATTTACATTCCATTTATGCAAGTCATCCAATTAAAATTTACTTATAGAAAGTATATAATACAGCCGAATGAATACATTATTTCCCCTATTAATCTGCTTTCTTTGATTTTCTGTAGAAGTGGACAACCTTTTCCTTTATCCCAAATGGGAATTCATGTAAAAAATAAGAAACAAAACTACCGAACCAGAACAAAAACCCCCAAACCCATCCCTGAAATAGGCAGCAAAGCTAAATGAAAGAAAAATTTCTCTGGTCATATTAGTAAATTAGCATTTTTAAATCAAGAACTGTGAAAAAGAAAGATCTCCCTCCAATCTTCCTTATATGACTGCATTTAAAAATTGAAAAAAAGGTGGTAGGGGGAAAAAGTAATTAGAAACTTTCCATTCCACATGAAAACAGCAGATGGCAGCAACACTGACTGAGCATCCTAATCTAGGGTTTGCCCTCTTCCCTTGGGTGGGTAGGCTTTGAATCATTTCTTGGCTAGTATCTCTTAAGCTGGAAAAAAATTCTACCTCTTTCAAGCATGTGATCTCAATGTCTGTGATCTTCCTCCTGGAAAGGTATTTCTTGGCTCAGGTGTCTCTGGACTGGCACTGAAGTATCCTTTGTCCTTTTGTGTGATTTGTAATGCTCGACAAATGGTGCTGGAGGCAAAGGCGAGTGCCCGGAACAACCTGGTCTTTCTGTTTTGTTTTAAATATAGCATTGGTGAAGTAGGACATTTGTCCTTCAAAAACATGCTTCTCTGACAAAATCATTTATCTGTCATGGCCACAACTCCCAGGGTTTACTCTGCATACAGAAAATGTTTTAGACTGGAGACACGATATAAAAAAATTGCTTTTTGAGCATCGTGTGATGCATAAATGGTGTCACAGGCAAAGACAGTGCTTCTCAAAACAGAAAGAAAAATGCCATTCAAAAACTAATATCATCAAATTTGTGAGACAGGCATTGAAGACAAAAGTTTCATTTAATATCCAGGTGCTCATAAATTCATCCTTTGAACAGCAAGCAGTGGTGGAAGGATTTCCACAGGTAGTTGAAGCATTGGCATTGAGTTCTGCAGCTTCATATTTTCAGAGGTATAACATTTTTAAGGAAATAAACCTTGAACTATGAAGGGCAAATTTCCTTTAGGACGTCATAGTGGAGGAAAACAGGGTCAAATTTGGCAAAAATGTCTCAAGTTAACCATTCCTATAACATTATGAATGGTGTTACATGCTCTCTGCACTCCTTTACCACATTTCAGAACAAGCAAGTCAGTCCTCTTCAGGGGACATTTCTAGATGTTTCTAAATGGTTTTTTTCCCTCTCTACTCTGCCAATCCTTTCACAATCTTCCCTTCTACTGTGAGATATAAGAAGTTGTTCAGCTCAGACTGCTCTGCCAGGTTGACTGCCTGTTCCAGTCCCACTTCACATCTGTGATATTCTGAAGGTTCTTTGTTTCAAATTAAAACAGTAACATTTCTAATGGCTTCATAGTGACCTCAAAATTCCAATGCTCTCCGTTTCTGTGTAAGCCTTTTAAAGGTTTCCTCTCTCATTCTGTATTTCTGCATGCTTTGATTGAAGTATGCATGACACAGAATGACATTCTGGTTTTGAATGAAAGATGCACCAGACAGATTATATTGGCTATACTTACTATTTTCCTCTGCCAAATCTAGGGATTTAGAGATGTTGCCAGCATTTTTTCACGTGGAAAACCATGGTGAGCAGTTCCAGCTCTTACAATTTATGAAGACCAAAATCACCTTTAAGTGTTCTTTTTACAAAAGTCTGTCAAACCAGAATCTTGCTGGAAGAGGACAGGTGGCAGCATAGGAAAGGTGTAATTGACTTATCTTTCATATTTTTCTAATTTCAGTATGATTGCTCCTGTATTTTGTACTTCATGTTATGTTCTGAAGCCCAGGAGATCGGAATTGAATGTTCTTTTTATCATGTCCCTCCCCACCTATGTCAGCCTTCCAGCATCCTTCAGACCAGGGAGTACCAGTTACCTGCACTGACCATAACACTGTGAAAAACCATTTCCATGGCACACCACGCAGGTAGAGTGGATAAAACAATGGAGTCTGCCCAAATCTTTTACCAACATGGAAAAAGGGGATGAGCATCCAGTCCTCTGGTTTAAAAGGAGACTGCAAAGATACCAGATAAGTGTAAAAGGCAAAAAGCATCAGGCAGTAGTAGACCTTTGTTAATAGTTCAAATGAAAATACCACTACATAGACTGTAAGGGTTTCAGGTAGATGAAGCAATAGGAGTTTGATTGTGGTGGCAGATTGTGTTTGGAAGAGCTATTAAATCATTCTAGCTGGTTCCACACCAGTAAAAAACATGATTGATTTTGAGGACTGCAAAAACTATATTGTAAAGTTAATAAGTATTTAAAAATGGCAGGAAAAATACAGGACTGCAATACACGAGGAAAAAAAATGTGGAGGAAAACTTATTAATTATGCCTGACAACTAGAGGAATAGACCATCCTCTCTTTAACAGACATGGAATCAAGTTAGTAATCTTTTTCTTGATTTCTGTGCCTTAGGGGTTTATGCACATAGGAAGAATTCTGCTAAAAATATGCTGGTTTCAGCAGAAAATGAAGAGCTGCATTTGAATCATCTTTGTGTGTAGCCAAAAAAATGACTTGAGAGCATTTTGAGTGTTACTGTCTTTCCTCAAGGTCCAGGGAGGAGCTGGAGGACAGACACCAGTTTCATACTCTGCTCGTCCCTCCCTTGCATGGACAATTGCACCAAGAAAAATCAAAATACTGCCCTACTCCAGCAGCAGTGCTTTATACTCATTCCTACTCCTCTATCTCTCACTTATATAAATGTGGAGTAGTGAAAATTCTGCTCAATAATATCTGTCTCACAAATGGAGGAAAACTGCCTGATGCATAAAGGGACTTCCACAAAAAGAATGGCATTTCTCATGCAAATTCATTGCCTTTTAATAAAACAAGCCTCGGCTTTTAAAATACAAACTGTTATCTGTAAATGTCACTGGAACCACACTGTAGCTGGAATGTGAGAGTATGGAATAAGCACATGAATGTGCTTATTGACTGTAACGTGAATATACAATATGAACAAAATTCTTTCAGTGTACGTGGAATTGGCTGCATTTTTGGGTTTTTTTTTCCTCAACATTCTTCCTGCACTTAGTTCCTGTATTGTCTTTACTGGTTATTTAAACAAATTTGGTCTGGAATTCATCTGAAATAAGCTGAGGGCCACATATATATTTTAAAATAAAATTACCTTTTTAGGATTCATACTGCTTGCTATATGATTGCAACTACAGTTTATCCTCTCATTTCAGCAGAAAAATTTGAATCACCACTGGAATGCATGTCTCAAGGAGAGAAACTCTACCAGCAGTGAAGCCCCTCATCAAAAACTGTTCCTAGTGGTTTTAAGAGTGTATTAAGGCTTGGATTGATTTTGTGGTGACTTTGGTTTGGTTTCTTGCCATTATTCCAGAAAATACAAAGATCAAAGAAAGACTTATTGATTGGCTCAGATCTGGTCAAAAACTAGATCTGTGTCTTCTAATGTAACTAACATTTTACAGATGGCTCGGTTCATGTTAAAGCTAGGGATGCATGTAAATTGAATTATCAGAGGATTAGAACCAGCTGCATTTAGTTTGAAAATGTTTTTGTGCGTATTCTGTCCAGCAAAGCACACAGAGCAGACTCTTCTGGTAAGAATTCCAGCAAATGCCTAAGAAACTCCCCCCCATGGAGAATAACTGAGAGTCTGCCCCTGTTTACCACTGGTTACATTTATTCAAAGAAACCATGCTGTAGATGGCTGAACTCTTGAGTTCAGGTCCATATATCTCATCTTTAACTGTGAATTAACAATAAGAAGGATCAGTTCTGAAGAATTTAGTTGAATAAAATTATAATCTATGTAGCTTTAATCTTGTGTGCCTGTATTTGTATATCCAAGGAAAATACAAAGCAAAGTGTCTTAAGTCTGTCTTCATCTTGTCTTTGCAGTCTTTTTAGACTGCATATGAGCTGTGCAGATGCAATCCAGTTCATCCAGTTAAGCATCTCTGCCTGGTTTTTGCTAATTACCTTTTTAATTCACAGCAGTGGCGAGTACAGTCTGACTTGCTGCAGCAAACTCCAATGAAAAGCATTATGCAACTCCCAGGAGATTCTATTCTGAAGTCCTATTGTATTTTTAATTTTGAGTATTAGTTTAAAAGGAAAATATGGCTCTTAAAATTTCTCAGCCATAACAGAAAAAGCTAAAAGGCATTTTGGCCCAGGGTTCAGTAAAAGCTTCCATACTTTTGCAAAGATTTATTTCAGTTTTTGCTTGCTAGCAGTTATTATTATTTTTAATCAGGTGTCTCATCAACTATTAACAGGCTTCTGCTCACAGAAAGAAATCAGCTTGCAGAAGCCTTTCACAAATACATGTGGTTTTATTCCCTTTTGGTCTGTTCAGTTTGCATTCAGCTTAGGTTCTTGGGCTTTCTTTACACCTGGGGATATGGGAATCATTTTAACCATTACAGGAAATTCCCTTGTAACTAGATGTCTTGTTTCCAGGACTTTGGAAAATACTTAAAATTTAGTAATCAATTTTACAGTATTATTAGTTTATAGCAAGAATAATTATATGATACATATACAATGCATAGAGTCTTTTGTTTTAATATTTAATATTCTATGACATACATGATCTTTTAATAAATATATTCCAATAAAAATCTCTAACTAGGGTATACAATCTTTTCTAAAATGTTGATTTCTCTAAAAAGTGAGTAAATAATTAGACATTCACAGAACTGTAGCAACTTTCAGAAGCTAAAACTGCTGCACAGTGTTTTTATGCGGAAATTAGCACACTTTCTAATTTTAAAAATTTCATCTATCAAGACAATAGATCTGATCTAAGATTTGGTTTCAGAGCACTTGGAAAGAGAGAGCAGGGATCAGTTCAGCGAACACCAACCTGGACCACCAAGAGCTGATCTCTCCTCATCCTCTCCTGGGGCACCCTCAGCAAGCAGCCCTACTCCACATCCACATCCAGAGGGGGATTCCATCTCTTATTCTTCAAACAGTCATGACTGTGCTGCATGAAAAGTGGTCAGCAGCAAGGAAATACATCTTGGCTCACCAGTGTATTTTTAAGAGCAGATCTTTCACACCTTGTGTTCCAGCCTTTAAAAAGCAAATTGATTTGTAGAAATAATCTTCCTGATTTGTTTGGAAGTTTTTTTCCATTTCCAAGCCATTGACTGTTACTGACATGTCACATAAGTAGGTCTAACTAACAGCTAATGTAAATTAAAATATTCAAGAAAGGAAAACTACTCACAATATTTTAGCCTAGTCTGCTAATGTAAGTATAAAGTAGTAATGAAGAAATTTAAATAACAACTAAAGATGTATTAAAGAAGAAATTCTAGGCCAGCTCTTCCTCTGTTTACTTGCCAAGACTGGAAGAATTACTTCTTTTTGTTGTGTGTGCACTAACCTCTTGGGACAGCATCTCTTAATCATGTCCATGAACTTCCCAAAACGTGGCTGTCAAACATCTCCATCCCAAGTGACTCACACCACAACCTAATTGTGCAGTGAGGTGTCAGTGTACATGGAAACCACATTTCTACTGCCTCAATTTCAGGACTGGCCAACATCTTCAATGTAATAAACAGTCATAAAAAAGATATTAGTCTGATGTTGATTAACTAGAGGTTTTGTTATAAAGTAATAAGTAATCATTATAAAGTATAATGATTCAGAATAACCATGTTGAAGAAATTGCTTCACTGATTGTTTCACAAAGAAGGAAAATGGAGAATAGAGAAGGCCAGGTTGCACAATATAATAGCTTACATAATTAAATATATTATTAAATAACAGTATATTATGTGATGCAATTCTAGATGTAGAAAATGGATCTCAAAGCTAACTGGAAACTGATAATGGTTGATAGTTTGTACATCTGATTATCTACAGAGCTGTTCAGTTCTGCCTGTGAGAATTGTCTAGGTACATCTTGGCGGTTGCTGTTTTATGGTTTAATTTTTTTATTTGTTAAATTGTGATATGACATTTTCTGGAGCATTCACAGATTACAGTTATTTTCCTGATAAGGTTATATTTCTAAGGTCTGTGATTCCACCTGTGGATTTACTGATGAACTGTAGGATACCCTATGGCCTTACCTGGGAACCAAGGCAACAGAGGCAAAATTGTCAGACAAACTTGTAAGATCATAGTCAAAGAGAACAGGTAGGAAGTGAGAGGCATCAGGACTGTTCCTGGGGAGCAGTGTGTGCTCATTTCTGTGGCAGCAACACTTCATCTGCTTTATGGGCAATGTTGTGCTACAGCTAAATCAGCTCTGGAGAGAGCCTTGAAGTTGACTTGGGAAGGTCTGGAGGCTGAATTGAGCTGGGAGCCATCAGCAGAGCAACATTCATCTCTGTTCACTGGTGCTGCTTCTCTGACTTTGTGGTCCTGCAGAAATAAGTCAGCACAGAATTTTTTAAGTCTTTTGCAGAAAGATGAAATGTAAGGTCAAAAATGAGAATCTGTAATATAAATACGGTATTGAAACTGTTCCATATGGCTTGATTTGTGCTCCCCAAGACCACTGACAACTTCTTTTGTGTTAACTGAAAAGGACTTTGGATAGGACCTGGTAATGATTAGAGTTCAATATGTCTGGCACTCTTAGGAAAACAGGTGGATGAATCCATAACTAAGCAAAAAATGAACTTATGCATATTTATTCTGGACAGCTGCAAGCAAAATCCCAATGTTTTAACCCTATACAGCCTTTGTTATGTGCCTACATTCCTTTGCACTGACCACCTGTCATTTATCAGTTGCACCCTACCAACATTGCCTTATGAGGAAGAATCGGCTGTGATTGATATGGACACCATCCATGACGTTGCCTGAGGGACTCCCAGGGAAGTCAGGGACATCTGGTGCGAGAAGGGACTACTGGCTAGCTGGAGGAGGGTAGCCCTTGAGTTTGGATCTTATTTGGAATAAATACGTGTGGCTCTTCATCACCTCTTTGAGAAGGACACATTTGCGTAGTAAGAGGAAGAAAAGCAAAGACACCTTCCACCCATGAAAGTGTTTTTCCAGTCTCTCTCGAACCAATTAAAACTATCAGGTGAGCATTTAATGGAATGTGGCTTTATATTGTTTATCAGTAATTGTTTGAGATAAGCATATTTTGCAATAAACTAAATAAAAAAGAAGCAAGGACTGTGTCTAGCACACATGAATAATTTTCATGAAAAAACTTGACCCAGCATTACAGTTTTACCAAATACTTCATTATTTTCTCTGCTTTGCTGCTTTATAAAGGACTAGGACAGCCTCCAATAAAAATCAGAGATAAAACTTCATTTGCTCCAGAAGCGGAAGGCTCGAACTTTAAAACACTCCTTTGACTCACACTTACTGATGTATGTCTCAATAACCAATACACTATACATAATTTGAAACAGACATTCTAAAAGATCTGGAAAAGATCTTGCGTATTTTCTGTAGCTCCTTTATGCATTGTTAAATTACCAACTACTCTCACTAAATCCAATGACATCAACCACAGTCTTTTGTTGTTACCTTCAAAAGGTTCTGCATTAGGCCCTAAAATTGCCCTTGAAAAATATAATTAAGGATGAAATCCTTATTTTTTGAAGTTAATAACAAAAATTCAATTTTATGTAAGTGTTAATGCTGATGATTGCTAAGAAATGGAATTTAATTAAATTTGTATAATTATATCCTTTTGTATGAAATGACTAATGTTTCCCTATTATTNCCTTCCTTCCTTCCTTCCTTCCTTTCTTCCATGATTATTGAACTCACAAATAAATAGCAGGTATAAATTTCCAGAACCTGTTTCTTTATATTAGTATCCACAGAAATCCCTGCTGTCCTTTGGGTGTTATAATTTTAGGAGGAAGAATGCTCTTCTTTATGTGTTGGCTGTCAAGTCAGGTTTTTCTATCTTCTTTCAAAAGAGGAATTTATTCCTCACCAAGAACTATAAGATGTATTTCTGAACCACATAGAGTTTGGTTTTAGTGGGACACTTTTTTATTTGGAATAGGGTTGAATTGGAACAGGGTTTGCATGAAGGAGAAACTTGATTGCTGAAAACTATTTCTGGATGAATTCTGCATTGAATTAAGGAGTTTTGAAGTTTTACATCTCTCTGGAAAAATTACGGCCTTCCGTATCCTAGAGCTCTGTTTTCCCACCAGTTCACATTATCCAGTCCTTTCTCTTCACTGCATCATACTGGACCCTCCTCGGGACCTGCTGTTACCCCTTGCTTTCATTTAGGACACAGGGTGTGATAACAGCTTAGAAACAGGCATCTCTCTGCAAACTGCCTCTTCCCTCTCCCCCCCGCCATCACTCTGTCATGGGGGGCAAAGTCTTGGATTTATGTATTCATAGGAAAGCTACCACTTTTACTTTAAAAAGTGGAGTAAGGTATGCCATATCCATTATGCATTAGGGGTGCCTGGGCAGAGAACTAGTGCAGGATAATTGGTGCTCTATTCACATTCTCCATTACTGTCCTATCCTCCCTTTGTAGCCAGGCTACAAGTATGCAATCTCCATAAATATTTTTCGCAGTCTTCTGTCTAGATGTAATAACAACTATTTGCTTGGCCACATCTTACCTATTCAACATTTTCCTAAAGCTCCCGTTCCCAAAGTTTTCTTTTTAACTATAGTGGCTTTCAAATCCTCCTAAATGTAGATGTTATTCTTATTCTCACATTAAGGCAGGTCTATGTGTGACCAAAATGGTGCTATAGAGTTTTGAAGAGAGAAGCAGATAATCTTGCCTGGAATACACANGCAATAAACTAAATAAAAAAGAAGCAAGGACTGTGTCTAGCACACATGAATAATTTTCATGAAAAAACTTGACCCAGCATTACAGTTTTACCAAATACTTCATTATTTTCTCTGCTTTGCTGCTTTATAAAGGACTAGGACAGCCTCCAATAAAAATCAGAGATAAAACTTCATTTGCTCCAGAAGCGGAAGGCTCGAACTTTAAAACACTCCTTTGACTCACACTTACTGATGTATGTCTCAATAACCAATACACTATACATAATTTGAAACAGACATTCTAAAAGATCTGGAAAAGATCTTGCGTATTTTCTGTAGCTCCTTTATGCATTGTTAAATTACCAACTACTCTCACTAAATCCAATGACATCAACCACAGTCTTTTGTTGTTACCTTCAAAAGGTTCTGCATTAGGCCCTAAAATTACCCTTGAAAAATATAATTAAGGATGAAATCCTTATTTTTTGAAGTTAATAACAAAAATTCAATTTTATGTAAGTGTTAATGCTGATGATTGCTAAGAAATGGAATTTAATTAAATTTGTATAATTATATCCTTTTGTATGAAATGACTAATGTTTCCCTATTATTTTCTAAAAGAGATTATTATTTTTTTCTTTTTCTCAGTCTGCCAAGACAATGCTGGGATGGCCATCAATTGTCAAAATGGTCTGAATCTGAGTCATAGTAAATACAGTTGGAGTTTCACATTTCAGGCACTGAGCGCTGCAAACATGAGAAAAAAAATATCAGAGTAAGATTTTAACATCACCTCCCAATCTGTGTTGGTTTAATTTATTTCTCTAGGTGTTTGCATCTACTGAAAAAAACACTATGACTCAGCTTATGCCCTTTCATTGTTTGAATAAATGTCTTGGTAGAACACATTTACTCACTCCATTCAAACTTCCAAGCTTCAATTTATCATTACAGTTCTACCTGTAGTTGGTAGGATAAGTAGTATAGGATTAAACTGATACCACGGAACTTTAAAGTTTCTTTTCCTTCCTTCCTTCCTTCCTTCCTTCCT
>WBMY01011573.1:284342-328369 GCA_013397315.1 Donacobius atricapilla | reverse complement strand
ATTTAGGACACAGGGTGTGATAACAGCTTAGAAACAGGCATCTCTCTGCAAACTGCCTCTTCCCTCTCCCCCCCGCCATCACTCTGTCATGGGGGGCAAAGTCTTGGATTTATGTATTCATAGGAAAGCTACCACTTTTACTTTAAAAAGTGGAGTAAGGTATGCCATATCCATTATGCATTAGGGGTGCCTGGGCAGAGAACTAGTGCAGGATAATTGGTGCTCTATTCACATTCTCCATTACTGTCCTATCCTCCCTTTGTAGCCAGGCTACAAGTATGCAATCTCCATAAATATTTTTCGCAGTCTTCTGTCTAGATGTAATAACAACTATTTGCTTGGCCACATCTTACCTATTTAACATTTTCCTAAAGCTCCCGTTCCCAAAGTTTTCTTTTTAACTATAGTGGCTTTCAAATCCTCCTAAATGTAGATGTTATTCTTATTCTCACATTAAGGCAGGTCTATGTGTGACCAAAATGGTGCTATAGAGTTTTGAAGAGAGAAGCAGATAATCTTGCCTGGAACACACAAAAGGTTACCTGGCAGAAAAAAATGTTATCTGGCAGAAAAAGCTGGGGAGATAATGGGTAGATAAAAATCTCTTTTCCTCTTTTGCCACTGTAATGCCTTAATCATGTCAATGGATTCCCTGTAACAGCCACCCTGACAGCAACCTGAGCTTTATTCCTAAACCACTGCGGGTAGTGCGGCTGAACAATAGATTCCTTGTGCTTACTCCAAACGGGCAAATAGATGGGAACAACACCATCAGATCTGCCTTGCCAGTTAGCTTCAAGTAGCGTTAAAAATTACCGGAACCTGGATCCACCTCTGGTGCACACAAACCTGAGTGTATTTCAGCAGCACACAGTGCCAAACCAAAGCTATGTGTTTATTTGTACTTCCAATGTAATTCTCATTTCCCTCATAGAATATGACTATATGGATTGTTCTATTTATATATGAAGAAAATATTTTGCAAGAACTATTTCTCTGCTAGCAGAGTAACCACAGTTATTATTTAAACAGTGTGATCTGGGGTTTAGATCTAGATGAACCAGTCACACCATTAATTTATGTTTTCTGATTAAATGGATAAAATTCTTGGAATTAATTCTTTCTTCTAGTGGTCTTTTAATTGTCCCTTCATTATTTTTTAAAGTCCAATGTTTGAATTTGAGGAACTTCCTAAAAAATAAACTTCAGTCCTGCTCACTTCATGCTGGCATCCTTTGGAGTTTTCAGTGTTCTCTCCTGCGAGCTCTTGGAGAGCTGTGTAATGTGTTTAGCACAACAGAGGGTTTTCTTTTTCCTGTGCTCTGCTTGTCAACTACTCATTCCCTTTGACTTTCCATGTTTCCAAGCAGATTGCAGACATAATTTAGTGCTCTCTCCTCCTTATAGTTTTCCATTTGTTACACAGAGGAGGCAAGAAATCCCTCCCTCCCCATGGGATTCTTCCTTTGTCAGTCATGTTCTTTAATGGTGTTACTTGCAGCCTGAAAGGGCTGTTGGTCCCCCTGAGAGGCAGCAGAATTTATTTCTGGCTCAGCCACTCTTCCATGCAGTCATGCTGTCAGTTCACTGCAGGTGCAGGAGGTGGATTTCTGCACAGGCCCCAAGTGAAAAAGAGACACCCAAGCACTAGCTCCTGGTATCTTTCTAGCAATGCCAGCCTGGCACCTGGATCCTGGCCCAGCAATCCCTTTCTGGGACACTTTTGTCTGAGACTATGCCTTATTCTCTGCAATTCTTCAATTAGAGAGCCCCACATCGTCCCTTTATGAATTTCTATAACATTTTTCTTTCAAGACAAGCAGTTTTGAGAAGAAGCTTTTCAGATTAATTTTTTCAGAAAGAAGATCCAAAAAGCATGCGAATATAAATGAGGCAAATTTGATTACTGTTTGGAAAGTACATCTTGGTACAGTGTGTGGCTGTTCTTATCCAGCAGTATCGTGCACAGACAGAGGGAAATCATATGTATTTACAGAGGGAGAAAAGTATTTGGCTGCCTCCAATGCCTTCAGCAGACTTTTAGGTATATTAGCTAAGAGTGTGCTGTACTCCTGTCCAATTTTCTGTGGACCATAACGGTCACTTCCTTGCTGTTTCGTGGGTGAGTTGTGCTGCAGGCAGGAGATCACATTCCCGTAGCTGCCCATGGAAGTGCTGCTGGCATCAGGGGTCCCCAGGCACCTGGGGAGTTGGGAGGGTGGTGAGGAGCCCACAGTGCCACGACTCCCCTCTGCCCGAGTTCCTACAGTGCCAGGGCTCTCCTGAACTTCCCTGACAGCCCAGTCACTGCTCAGCCGTGGTGAGGCTGTCCCAGATCTCTGCTAGCAATGTCTCCATCATGACCATTGCCTCTGGAGCACTTGGCTCTGGATCCTGACACACACATACATGTGAGATGAGAGAGACACTTCCTACTTCTCCAACCCATAGCTATTAGAATCTGAATTTGCCCATACAAAAATGGGTGGCTTTTCCTCTGTTTTTTCTTCCCCCCAGCCCTGATGTCCATCAGAACTGAAGCATGAGCTGAGACCCTCCACAGTCTCAGGCTTGCAGAGCTGAATCTCAGGACATGGACCCTGCAGCCTCTTGACCCCGCCATTTTGCAGACATCATTTCATTCGCAAGAGGCACACAAACAGAGGAAATGGACCTTATTCCTCCTCTCTGCAGTGCACACAAGCTCCAGAGCAGCCAGACTATGGCCTTCTGGTTTTCATTAGGACTGAATGTTGGAAATGTGGTGTGCACTTTCCAAAAGGGGCATATTGTGTATTTAATTTATGAAAGTAAAGAAGTAAGAAAGACACTTTTTGGTTCTAAGTGTGAGAACAGGGGTAGTGCTGTGCCATGTCCTCCAATGACTATTAGCTCAATGTCTGTGTACATGCTGCTAAAAAATATATTATAAAAAAGAAGTGGGATAGTGTTTTGCTTGTAACGTGGGTATGTACAGAGTCTTATTAACGTTTCTTGATAAGAAGGACATATACCTCATGGGGAAAAAAAGTTGTAGTATGTGGTTGCTATTTCAGTTCTGAAGTCGTGTTATTTTTAGCACCTTCATTTTTGGAATAACTTCTACCAGAGCTGTATGAAACAGAGATACACAATACGTGCAGCGAGTGCATGAAAAGACTTATTTTACTTCAACTCTGCATATGTACTGGGCTGCATAGTACAGTTTGTATATTGGGAACTGGCTTAGAGCTGAGACTTGGCCGTGCAGGGATGTCCACAAGGCAGATAAACCAGCAGTTTGTGCTGACAGACCCTGGGCTCTGCCTACAGAGCTGTAACGAGACCTTACACGTCCAAAAAACCCCACCAAAACCAAAAACAAACAAACAAACAAACAAACAAACAAAAACAAACAGACAAACAAAATCACAAAAACACCTCTGGAGAGATATAGGCTGTCAGAAACCCAATTCATTCCTATTTTGTAAAGATTTAAATCAGGAATAAGTTCCTTTTTGATCCAGTGAGGTTAAAATCTAGATTGCAGAAATGGACTGTCCCTGTGTAATAAGTGAAAACTCATGTCTGCTCTCTGTAAGCCTCTTGCAGTGCAAAGGCAGGGAGGTAATTGTTGAGGGAGCAAAAAATCACAGGCAGAAAACTGATAAACAAAAATCCAACTACAATTATTGGGGGAAAAGAGAACACCTCTCTTATTTCAGTTGGATCTTCTGTTGCCCAGCATTTGGGACTGAAGCTCAGGCACCAGCCCTATGCATTCAAAGGTCCAAAAATCATTAGGCAGGTCTAAAAATCAGAAGATAGAAAAATACCAGCTGTGCAATTCTTTCCATTTGCTTTGGATTGTTGAAAGTTTTCAATTTTTCTTCCACTTTTGTCTATAATCCTGTGATCAAATTAATTTTCACATGAAACCTACAGGACTCTAGAAACCAGAATTAAACACAAAAACCCCAAACCAACCAATAACAATAAACGCAAATCAACAAAACAAAAAACTTTCAAATGGTAAGAGTTAAAAATATTACGCCCAAAATATTAAAAAAAAAAATAGCTGAGAAGGATTGGTTTATTACAATAAGAATGGACAAAGAGGACATGAAATTAATTCCAGAAGTTAATGCTGCTGACGTGATGAGGGAAGGTAAAGGACAATGTAAGTTTCTAATATGACACGTATGTGTGCAGTCAATATATTGTAGGGATGGGAGGTTGCCAAAGACTTTAAAAGGCATACACTAAGACACAAAAGTATTTCTATGAGAGCAGAGCTAAGCATCTCTCTGCAAATTCTGGAACTAATCATGCAGACTGTATTTCTTTCTTCCTTAAACTCGTGGTAAAGCAGATTGGGTGTTAGCTTGGGAAAGAAAGCCTCGCTGCCACCATGAAATAGTCTTGGGTTTCCTTTACTACTTTATCTCCCTCTTCCCCTTTCATTGCAGGAGCCATAGATACACACAATATTTTTTCTTTCTCATTCTTTCTTCCCACTGCTTTTTTCTTAAGATTTCATGTGCACATTCAGGGATGTTGAAGGTATGTTTTGTAACTAGGGGTGAAAGTTCTTGAACATTGAGGAGATGATGGGAGTCTGTAATCTCTGTTTTGTTTTGGAGGGAGGATCAGTTGTTATGCTCAGGTGGGTTTACCTCTAGTCTGTGCTCCCATGAATTTTATCTGCTTGTCATTTTAGTGACAAAAGCAATTAAATAAATTTAAGTCAGGGCACTGATGTCCTTTGAAATGAAGGGACCATGCACATGCAGAGCCAGGGGGTTCCCCTGTGCCAGCCAACACCTGAGCACAACACAGACAGAGCTGCCCCAGTGATGCCAAAGCCTGAGCCACTGCACAGTGAGCTGATCTACTGGGCTTCACAAGGATACACTGGAGCAAGGAGGGCTGGCTTTGAGGAGTAGAAGCCATATATCCGCTCCTACGGGAATAACCAGCAATACTTCTCTGCTAGCTAGGCTTTGCTGGAGTAACCTGGGGGGTACTGCCCCAGGCAGCCAGCAGAACCTGCAGATGCTGTTTTCCTCTTTATGAGCAGCCTGTGGATGGTTCTGCAGGACCCCAGATCTTCTTCTCGGGCAAGAGGAGCTTTAGACAGAGCAGAAAAGAAACATACTTTCACAGCAGGGAGGGAAAGAGAAAGATGAGGTGTGTGGCACTAAACAAGGAAGAAAATCTGTTGGGGGAAAAAGAAAAGTTGGCAGTGGGGAAAGCCAAGTCCAAGTACTAGCCTGTGGGTTGAACAAATTATCTGTGCAATTAGGGTAATATCTTCTATGGCAGTTACTGTGGAAGAAATACCATAAGATTCCCAGAGACCCAGCAGAGACTCAGCTGCAGGAAAGAGAAACAAAATGATACACAGATGAGAGATCCTATCCTCTATTCTTCAACAGACTGTATAGCAGATTATGTGGTGATTTCTTATGTCTGTCTTATTTTTCTTTGCCTTTGTAATCAAGAGTTTTCTCTCTACTTTTTTCCCCTTTTTGTTCTGTGTGCATAAATCATTAAGGCTGGCACTGCCTTGTTGACTTCATCTGCACTAAGAAATCTTGTGCAAATTAATACATGATACAGTGGCAACACTGAACCATATTTCACATGAATGCTCATATATGATTTTTTGTAAACTGCAAGTTCACAATTGCTGAAGACAATTAAAAATTACCCTGCTGGAAGGATAGTGAAACTTATATTGTGTTGTTGCCTGTTGTTCTAACTGGAAGTTTTCTTCACTGGTGCAAGTATGACTCCTTCCTTGAGCACTATACTGCATGGCCAGACATATGGATTCTATCCTTTCTGTCTTTATGGTGCAATACCAAAATATGCTACAATACCTGACATAACTCCAACTGAACCAGCTCCAGAACTGGGAACAGTTCAGCTGCATCAGCACAGTGGTATGCCCAGGCTAATTAAAATAGGGCAGAGGCTGCACTGATACAGCCATATTGTTCCTGAAACTAAGATATTATCTCAGCCAAGAGCTGCACTGTGCAATACAGATACGCTCTCCTAAGCCTGGTGAGAGATATATGGATACGTTCTTTAAGATTCAGAGACAAGCACCCAAGTAATAACTTTCACCTTACCTACCTGTTTTAAACATTGGCACAATCCTAGAAGATTTTCATCTCTCCTCTCAGGTTTTCCCCAACATTCCAACAACTGCTGAAGAAAAACAAAAACCCAGAACCAAAAGTGACTCCAAGAGGGAGTTCAGAAAAGTTCTCAGCCAGTTCTTGTAAAATTCTTGAACAGAAATTGTCCAAACTTTCCCACTAAAATGAGACATGCTCCCTTGTTCATCACTGTCAAAAACTTGGCCATTTTCTCAAAGCTGACCCATTTGTTTCAACATATGCACTGATATGACCATTTGTTCCAACATATGAAACTTAGTCTTTTCACTCTTAGTCTATTAAAGATCTCGCTGTTCTTATCTCTGCTTGCCCTATTTTTTTTGCTCATCTTTTCAAGGTTCTACAATGTGTTGTAAGAGGACTTTCTTATGTATAGTTTTATAATAAACTTCCTCTTTTCTTGCACTTATTTTTAAAATGTCAAGGCCTCTTTCTACATACAATGTGCTACTGATGCTACTGGAGGCTTCCAGCTATGCAGAATTTTACTAAGTTCTTTTCCCTTTCATGATCATGGCTTACTGGCTGTTTTCTGCCTTCCACCCTATGAAAAACTGGCTTATCCTCTTCCATGTGCTAGATGTAAATGGCCAAGGCTCCTGGCACTTTTCACATTGAATTGAAGCAAGTGATGCTCTCTAAATATGTTTGTTCAAGACCTCTTCAGTTTCTCTGTTAGTCTCAGCTGGATCCAGGCTCAGCAGACTCAGCAGAACCAACAGAACTGGCTGCAAGAAAGAAAATGTGGCAGGCCAAAAGCATTGTTACTGGTCTGTGTGTGACTGCCTGTAGAAGCCACTTGGGAAGTTTAAAGTGAATTAAAATACCTGCAGAAACTCTTCACTTGGTGAATTGTTTGGTTCAACCATTAAATGAGACACCAGAGTGCCTATCCAAAAGGCTGATATTTCTAACAAATCTAATTAGGATCAATAGATTTAGTCTCATCGGAGAGTTGTCATTAAGGACTAGCAGGCAATGGAACACAGGAAAAATCAAAAGTAAACCCTTTCCCATCCATTCAAAATTTATCTGTCCCAAAACACCTCTCCTTTTATTTGAACTCAGAAAAGAGAAAACCCAAGAAATTGTATTTTCAGATTTGCTCTTTGCAACACACTAGCAGTGAAGATTTACCAGTGTTAAGATGTGCACTTCTCAAAGGACTGAGCTTATTTCTAGAACCTGACCTAATAACGCTCATCTTCTTTAGAAGCTTAATCATCTCCTAGAGCCAGCAAACAGCAACTCTGCACTGCCCCACACAACTCTATCTGGGCAGCTCCACAGGCATGAAACATACACCAAGTATGAAATAAGAGATGCACTGAGAAAATTGATCAATAAAACACAGTTGGAAAAACTGGCATCTGGAAATAGACAGTATACAGGGAAAATAAACAGAAAATTTATTCAATAAGGTAGACTTTAATTTGTTCATCTTCACCTGCAATACTTTCATAGGCAAAAATTTTATAAGTGTGGTCTATCAACGCAACAACGTGGAGAGAAGGAAGGGAAATACATTTTTGACTCAGGTGGAGAATTTATCTTATAATCCTTAGGCTGTTTCAGGGGAGCAGTTATTAACTGCCTAATCAAGGAACCACCTCAAATATGCAGCATTACCCTGGCAGCAGCCGAGGTCTCCTGGCTCATGCCTTGCTTCCAAATTCAAAAGTAGCACAGGGAATTGCATCTGCCTGTACTTTACTTTCTTGAGAAAGGTTAGATAGTCACACCATGTCCATGAGGAGGTAGGGACAGAAAGGAATCCTTTTTCATGTCAGTCACATCCTGGCACATCCTGAATGTCACCTGCAGCCAGGGGAGCAAGAAGAGCCAGACCAGTTTTGGAGGTCTGCTCTCACAGCATGTCAGCTGAGATGTCATGCAGTACCTCCCCTCAGATGATCCCACCAATACGTGTCTCCTGGGGTAAGCCCTCAGGAAGTAACATGAACCAGTATTCCCATGTAAAACATGCATATGTATAGGTTCATGAGAAGGAATTTCCTGTTGCTTGACTTGCCTTGTCACCAATCCGGACAGAAAGCCATCTTTCTACCTGCATTATAGCTGAAACAGTAATTATTGCTTTACTTCTTCCTGAATGGTCCTTTACAGAATTACTCATGTTCTCATCATTTACTTCATTGCAAATGTAATAAAGTTAGGCATTTTCACTCCTTCTTGTAAGGAAGGCCCACAGATCTGTAAAAAATTTCATTGCCCTAGTCTGAACATTTCCCTTTTGTGTCCTTTGATTGTATTAAATGTACTTCATTGACAACAATAACATACCAGGACACAAGAGTGATAACTCCAATCATGCATAACAAATCTTGTGCTTGTTTCCAAGAAGTAGTTTTTCCTTCCCTTCTTTAGTTTTTTTTTTTTAATTGTTTGTTTTGAAGTTTGGGTGGAGTTGTTGTTTTTTGGGGTTTTTTGTTTGTTTGTTTGTTTTTTCTTTTGTCTCTTAATTTTTTTTTAACTTAATTGGATTTTTGGGGGGAGGTGAGGACATTTCTTGGTGACACTTTTCCAATACAGGTCTTCATTAAGAGAAATAAAAACAAAAAAGGCTGCCTGAAACCAGATTTGCAGCTATCTTTAATTTGCTTTGTGTAGCCACTGCCAAAAGTAACTTCTGCTGTGCAGCTCAGTAATCACCCAAGATCTCCATCACGTTTAAATTGATCTGTAGATGACAGGTATGAATAAGTGAACTAGACATAAACATAGAGGGCGAGTGAAGGAACAGGCAAAAGAGAGATGTCCTCAAATAGATTTTACAGGTCAAGTCATGCAAGTGCTTTTATTACTGCTGATTAATTCTGTCAGCTGTTATGTTAATGTGCTGCATGGCATGAGCAGGCACCAAGCAAAAGTGCAAGGAAGCTGAGACTATTTTCTAAATAAGGATGTGGCCCAGACTGTTTGAAATTTTGTGTGTCTGTGCCTGGCAGAGTGATGATGGATGATAACAGGATGGGAATGAAGTCTCTATTGCTATGCTTTGGCAGTGCAGATACATCTCTCTCCAGATTCAAGGAATGAGAGGCAAGTTGGTTTTTTATTGCCAACCCCAAGCCTTTAGAAATCTTGAGACCATCTGATACCATGTCTTTTTTTGTAATAATAACTATGGATTATGGTTTTGGTTGCCCTTTATTTTCCAGATTGACAGCACTTCTTTTCAATTATCCTACTTCCATAAGGGCTAGAACTATACTTAATAAAACAGAAAGCCAAAACCTTGCTGTGTGCCAAGAACTGGGAACTTGGGAAAATTACAAGCTGCATGAGTTTCTGATAACATTATGCATTATGTAACTTATCTGTAAGGTCAGACTTCAGGATGGGAAGCACAGGGGTTGTGTGCAAGCTGGGACAGGCTTCACTTCACAGATTCAGCAGGCAGGAAAAGAGCACCTGAAAGGCTTTGGGAGGTAGTTGCAACACGAACCTGGCGTTCCAGCCAACTAGGTATTTAAGAGAAGGTGAGGGCTGTCAAAGGGATAGGTAGAGCAGTGCATGGACTACTGGAAGTAGGTGCCAGCTCCCCAGTGAGAAAATCTCCTACAGAAGTGGTGTGAGAGCTCACCAGAGTGGCCTCTTCCCCACCATAATGGGAAAGCAGCAGCTTTGTTCCCCGGGAGCTTTGCCCTCCCTGGGAGCCAGGCTGGGAGTGAGGTTGAGTGCTTCTGGCCTGGGCTGTCGCCCACAGCCATCCTCAAACATGTCCTCCACTCCTCTCCTCTCCTGAAAAACAAGGCGTGTGCATTGCTGCAGTGACTGGAGCTCTCCCACTGTTGTAAGGGAAGGGAGTTTTATCCTTAAGGAAACACCTTCCTCCTCACCAGGGCTCTGGCACGGCTCAAGCCAGCACAGCCTGCCTGGCTTTCCTGTGATGTGGGATTCCCCTGCAGCTGTATGGGAAAATTCCCCACTTCAGATGCGCGATGGGGGCTTGAAGTGCCTGCTGCCTGCAGGACCCTGACGGAGTTGAACCTGGTGAGAGTTACGGCATGCTGAGGAGGGGACAGTCCCCTAGGGCTAGGACAGCGTCGGGGGGGTTCCCTGGGCGCCAGGAGGAGGGTGGTGCTCTCTCTGCCTCTGCTTTGAAGGGCTGTGAGTGGGAGGCACACAGGAAACTCCCCGCTGTGTCGGACCACTGTGCACACCTGTGGTCCTGGAGCCCTAGAGAAAGTCCTGAAGGTGACAGCAGGGGAGAGCCACAGGATGTGGTTTTCCTGGGGGCTCCTGAGCCAGGGAACCCCCTTGTCATTCCAGCATTGACCATCTCTTGTCTCCATGGTTCCTCCCTCCTGCTGCAGCCTCCAGGTTGCTCACTGCTACAACAAGGCTGCAATTCCAGCAGCCCAAGGCTGGGGACATAGGTGTGGCAATAGCCCAGCTGGGAGCCTGTCCTGAAGAGCGAGGAGTGGCTGGGGAAAGAAAGGCTGAAAGTGGTTTCAGACTGCGCCTTGAAGAGTTTGAGTTCCTCAAAGCTTGTTCACTTCTTCCAAGTACATCAAGTAGTCTACTAAAATGATTTGTCTTCCCCTTGATGTCTCGCCCTCCTCATAGCCACAGTGATACCCATCTGCTATTGAGAGACACTCTTGCAATGAGTATTGTGGCATTATTTGGGTGTCTGTTACTAAGAGCACCTTGTTGCCACAGGAGACTTCTCTCTTGCTTTTAGTAGTAGTTTGCAAGGGCTCATGGGTCTGTGAGGGCAACTCTGCACTGACTAATGCCTTGCTACCTTTTCAGTTGCCATTTGCTTTATAAAAGCTGCCCCGTGCCCAGCAGGCTGCATTTCAACCCCAGGCAAATATGTTTGGTCAAATGGTACAGCCAGGTGAACATCAGGTCACTGGAATCTGTTTTCATCAATGCTGATGCTGTTTAATAGGCAATCCTTTTTTTCATTTCCCTACAGCTGTTAAGGAAATTCTCTCCTTTTTTTGTCTGTTTAAGTACGGATATGGTTGTAGATCAAAAAAGAATGACATTATTTTATATAGGTAAACATACATGTCTTTATAAATTATTTTTTATAAAAATATTAAAAAGTATTTTTATGTACTAATTTCCATGCAGGGATAAAAACAGAAAGAATGAGTATACAGCTGGAAATGTGGATGTTGTGAAGAGCTCCCTTCTTTCTGAATTTTTCTGAGATACTATACATTGCTGCTCAGGGTGCAAATACAAGCATGTCTTAGATGTGAGTAGTTTTGGTGCCTGACACTTGGTAGGTAAGTTTATTCTTTGTAAATTTTTGAAAGGATATTCTGATAGTTCTATTTTCTCTTTTTCCTGCTCAGAAAGAGGGCCGGGGAGACTGCATTTGAATGGCAGGAAATGAAAAGCAGGCTTGAGGGGAGAAGGATGGAGACTGAGCAGCTGCGAATATGACCAGAAGGCTGAATGCTGACAAAAATGGGAAGTAACCCCATGCTCTGGCAGATGTTTGAAGAATTAATTTAGCAGCTTTCAGTGCAGCTAGAAGTGATGTTAGTTTTTCTAAGTTGTTCAACGGGCTGGAGCTGTTCAATAGGCTGCGGGGGAAGGCAACTCAAAATTGCTGGAGCAGGAGCATGTAGCACTGATGGGAAACAGCACAAAAGAACAGGAGTGAAGAATTACAGGGTGGTAGATTACATTGAGTAATAGAGATGCTGGGTGTTATCAGACTGAGTCAATGAATTACTCAGAGGGTGGTCTTCTCCTCCACCTCATCTCTTCTGTGTCTGTGATGTTTCTCCAAATTCAGCTTCACAAACTTTCAACCTTTTTGTGCTCAGTGAAGTGTCAGTGAGTAGGCTGAGGATGGAGCAAATGCCCTCAGAAAATGGGGAAAGACAAGCTGGAATGTTTCCTCCATGCTATCCTGTAGTTTGGGTCCTTTCATCCCTTCCAGAAGAGGGGTATCCATGAAACTTGCTGTGAATACCAAGGATCTTGGCACTGCCAAACCCTGCATCAGCAGCAAGTGATCTTTCTGACCACTTGACTTCTCTTGGGTTTGTAGAAGACAGTCAGAAATACCTCAAAGTAAAAGTAAGGTGAAAGACATTTTGCTTCTGACAATAAAACCCCATCTCATTGCCAATCATTTTTGCAACTAAAAATAGGCTCTGAATATGTGATGGCATGAAAACTCTTTCCAATAGATACCATGCCCTCTCTGGGTACTTGACCCCTTTCTTCTGGAAGATTACTTCTGTTTTTCTTATGCCCCCTTTGTAGCCCCATTTTTGAGAGAATGAGGCTTAGCTAACCTCAGATCTCACACATTTGGAAGAAAAGACTCAAAATCTGATCTGCCAAAAGAAAACATACCCTAACTCTTAGAATTCATTTCAGAATATGGACTTCTCAGCCTGCCAGTGAAAGAGTAACAGAAGCAGAAGGGAAAATGCATGTTTTAAACTGACAAGCTGTATATTTTATTACTAATGCAAGAAGACAAATTGCTACATGAGTGAGTATGCACCAGAATGTGATTAAATCTAAATCCAGAGCACTCACCTTCCTCACAGCAGGGGCTTGCACAGAGTTCTACTCTGAGTGTTTCTGTCTGTTTGTGGAAAAAATAGTTGGTACCTTGTCAAAAAGCCAGACCAGGCAACACATGCAAAACCTTTTACCCAGATTTCTATCTGTGTCAATCCTCCACAATACAAAATTTGAATTTGTAATTAAACAGCCTCAAAAGCATCTGGAAAATATTTGGGGCCACACTCAGCTCTTTCACTCAGCTTCAGAAACATCAAGCATAATGCCACAGTGCAGTTTTATTAGCTTGCAAACGTGTACAAGGGCTCTGACACGTTATTTTCTCAAAGAAAGGTGCTTTCAAGTTGATCAAAATGAGACTTGTTATCTCATGCAAAGGGAAATAAGACTTTGGAATCAGGAATGAAAATCGTGAAAGAGAATTCTGAAAAAGAATCTGCTAAATGCAATGAATTAATGAAAGGGTTTGGTTTTGGTACATAGTCATGTAACCAAGTAAAATTTGGCTCACCAGCTGTCAAAAAAAGGCTTCCAATTTCTGCTGTGAGCAATAAAATTCTAATACAGATAAACAAAGTAATTAGAGCTGCTGAAAATTAACACTAATGTAAACAAGAGCAGAGTCAGGCACCAAAAAAGAGATCTAGTAATTTGCCTCTGCACATAAAGATGGAAAAGAATAGCATCATTAATAAAAAAGTTTTTAGAACACTTTCAGTATTCATCACTAATGGCTATTTAGTGATGCAAAGCTTCTACAGTATGTATGGAAGGAAGCTGATTCTAGACAATTGCAAATCTGGGGAAGAAGTCTACTGAGGCCAATGGATACACATCACAGAGGCTCTGTTTGTGGCAATGGCCGTTAGCAGGACAACCCCATAAACCTCAGACGAAGATTATTTCAGTGAAAAATCGCAGTTTGTTTTGCAAAGTACCTCAGAGCACTACCAGATGATTCACAGGCAAAATTTTCTTTGACGTCTACAGTAGCTTTACTGAGTAAAAACTGAAGTGTAAATCAAAGACAGAAAGTCCAGTAAGCAGATTTCATTTCTCATTTTGTGTGATGACACTTGTCTTTCTTGATTCCTTACCCGTAAACTGGTGGAGCTCCACGTGAATTTTTGAATAGGAGTTTGCAGGGAAAATCCCGGGCGCTGCAAGAATAAGTAGATGCATGTTTCCCCCTGAGTCAGCCCTCAACCTAATCTCCAGAAAGTCTGGAGGCATTTCTGATGGCCCCATTTTTCATTCAGTGGTTTCCCGAAGCCTGACCACCTGTGAGCCAAGGGACGAGGATGTGGGTCACCAGCCACGCTGGTGGGCGCCTTTTCCACGCCAGTGTCCCCAGGGCCGGTGAGGGGCGAGGCTCTGGCCCCCTGCCAGGTCTAGACATTTCCCTGCCTGAACAGGACTGGCAGTGGTGGTGCCCCGGCGGAAACTCTGATTCACCTGCTGTGGTTTTGCTTGCAGAAAGTTTCAGGTTAAGCTGTAAATTACAGTTCAGGGATCATTGTATTTGTATTTAGTGCCTTCAGCTGCCCTTTTAAGAGTGAGGTTGTGCCTTCTTCACCTACCATAGGTTATGACTGAACTGGGTTTCAAACAAACAATTGCAAGGCAAGAATTTCCTTCTATTATTTTGCTGCATCCTTCAAGTTTCCTTAGTATTAGCAGAAGCAAAGGTTTTGGCCAAAATTGAAAGAAATACTGTGAGATTCCATCGCCAGGGAGTTTTGGTAGCTTGAAATCGTTTCTTTCCTTTTATGTCTCCACTGGCATGCATTTCAGAAACAGAATTTGAGAAACCATTCCTGCTTAAAGATTGCTCCAAATCAAGAATCTAAATATTTCACATATGTGATTGCAATTCTGAGTTTCTACAGTTACAATGCTTTGGAGAATAGATCTTTACCAAGATTTAAACAGTAGCATAAGATGTGCTGGGGAAAAATAGAACTAGCAGAAAAGGATGTGTTTTCCCCATGCCTGGCAGAAATAGAAGTGCTGGCAAGCAGCTTTTCAGCTACTTGGTTTTCACAAAAATCAAAGTGATAATTCAAAAATATGGACTGGGCCATAGTTCAGACGTTAAGACCCAAGGTGGAGTAAACAGACCATGCTTGAATCCAGCTTCTTACTTAACATTTTAACACTTGAAAAATGGGGTGTATATATATATACATAGATATATATACATAGAGATATATATATATATGCTTTATTTTTGATGGAACCAACTTCTTGCTCTCATTTTTGCCTATTGTTTGTTTAACCTACATCTATTAGGTAAGATGTAAGAAGGGCACGGTTTGTTGAGAAGGAAAGGTAAACAAAAGATGTTTAGAAGATGTTTAGTGCACACAGCGCCAGAGTTTATTTGTTTCTTCCTGTAGCAGCAGCAAGACTAATAAAATTTATTTCTTCTGCTTACAGACCTTGTCTCAACTGCTGCATAATTCTGCTCTCTAAATGCTACATTCTGTGCTCTGTTAACATCATGGCCTTTTGATGCTGTAATCATTAAAAATAAGAGATAAGCATTAAGATAAGGTATCTAAAAAGTAGGAAAAAATACATGTATTCTTCCTATCACACGCAGTTTTTCTCAGGTTGATCTTGGCATATGTATGTGTTTTTGAAATACTTAATCTCAGACCAAATATGGATAAATCTAATTTTTGTCAAAGTGCCATGGAATAATCAGTAAGGCGAGATGCTGAAATCAATACCACCCAGAAAGAGGCAGTTTTCCATCTCACACATACTTACCGAGGCAGGCCAAGTTCTCTCCTGCACATCTCTGCACTGGCACACAAGTCAGCTCCTGCTGAGGACAACTAACCCAATTAATAGCCCTGGAGGATAAAAAGGAATTTCTTATTAGACTACAAGTGCTACAGCATTGTCTGAGATGGTGAGGTTTGGTGGTCTGATGCTTAATAGTAAATTGGGCTCTGATCTACTCATTTATGTTTCATTATTAGCCTGGATCAGGTGTCGTGTAAAATTTGGCTGAAAGGGCCATTCCAGCTCGTTTGGTGTCTTAGCCCATGCTTGGGTGTTGCATGTGACACAGTTACAGTCTGCTAGGTTGGTAAACCAGCTGGAAAACTGGCTGGGTCATGTTCAGGATGATTGTGAACCAAAACTGGGATAACTGTGGAAGGTGATGGCTGCTGATGTCCACCTTCCCTCTTCCTGGCTCAGAAGAAAAGGCTGAACAAGACCTTTGGAGGACAATGTCTACTGCTATCCTTCTCTCCTTGCAGAGAGGAAATCCACTTGATACTTGCCATAACTGCAGCTACAAATTTAATTCATAAATATGTTGTCAATAGGCAGGGCTTTTAAAAAAAGTAGCAGTAATCAATTTGCTGTGTTTAAGTTTGACAGACTTTTGTCATCAATGTGTTCTTATGGGAGCTGAAGTTTCCAGGATGTTTTTACTGGAATGCTGCAGCTGTGCTTTTAACTCTTAGAGGATTGGAATCTCTCCACTTTCCCGTTCCTCACCCAGCAGCTTTCACATGGGATGTCATAACCAAGGTGCTGGAGAGCCCTCTGTCTTAAAGGTGCAGCAGAGCTCTTCAGCTTGGTGCTAAAGTGCTGCATTAGGTCAAGATAATGCCTAATAACCCCTTGGGTAATAATATTTTAGCTGCCCGAAGTTTCTCAGATAATAAACAGCAATTCAAGAAAGTGAAGCTTTCTATTCAACATCTGCCTTTTAACTAATTTAGAAGGTTGCTATGCACAAATGCGTTTATGCACCCTTCAAATGCTACAGGTTGGGGGTTCAAACCATAAGCATAAATACATACCGTACCATAAATGAACTAGTCATTAGTCACTCTGTCTTATCAGTTTATTTTTCCTTTTCCTAGAAGCTGTAGTCATCCAGTTGTCCTAGAGACTTTGGATCTCGCTGAGTTCTCAGCTCACTGAACCAAAAAGTACTGGCATTTCTTTGTGCAAAAATGAACGTATTACTTTCTGCACATTCTTGGTAGCTGGGATGGAACCTTGGGAAGAGCAGGCTCCAGTTTAAATATATTTCTCTAAGGGAATGTGCTTGGTCTTGTTTTTGATAAATTTCAACTTATTATAGATCTACTGAAGCTGAATGATTCCTCACCAAACCGACACATTCTTATAATTTAATTGCATCTTGAATTCTTCCTTAGAAACCTGAGGCAGAAATTGAAAAATTAAAGGAAAAGTCATAGAAAGGCTTGTAACTTAAAGCAAAGCCAAGCACTCACTTGTACTAGCTCCTTCCCCTCAAGCAACACCAGTGTTCTAGAATTATTTTCTCATTCTCAAGTTAGCAAAAAAACCCCTTTATACAACGGCTATTCATTTAGGGCTTGTCAACAGATCATATATTTAAAAAGTGAACTTGAATTTAATTAAAGAGTGAATTATGAAATTAACTAATTAACGTGAATTAAACTGTTCTGTGAACACTGTTAAACACACTTTTGAGGCTGCCATTACTTAATCCCTTTGGAAGAAGAAAAACATCTATGTGAGATTTTAATTTAGTTTAACCAATCCACTTTAAAGAAAAATAGGAATTAATTTCCCTGGGTGTCCTCATTTGTACATTTCTCCTTCCTTGTTTTTTACTGTCTTCACTTGAAGCATACTCCCCTGTTGTGGGACAGTGCTTATGCTATTCAGATCCAGCCCCTTCCAACAGGAAGAAAGCCTGTTCTGCAGTTACATATAAACATTGCAAAATGTGAACTGGAACTTTTTTTTGCATATGCAAAGCTTTACATTGAAAGCCATTCTGTCTGCCTATCGTGTTCAGCATATGGAAGAGTGACAAATTCTCTGAGCAGCCCATGAAAAATGGAGGCTAAGCTCTCAAGGCCGCTTCAGCCTTCCCAAAATTAGTTTCAATAATCTGTGAGACATCACAGAAGAATGAAAGGGAGTTTCAAAATAGCCTTACTTTAAATAAAAACATACTTTGGCAATGCTACATGAAATGAAAATGGACATGTTTGACCATCATATTGACATGTTCATCACACTCTCAACAGACTGCAAATATCCATGCAGACTCAGTGCCAAAAGCTGGAGCAGACAACCAGATGTGGAGCAGACTGTGGCTGGGTCTGCTCACCCAGCAGGGACGGGGAGGAGCTTCTTTTTTTGGGCCTACAATCCATCAGTTCCTCTCTGGACAACCCTAGCAACAGAGAGCAGCGGCCCTTATCCTTGTGGGATGTTTTGGGGAGAGGTTTTCTTCTGTTAGCTGATGGAAAGCCCAGTAGGGAAAGCGTTGTAGCAGGAGCACAAGGAATTTTAGGATGGGAAGTAGCACTACAAAATATCAATTCTCCGCAATTATTCAATGTCATACAAACATGTCAAGCTGAGTTTGTGTTTACTGGAGGCAAGTGTTCCAGCACATTCCTTGATCAGATGTCTGTACCTCAGGGAACTGGGCTTCTACTGAGATTTTGCATTACACTAATTTAAAATGCGCTTCTATTAGAGCCTCTTCTGACTTGTTTTTATTAATGGCTATTTGTGCCAATAAATTTCCTTGCTAAGATAATGCCAGGAAGCAACAGTTAGTCCAGTCCTGAGCACCTCTAAATCGGATACATACACATATATGTATACATATACATATACATATACATATACATATACATATACACATACACATACACATACACATACACACACACACACACACATATATATATGTATATATNTGCAATGTTTGCATGCAGATGCCAAGACACTGCTCTGGACTCTCACGGGAATAATAGACATGATTACTGAAAACACACTGTAAGCAAACGCACTTAAAAACCTCAGAGAATGGTTGTTTTTTTTTAAATCTGTATTACAAAGGTCCTATTCTGCACAATGTTTTCTCAATGTAGTGGGAAATGTGAATGTTGGGAAATCAATGCACCCATGCAGATCACCAGGTATCCATGACTCACAACGAATGTGTCATTAGTCATTGGCCGCACTTGTTCGGCTCCAGGTAATGATGAAATGATACAAGAAATATTTCAATCACCCAGCTACAGTAAAATAGAGGCTAATGTCAAAACAAAGAGATTGACAAGAATGTAGTGATAGAGCTAGCTTAATTTTTGGGCAGCTAATGGTGTGTAAGGATGCAATTTAGCTCTGCCCAAGCCAAAGTTCTGGGGAAGCTGCACCCTCAGCCAAGGAGCCAGACTCCTCCGCCTACCCCCTTCTCAAAGCCCACAGTTCTGTCAAGACAGTTTATACAAGAGTTGAACAGTGGAAGGTCACTGACTTTCTTTGTAAATCACCTGAGAGGAAATAGGATGGGTTTGGAAAGTTAAGGGAATGCAAACAAGCCAGGGAGAAAGAAACAAAAGAACTCAGAATGATGACTCTGAGGGAAAAAAGGAACATTTTGAGTAACAACAATTTTGTGATTGTCAAGAGACATGTAAATAGTGTTCTGTAAATATTAGTAAACACCGAAAAAAGGCTTCGGTCCTGAAGCACACAGTACACATATGAACATATTGTGTTTAATGAATCAGAAATACCTATCTTAACACACACTTAAGGAGGGGGAAGTTTGACCCCAACAATAAAACCTAAGTTGAAAAATTGCAAACTGAAATGTGAATTGAAGACTCACTCCTGAGCCACTGAAGAGTGGCATAGGGTACTGTGACACATGGGTTTAGGGAAATGAATGACATTCCAGTTTTGCTTCAGAAAGCAGTACCACTCCCCTCAGCTCCCTGCTGAAGGAGGTATGTGCTCTCCTTCCTCTCACTGTCTCACCCTTCTCATCTGCCTACACTGAAAACTCTTGAAAGAGTGTATCTTTCCATGTAGTTTATATTAACCTCTTCCTTAACTTCATTTAGCTGCTGCTTGGAATCATTTGGTTTTGATTACTCTGAAAATCGCATGAGAACAGAAAATATCCCAATAGAAACAGGAGAGAGCTTTTTTGGGCCAGAGCTGCTGTTGTGCTTTGACCTTTTTCCAAGCACAGACGCACTTTGCTTTGTCTCAGACCAAAAGCCACCTTGCCAACATTAATGCATGCTGCCAATGTAAAGTGGGATTTATTCGCCCCACAGGCAGCAAGCTGAATCAAAAGTCACCACAGGGACAGTGATGCTAAGACATTTGATTGTAAACATAACATTGTTCTGTCGTGGGTCTCCACACTGACAGCCTGGGTTGGAGTGGACCTGGAGCGCAGGGAGTTGCCACACATCCTGTATCTCACTCCCCACCATGGATGACACATCCCTGCTCATCCGGGACCAAAGGGCAAGCACTGGCTCCTTGGAGAATTTGGGCTTTACAGCTCAGCCACTTCCAGAGTCACCTACCTCATCACCCTCAAGAAATGCTGTCATGGGGAATGAACCGCACCAGAAGCTGAAGTTCGATTCTTGGTAACTCATTGGTGAGTATGAGGTTGCTCCAGCCCTGCAGACAGCGTGGGACTGAGATCCAGACAAAGGGAGCAAAAATCACTCTTTCAGAAAACTGCAGGCTTTCTTCTTGCCATGAAACCACAGGCTCAGCCCAGCTATGCAGGAACCCAACATAATGGAGGTATTTTCTTGCCTTTATAATAAAGGGACAGCTGAGGGTGCAGATTTAATAGTGAAGTGATGTCCTGCTGTACTGTGGTGCCCCTACTGCACTCTGTTCTCTGTCAAATGGCTCTTGGACATGATCACTGCTTGAAAGGTTATGGAAGAACAAGTTAATGAGGAAATGCTACTTCCTCATATTATTCTGCACATGGAGATGAGGGTTGATTTTTAAGTTAAAAACGGCTTGCCCACCTCATGATTATAAAAGGGAGTTGGATGACAGATGACACACTTCTCTCTGCACCCAAATTGTCTTATCTATATCCTTTATGTTTTAAAAAATCTGACCCTGGGCTCTACTGTGCTTTTCAGACTTACTTTGCAAAAGACGAAAAATAGACACAACGGCTGTTTTTGCCTTTCACAAAGCCATTCTAGTATTTCTTAGCTTGAATCCTGAGATACACATTCCCTTCTTTCCCTCCCTGCTCCCTCTCTCTGCACAGGATCCACATCATTAACTCTGTGTTTTGAAACTGCGTTTTTCTTCCTCTCAGATTATTCTTATCCACTGTACAAAAAAATCCCTTTAACTGCTCCCCAGCCTTTCAGGCTCATCTCAGAGGGCATATTTGCATAAATATCACTGTGGTGGTGTAGGAATCCTTTCAAAGGAATTGGATTGCAGAAGTCAGGTACTTAACTTCAAAATTTAAAAAAGATTTTGCATTTCCATGCAAATATGGCAACTATATCATACACAAAGCATCATTTTCAATATAGCATACAGTTAAGAAAATCTTCCTTTAGAATTCTTTTCCACCCTTTGTATTACAGCATGCTGTATTAAATTGATTAAAAATGAAAATACCTCTGTATTATGTACCTTTGCATATGTATGTTTGCATGGTCTGCTCTAATATTCTTTCAACTGAGTATAATACCATCTTTCAAAAAATTGCAACTAAGATGTAACATGTCAAGTATTGAACATAAAAAGTTTATTAAACATTCTAACAACTGTGTCAGGAAAAATAATAAAAATAAAGTCAACCCAGACCCAGTAATTTGTAAGAAATAGACATTTCTACATAGCAAAATGAAAAATGTAGTCTCCCCTTCTTCAGTTTTATATTCTACTTTATCCTACTATATTCTATAGTTTGTCCATAAATTGTAAGTGATAAAAGGTACTGTCTGCATTGCCCATAAGACATTATATCATCATCTATTTTCCAACAGAGAATATTCTAACACCTTCCTGGGTCATCTTTTTCTGAGCAGAGCATAATAAAGATTATGAGATGAGCTGTTTTCATTGCAGAGTAAAGTCAGGCTGGGAAGTAGAAGAGATCAGAATGACCCTTCTTTTTTTCCTGCTAAGACCTCCCTTTGGACAGCCCCTTCAAAAGACCTCCAGGAAAAGAAAAAGTAAATTATTTATAGCACTTTTTAAACAGAAATTCTTGTTATGACATGACAATATTCAAATTTATGTCTATTTTAAAAATGCAAAACATCTGTTTTGACTTGATGCCACTGAATTTTGGCATTTAAAAATTTAAGGATTATGACTTTTGAATTACCATGTTTTTTAGAAAAACAGGTCCCTCCTCTTTCTCCCCCCACCTTGAAACCTCAAATCTGGAAAATATAAAGCAGCATGTAAATATTCTCTTTTCCCCCTGCTTCCCTCCCAACCCCACTTTCCTGCTGTTTCCTAACAATTTCCAGTTGTAGGGAAGATGTGCTGGCTAAACAGAATGGAAAAAAAGTCATTATATACAACAAAGCCCAAAGAACATACAGGGATTTGCACTTGTGTGTCTGTGAGAAAGATCTTCTCTAATCTTCACATGCCCTCTAGAGACATAGACTCAACCCCTGTTTTATCCCACTTGTGTGTCTTGGTCCAAATGCATCACTGGGATGATTCTCTTTATGCTTAGAGATGCACTGAGGAGGCATTTGTGCTGTCTGAGGGGAGCCTGTGGTGTGGTAACTACATCTGTGAAATAGGAACCATCCACTTTAAATAGGAATAGCAATACTTCCCTTCCTTTCTACAGTGCTTTGAGATTCATGGAGGAAACAGAGATGTAGAATAAGATTGCATGATGTTTGCTTTGCAATTACTGATGCCCACAGTACAGAGGTTTTTAGCACACACAATAAAGTGCAAAGAAAGAATGAGTGAAAAAATACGGGTTTTTTTCTAAGTAAGGCTGTTTCTGAAGAATTGCCATAGCTGCTCTTCATATGTGCCTTGTTAACCAGTTGCCCTGCATATGAAAATGAGATGACTCCATTTGAAACTCTGGTGGCTGATGACCAAAAGTCCCCATGAATGAGCAATGGTCACCTGGAAAGTAACAGAAACTTGAAATGTTTCACTTTCTCTCTCCTGGCTTGAGCACATTCTCCTGAGTATTTTTTGCTTTCCTTAAAAGAAAACACTCCTGACTGTTGTGTGTGTGGGGGTACAAAGATGTCAGCAGTATCTTTCTAACGTCGCTGAAATACACAGGCAAAATTCATGGGGGATGGTAAGAGCCAGAGATGCTCTTCCTACCATGTCTACTTCTGAAATGGTCTGACAGGACTTCTAAAGTAAGAGTCTGGTCAAAAAGCATGAGCAGAGTACAATAAATGGTAACTTATCCATCATCGTCTCATTCCATAAATGATTAAATACAGCTTTATGAGTAATTGCTTGTAATTTTTCATTGTTCTCTGGTTGTCTTCTTACTCTCTCTAGACCAAGACTCCTCTTGCCGATTTTCTATGCTGGTATCAGAGCTCAGAAAGCATGTTTTGTTCTGGATCTGGAAAGACACTTATCCCATCATCCCCAGAGAAACCTATTTTGGGTAACACTATAACTGGGAGGATTGGTGGGTCCATGGAGGTCACTGTGCCACCTGCAGTACTTGAAGGAAATTCCTGCCATGTGTCTTTTGGCCTAAGAAATGACAACGCCTTATTCTAGGAGAGAAATCACTTTTGTTAGCAGCAGAACAGTAAATGTAAATGTGCTGCACTAAATATTTCCTACAGCACAAAGAGCTGGAAGGGTGAGTTTCTTACTTAGCTTCCTGGTCAATACCATGGGGGTCTTCATACTATGTATAACTCATTTCAGAACAGCAGAATGCCATGTGCCCCACTTTGGAGGAGCATTTTAGCAGTAATAATTTTGGGCTCTTTGTTAGTCTTGAACTATTTGTGGGTATATTCATCGCATATTTTGCTTTGAATGCAAAATTATCCCTCTGCATTGCATAATCCATTAGTACTGAACTTCTCTTGACTAAGCTGGCAGGGCCAGGGGAGGATAAGCAGAGATATCAGAGACTGTAGCTTTCCTTCCTCAAATGGGATTGGTTTTTTTCTTTTGTTACAGCTGAGATAATTCAGACTTCTGTTCCAGCCTGTGCTAGCAACCAACAGGCACAGACAGAAAATCCAGTACCTAGAGACTAGTGGACTGCAGAGGGGAATTAATCACGTTTTGTTTCTTTTTCATGGATCCACAAGGCTTGTAGAGAGGAAAATATGTGGCATGGCTTGCTGTGATAGCCTAAGCTCCTTCCCAGAAGGTTCTATTTGTTGGCTCTACTATTATGTGGGCTTCATGGTTAGTTTTGGCTGGAGTGTTTGGAAGTTTAGTGGTTTTTATTCAAAGCAATTTTATTGTGCCATGACAACCATTTATAAGCTGTCTAAGATGGATTGGTATATTCATGGATATTCTGTTCCAGGGAAGTTTGTGTTTTGCAGTTCAATTCTTTGAGTCCAGCTTCAATCCACTACTGCATGAGTTTTCATAACAGTATGGACTGCAAAAACCCCACAAGGAAAACATCCACCTAATCTAATGGCAGCTGAATACATAATACTGTGGAAATGGCTAGTTTCTCTGCAAATCAGTGGCAGGCAGTAGTGATTTTCAATGGCTGTAACTTTCCTTTGAAAGTTAAAATGCTGCCTGTCAAAAGTGTCAATCTGTGTTGCCATTTAATATTCTGAAATGTAATTATTTTACCAAAAAAGGCAGTTCTGTTCTAACCATCATTCAACCCCTGTCCACTGGAGGAAATGTCATTCCAGAGAGACTAAGATCAGGATTTTGCCCACAGTCATCTACCTTAAAAGATCTACCTACAATGATCTACCTTAAAATGTCACTTGCTGCTGCTGGTGAGTGTCAGTAAAGGCTTCCACTGAACTAGCTCTATATTTAACATGACTTGCTACAGCAGACAAGGACAAATTATTCTGGAAAGAGTGGCTGAAACATGCTCCAGGGGCTTTTATGGTTGCATGGTGTAATCCAGCCCTCGGCAAATCTGTTGCCCCACCAGTATTTTTCCAGTTGGCAATTCTTATACAGAATTGTTCCAGCTCTGAACAGAGGTGAGCTAAGACTGGAAAGAAGATATTGCACATATATCTCTAAACCTGAAAAGATAATTCTCCTGAATGAATAGACTGATGTAGAAAAAGGTACAATGTTTTTCTGTAATATTTTCTAGGTGATGATGAATGCTGTAGAACTTCTCTGCAGAAATTAATTTTTAAAGCCCATTGCAATTGACAGAAATTAGGGAAAAAACTCTCTTTCTAATTTTAGATTGCAAAATATGGAATTACATATTTAACACCTCCAAAACTGCGCTGCACACAGATACATTTGTGGAAATGCAGACAGGTGCATGGTATAGGGGCCATGGCATATCTCTTCAATTAGCCAACAATTGTGCATGCCAATCTTCACAGCATTTGAGTATCTGTTTTGTAAGAGCCAGAGGCAGGTATTGAGGATGTGGAGAGCCTGTACTTTCTATTCATAAGGCATTCTAAGGTTGAGTGCTTGGAAATCTTGTAAAGCCAAGGCTTGGAATCTCAGGTATGCCTTTCTGTGCCTCTGAAGAGTTTGAAAATATGAGCTCCCAAGCTGTGCAAGCAGCTGGGTTTTTCTTAGATTCCTTCATTATGAATCAAACTTCATGGGTGCATTAATTAAAATTTTTGAACTGACTAATCAAATATTCATGCTATTTTTTGAAAAAGTGTAGTTCTCAAGGTGTAATTCTAGATACTTTTAAATACTTTTTCAGGCTTGTAGCAAGCAGCTGCTGAATCGCTGTTGCAATGAAAAGGCTAAAAACTGAACTGTCATTGAAATAAAGTCAAGGTAATCAACACATTGAACTGGTGAATACCTTTCAATATACCAACATTTAAGCCATGGAGTGCCAATCTAGCAAACATGCATGTTTCCTTTATTCTTATTATTCTCTGTGTGTTCGTGCTATAATAGAATGGCTCCTTGTGGTAAAGTCAGGCAGTTCTACAGGGGCTCGTAGGTGTCTGTGAGAACAGTCCTAAATTTGAGGTGTTTTGTTTCATTTCAGTGACAACTAAGTGGATAAATTGTAAGAACTTAATTAATTTGCTTGGCTGGTTAAGCAAGAACCTAGATATTTCACAGGTCTTTATTACTAATAGTTACTGTAAGTTTTGGGGGAGGCTGACGGTCTAAGAAGCATGAACATTTGCATCTGATGGTGAGACCTTGGGAAGGAAACAGCAGTAGCCACAACTGTGCTAGAAATGTGTTTGGAAATATTCAGGTGTTTATTAACATTTCCTAAATTCCTGATGCTGGGGTGTATCTGTTGTATTAGCAGGATATTGATCCTGAATCTGTGATCATGGGTTAACCCTCAGCCATCAGTAACTCTACCAACCATTTCAGTACTGATTTGGTTTAAACTGTGTGAGCTGACTAGTTGTTTCATGTGATGTGATGCACCTGTTCTTGATCAACAAATGGCATGGTATGGTTTGCGCTTGATTGAAATGTAATATTTTTGATCCTTTACACTGTGTAGTGCTTGTCATATAAAGTTTAAATTAATTGTATCCAGTAATTCTTAAATTTATTATCAAAACCTGATCACTTCCGCATAGAAAAAAAAAGTAGAATATACCAAAATGAACTTTCTCCATGTATGGCTCCATTTTCTATTTCACACAAGTGAAAAGTGCTCAGCAGTGAACAGAGCAGCAGATGACCAGAAAAAGGAACAAAACAACCAGGGTAGTTTTTTTTCAGGAATTAAAACAAAAATTATCGGAGATTACTACTAAGATTTCTTAATGAATATTGACTTAAAATATTTGTGTACTTATTCTTTCAGCCCCCTTTGAACTCATTATTAGTGCTTGCATGATAAAATCTCTTTTGAGAGCAATTTGTGGAGTTTCATGAATCTCAGTGATTAAGATCTTTGCTGTCCTGTGTTAATCTAAAAAAATTTACATCAGCAATACTTGAATAGAAGCAAAAGAGGAAATTAATAAAACCCCATGAAAATATTTTCAGGGTATGTTACTTAAGCTGTGAATCACATCAGGAACTTGTCTAAACAGATTAATTTCAATGGTACATAACTTGTACAAAGTCATAATGATGTACACATACCTTACCCCAGCCAAAGTACTTTTGTTCTTTGAAAGGCTCTATTAGAGGTAAAAATCTGTAGAGACAAGTTGGTGAGCAGCCCCTGAGCCCCCAGGATACTGCAAACGCCACTGAGTGCTGTTACCAAACTTCGGGCGTCACACATGGCCACACTGGCTGGAGAAAGACATAGCCTCTCCTCAAAACATCCCATCTGAAGGGAGAGAGTGCCTGCTTGCTGCCTTTTTTTTTTTTTTTACATGGAGATTTGGATGATTCAAACTCCAGACATTTGAGGAAAATAAAAATATTTGAATGCCTTATGAATGAGTCACAATGCAATTTTAGATCCGTCTTTTGGCATGACAAAGTATCCATTGTAGAGGAAGGATTTCCTGATCTCAAAAATGCTACTGAATCATTGGCTTATAAGAGCAAACTTTTTTTTTTTTGCAAAATCTCTGCCATTAAAAAGTATCTTTTTAAGCTTTTCATTTGAGACACAGCTTGGTGGTGTTTGCTTTTGGGTTTTGGGGGGATTTTTTTGGTTTTTGGTTTTTTGTTTTTTTGTCAAGCACTCTCAGTTGTATTTACTCTTCATTTTCACTGTTATAAATTCCTGTTGTCAGACTACTTGGAGAGGAGAAATAAGCAGCGACTGGCTTTTCACAGGGGGCAGGCAGGCAGAAAGATTTGGAGTATGCTACCTGGGGACCATTACTCTAACTTTCTTGAGTTTCTGATTTAAAACAGCCTGTATTTCTTCTGCACTAATCTTATTTTTATTATGATCTTGCCTAACTTTAAAAAAACCCCAAATAAATGTAGAATGCTTACATATTAACAAATGAAATGAGAATGCAGTAAAAGAAAAAAGTAATAAAACAATAATAAACAAGTAAATGGAATAAATTTCATGAAATCTTGTTTGTGTATTTTAGAATAAATGCAAAAGCATCAGAGTTCTTGATTTCCCTTCTAAAATTGCTGAGAGGTTGCACAGTATGCCATGCATCAACTTTGCACTCTAATTTTACATTTAAAATATTTATATGTATATGTAATGCATGCATGCATTTTGATTTGAATATTCAGAAATCTGGTATGTTCAAAACATTAGCACTGGATAGTTTGAAAAATGTCATCATTTTTGCCTGTTGTTCATTCTCAAGCTAGGACATGGGAAAAACAATAAAGTAATTCTGGGAAACACTGTCAATATTTTTGCTTAGTAACAGGCTGACCAGTCCTCTCTTAAGACTGGTTTTCAATATTTTATTGATACATTTATGTTGCTTAATTGCATTTTTTGCGTTTTGCCTTTATGTATTTTACATCAAATAATGACTTGACTTAGTGGTTACATAGGAAATCAGTCTTGTGGAGTCAAGACCTGGACTTCGGGGAAAGATATCTGAGTTGCAAGTACATTCACAGTTGTCAACAGAAATTTGCTACCTCATTTCAAGAGCTGAGATGGTTGAACATTGCTTCTTGAGTAAGAAAATACTGAGCAGTATGTGAACCTTAACAAGGCATTACAGAGCTCTGCTTGCTACCTATGTACGTGCTGTATCTACGTGTTTCCTAGTTTGGACTAATTTCCAGATTCTAGACTATGGGAGAAATGGTTTTAAGTGATCCATGGATCATTGCATATTTTTGGTTCAGTGACTACCTTCATACATTACCTTTTCAAATATATGGGAGGCAGCAATCAAGTCAAGGTTTGTTTATTTTTGGCTCACACTTTCAGTTGTAAAAGTCACTCACACTTTTAGTAGTGCCACAAGCACAGAAATTTTAATAAGGCAAATGTTGTCATTTCATGCAAAATTAATTGGTGAGGCAAGAAAGGATAGGACTGTTTGTTCCTGACACAGATTCAGTATATATTACATTCATCCATGAAAATATTTCAAATATGATGTTAACTTTCTTTCGTACATCAAAGAAAAAATATTCATGGCAAATCCATGACATGTAAAGTTTTCTTTAAAAGAATGGAAACATGATATAAAAGCATTTCATATTTTCCTTACCCAAATAATAATTCTGATTGTCTTCAGGGTATAAAGGACCCATAGCAAGTCTACAGAAAATGAAAAGGAATGTGGCTTTTATCCAGGGTCAGTAATAGTCTAAACTTAAAACAACCTTGTATTTGCCTAATTTTGTCCCAATAGTACTGGTAAGTATGGACTAGGTCATGGGTGCTGCTGGACAAACTGTTGGCACTGAGCACATCCCAGCCTCAGGAAGGTTTGCTTGAGGACCTGATCCCAATCTGGATCTTCTTTCGCTACAAAGCCATGGTCTCATTCATCCATCAAGGTGAGGGGAAATAAACTGATGTCAGCAAGAAATGATTCCAGCCCCAGAAGGAAGAGGTATGTGGAATGCCAGGCATATGTTGTGGACCCTATGCAGAATCTCTGAACCATAGGAACTGCTTGTTCACCACCCTGCCTCCTCCCTTAGCAAGGAACTAAACAAAAGGATATTGACAGAGTCACCAAACAAAAGGATATTGACAGAGCCAGAAAAGCCTTCAGAAAGGCTGACATGGTTTCTACTCCCAAGTGACAAGTCACAGGACAAAAGGAAACCCACTCAAGTTGCACTAAGGCAAGTTTAGAGCTGATGTTGGGAAAAAAAATTCTTCACCAAAAGGGCAGTGAGGCATTGGAACAGGCTAACCAGGGAGAAGATGAGTAACCATCCCTGGAGTTATTTGAATGACACGTAGATATGGCACCTAGGGACATGGTTTAGTGATGGACTCAGCAGTACTTGGCAGACTCTTAAAGGTCTTAAAGACCTTTTCCAACCTTAACAATTCTATGATTCTATGTTCACCCTTAGTAGATGCTGGCACCTGTGCCCCAGTGGGCAGGTTTTCCATGTCACCCCTGGCAACCCCATCACTTCTAACTGATCTTACAAAGATCTGCTTGTAGTCCTCAGATTTTTCTGTGATTCTCATACTCTCTTATCACATCAGTAGGGAAGCTTGATCACAGACAATTTGTTTTAGCTATGTGTGGATGGATGGATGGATTCTGCAGAAACAAGGCAGGCAGCTAATGATGATTCGGGAGATCTTTCCAGCTCTTGAGTGTGCAGCTATGAGACTCTCCTTAGAGTCTCTTGCGGAGACACTGGTGTAAAATATGATGCAGTTGTAGGTTTTCTGCATTTCTGAGGTGAAATGCCAAGTTTGAAGGATACTCTGTTTGAACAGCTTAAGGAGCAGACAGGAGGGAGCCTGTGGGTTTGTGGCTGCTGCCCCTCAGGGCACCATGAGGTCTCACAGCTCACATACCCCTCTCTTTGCTGAGCAGCCCTGCACACCCCGAGCCCGTGTCAGCGGTATTTGGGTTAATGCCCGTTGTTCAGGTGTAGCATTAACCAACAACCTGCACAGAGCTTTGTGCCTGTGGAAGTCAGAACAACAGAATTAACTGCAGGGCAAATGCAAGGGACAGCTTGTGTTTCCTGGCAGTATTTATGTTGGCAATGCTTTTGGAAGCCAGAGTGTTTCAGCCACTGTTTACCCTTCTGCACATAAAAGACATAGACACTAAATTTGTTTTCAATGAAGGGGGAATATGATATTTCAAGCTCTGTTTTTATTAAACAGCATTTTCGTTGTTTATTTTTTCTTTCCCATTTGTTTTATCCATATCCCTTTACTGCATTTTTCCTGAACTTTTCTTTCCCATATTCTTTTCCACTGCATACTTTCACTAAAGCTTCATTTACTTTTGAGCATTTTAGTTTTCTCTTCTTATCTTGGTCATAGTATTTTACTGTTGTCAATCCTTATAATTTTTTCACCAGATTAGTTATATCTTTTGTTGGCATAATGACTACCTGCCTCTAGTTTATTTTTATCTAATTGTACATAATTTGATAATTCCTCTATGGAATTAAAAAGAGGGATATTGGAAATAAGAGTGACGCATTACAATGTGAAATTAATGAGGTTTTATGCACATTTCTTTTTCTTACTATTTATTATTTACAGCAATTTGTTATTGTAACCACAAAATTGCAGCTATCATTTCTTTTTAAGCTGATTGATAAATCCTGAAGGAGCAGTAAAAAGATACTGAAGCTGTTGCCAGTTGGTATTTCAAATTCATAAATGAAGTGAAAAGAATTCCTCCATTTTTAGCTTTTTTATCCTTTTATTGATGAACAGAAGGCACCTGAGATACACAGTCCATTGAAAGTACTTGAATTACTTGATTTTATTATGCCACGTTGACAAACCTGAAGCTGACATTCATGTTTTTCATTGGGGTCCAAGCTGCTTCCTTTCTAAACAGCAGTATCACCCTGTGTTCAGACTGGCTCCTGACATGGATCAATGAGCACTTTCTACCCTTTAAAAGTACAGTTTCCCTCCTATATCAAGCTCACATCTCTGAGCTGATCAGCATATATTAGAGTATTTCCATGATGATAAACAGAAATGCTCCTAATGAACATGCTGCAATGAATGCTTGTAATTCCTTTGTAATTATTACAAAATAATAGGCTTCTAGGCCTTCCAATTTTTCCTGCAATATGGGCTCTATTCTATATCCCTTGGGGTTTCATTAATCAAGACATTCAGTGCTGCATATTATAGAAGACACTAAAAGACTTCTTTTTTTTTTTTTCCACAGGAGAGAAAATATACTTTCAGTGTGCTGTCATTTGAAGAAACAATTTTAAATTATTTATAGCCAAGTTCTTCACACTTACTAATAAATTTTATATAAGATGCTATGGAAAACAAACATACAGGAGACCTTGCTGAACCATATCATCACTGTTTTTCTGTAAGATGGCTAAAACCCAAAACAACATTAGGAAGGTATAAAGTTCTGAATTTTGCGGGCGTCCTGTTCACGGCTGAGCTGTGCCACAGGGGTAAGTTTTCAAGGGTGCCAAGTGGGCTTTTACCTTCCAGCCAGGGCTGTTGGGTACAGCACTGTGTCCCCATGAGCCATTCATACTGTTCCTTGATCCAGCTTTTTTCTCCCACATCAGTTGGGTTGGTCCCAAATGATGCTCATTGGTTTGGTAATCTTTTTTCACAAATATTTTCTTTCTCTTTACTGCTATTCACCAGTGATATGACAAAAAAAGACCTGGTGTTGTCTGAACATCCCCTGTTCTTCGTGTGTCAGAAATTTTATTAGCACTGGTGAGTCAGGGGAATGATTGTTTTAGTACTGGAACAATCACCACAGTTTATTTTGGAAATAAATTGCTGGGAAGAAAGCTGTAAGGAAAACTTTTGCTGATGCTGCACGTAGGTCCTAAAGAACCTGACCTTGTAGTTCCTGCAAAACCTGACCTTTCCCTCTGTTTTATATCACCCTTATAAAGACAAGTTTGCATTATGTGGTGGCAAATTCCAAACTCAAGAAATCATACAGAAAAGGCAAATAAATCTGGGAGTTTGCTCTAGTCTCTGTCAGGGGTCTGCACAATATTTCCTGCGAAGCAGACACTTTATAGAAGGCTGAAGTGCATGCTTTTTTCCGAGAGCTCTGTCAAACTACCTCTGACCATGGCACAAAAACTGCCTGGGCAGCCCTGGAGTCTGCACTGTCCACCCTGATAGGGAAACAAAACCTTGGAGAGAGAGAGGGGAAGGGTAGATAAAGCCACATGGAAGTTTTTAAAGCAAATTATTGAGCAATGTGGGGTGAGCTAAAGTACTGAATAATGCCTCAGAATGAAATACTGCTAAGTATTGCATCTTTTTCTTGACCTTGAGGGAGATCAGAATGCTCTTAAGCCTGATTTCCAAGCCTTTATTAATCAAGGGAAAAGAAACTGTGTTCCTTGGACTGTATCCTTTGCTGTGATGTACTTAGGCTAAATTATGCATCAAGTTTACAGTGAGTATTTTGACAGCCCAAACAGATACATTAGTCATTCTGCATTAACTCAGTTTCTAGGGGAGTGGGAAAGTGCACTATCTGTTCTTATGGTATTAGAAAATATGCCTACACAGAGTTCACATGATACAAGAAGAATCATGAACTTCCTTTTCCAAGGAAGTTCCTGTTTCAAAGCATGGAATGGATTTGATGTGGAAAAATCACAGCAAGATTTGCAAAGTTATGGTCCAGGTGGGTCACCTGAAACTTTGCATTATTAAATCCACAATGTGGTGACTATTACTCCTCCAACTGTTTGTCTCCGGATTAAATAGTGATCTTGACTTTAGCCAAATCCCTTTACTAAACTTGAGAAAAGGGATTTGTGAACTAATTCCCACAGTCACCTGTAAGGATCACGTGTCATGGCACAGAGCATGAGGTTCTGTGCTGCCCTGATGTGTTGGCTCAGTCCCCAGGACGTTGTAGAGGACCCATGACCATCTCTTTTCCATTTTACTGACTGCAAATAGGAGAGATTTTACAACTGTATGAGTAGCCTGGGGGATCTATCACCACAGTCAAGGGATACAACTGAGGTGGGATTTAACTATACCCAGTAAGGGTGGGTTTTGCCTTGGTCTTGTTCATGTTTGCCCTCATAACAATTCACAGGAAACACACTGGCACAGCTTTAAATAAACCAAAGTAGGCTCCAAATAGCTGCAAAGTTGCCCATTAATTAAAGAGACTTATGCTTATGATCCTGGGCAGCCAAGATGGCTGCAATGCTGCTAACCTCAGAATTGCTGTAGAATTGTATTGTAGATAACATCATCTTGAGCACCACATCAGGTGTATCCTCACCGAAGCAATAAAAACATTGCACTATAGAATGTGACTTTATGAATGCATGTTCTAAATATGCTGTCTCTGCATGGTGGGCAAAGCCACAGCTATCTAAAACAGACTTGTAAGATTGAGCTAATACCAAAATGGTTCATGTTTACAAAAACATGGGGTTTTTTTTTCTCTGCCTGTAATGTAACTTAGAACTTGTTGCATGCTTCAGCCCACAGTACTCTAGTTAAACTGTCACCGTGAAGCATATTTTCCAGATCTGAGAACATACAGGGAACTGTAAAACATACAAGAGAATGACTTTATATAACTGCGGTCTGTTTCCTCACAGAATATGGCTGTTCATCTTTATCAGCCATGTTGGTAAAGACCTCATTTACATTGGTCCAATTTGAAAAAGAAAAGCCCCTAACTCAATGTGCTTTGATGACCCTTTACAAAATCCAGGTAAGAAAGACTGAGATTTAAATCATCCATGAGCTTAGACAGATTGGGATGCACAATTCTGCTTTTTCTTTCACTTCTTTAGGGACCATGTTGCAGTTTGGAGCTTTGAACATGGTCAGGATTTTGCACTGTAATAGATTTACCAGTGTACAGAACCAGCTTCAGTAATGCATTTTCTATCCGCCAATCAGAGCTAAATATTCTAAAATATTTTAAATACACTAAAATCCTATTAGTGAATTGATATTCGTGAACTCTGTGAAATATTTTGCCATTTGGGGGTAATCAGCAGCAAATCCAAGCTTGCCTTCATTAGTCATTACACATACATCACACTCCCACAGTATTTCCCACAGGCTGCAGTCCAGCCTTCACCTGGTGCCTGGGGATGCAGTTTTTTCTTGACATGCACTGAGGCTGGATCCTGATAGGCAGATATCTGAAGTTTTCATATAGTTACTTAGCAGATGAACCAACACAAAAGGCAATTAATTAATGCCTTTTTCCTCAATTCTAATACAGCATTCTGTGCAGGTCTAATAATAATAAACCATAAACAAGAACAGTGTTACCTTTTCAGTTATGAAGAAAAATGTGTATCTAAGTGTTGTATTCAGGAATAATACAGGATTTCCCCCATTTTCTCATGGTGACTGATCTGTATTTCTGCTCCTATAAGCTAAAGGCAGAACTCAGTAACACTATGAATGGGAGAGACAAGACCTGTCTCTATTTCTTTACTGTCCCTTATCAGTGAAAGCACATTGACCCAAGCTGTGAAAATGGGAGACAGAGGAAAGAGGTAAATACAGTTTACTTAGTCTCCCTTCACTGTCTTAAGAAAACTCTTACAAGATAAAGCAAAATCTAGGCACAACTCCTGGAGACGTCTTTGCTAAATAATTTTTATCTTTCAATCACTTATTTCTCTACAAAAGAAATTCAGCAGCACTATCATCCAGCTGAACTTTCATAAGAGCCAAAGAATTCATATTCCTTCAAGTTTGTTGCTGATAAGTGCTGTAGAAATAGAAAGTGATAATATTTAGAACAGATCAAAACTAATACTAGTTCTGTAGCTGAATTCAGTGTTTTCTTTTGTTTCAATTAGGCCCCAAACTGCCATCAAAAAAATTAAACTTTCCAGAATATTTTATTTAGGTTTATTTGAATGTTTTCCCTTCAATAAGACCAAAATACTCGGGTTTGACTGAGTCATAAAGAAGGCTGGAATTAATATTTTGATAACACTATTCACACAGGAAAAAAATTGAAAAAATTAATACATCCCTGTGAAATGTTTCCTGTAATCCCCTCATCCATGTGGACAACAGATCATTTAACAATTTTGACTGCACCTTACTGTCACAACAGAAATAAAAATGTAAACATCAAAAGAGTCACCCCCCTACTAAGCTCTTTTTTATTAAAGAAAGCCTACTATATAAGGGACTTGATGTCTTTGATCTACCAATTTCTCTGGTGAACTGAACAAATTTCAACCATCTGTTTTCAGTTATCTGGCACAATTACATATTTCTTGTAGTTTAATCTTTGATTAAGCTGAGAAGGGAAATGAATAATTTAATTGAATTGCATTTCTATTTGGAAGATTTACTCCCAGGATTAGAAGCTGTCTCCTCTCCCAGGTCACAAGAGCATATGAACTCTGTGTCCTTAAGTCTACTCCTCTGTGGATGTTTGCCTGCATCATGAAGGATGTACATAATCTGATACCAGTGATGGAATTACATCAGAAGAAGGATCAGAGCTGGAAAAGCTTAGAGAGCAAAATATACTCAGAGCTGCATGGGATACTCATAGATAACTTGCTTCCTTGTAGTTCAGTCTGGTTCTAGCCAAACATGATCAGCTCTCTTTTTTAAGCTCGCTGCATTTTTTGCTAAATTTAAGAAAAAAAATCTCTTTTTTCTTTTCTCTTGTAACCTTTCTAAAGCTATTCGAAGAGTGCAGCATTGTCTCAGACAACCAAGTAGACACGAGAAATTTTGGATAAGCCAAAATCCACCTACGAGAAGAAATTATTTGAGATTTCTCTAGAGATAACACTGAAAATTCAAAATGTGGTTGGATTTACTCACTATTGCTGCAAGGTAATTGAAAATGGTCTCTAGGCCTTTAGGCCTTACAGCTTTTTCTTCTTCATAGCACATGGTGGAAGAATTTATCTGGAAACTGTCCAGATCACTCGAAGACATGTCATTTCCTCAGTTTCTCGGGCAAGAACAGCAGAAAGTTGTTTTAATCTTTCCAAGTAATATAGTTATGCAACTTTAGATTCTATGAACCTGCATTCCTTCCAATTAAAAGTACAATTTAATTAAACATAGGAGAAGACTCATAACATTAATCAAGGGAACACAAAAATAACTCATTTGTCTCAGCAACATTGAAATTCCTTCAGCAATAACTCAGATGAGCAGATGAAGAATGCCACCTACAGTTAAGGACAGGAATCTTGGTCTCTCCAGAGTACTCGTTTTGGGTTTCTACCCTGTGATCAAAACACAAAAGAACATTTAATAAATCACAGCAATACCAAGCAAGGTAATTAACTGCTGAAGCTGGCTGATACTGCTATAAACAAAGCTAAAAACTTTAGAAAGTATTGTCCTTTAGGCGTGGGCATTCAGCTCATTTCTCTCTTCAAGAGCATATGCAACTTCTTCCATGAGCCTATATGATATTTTTTAAAACACAGTAGTCAGTGTGCTGGCATCCAGGCTGTCTACGTGGAAATTTACAGCATGGATGGTGAGAAGTTGAAACACTGAGAGATGCTTTAGGGCCTTTTCCACCATTATGCTAAAATTCAGAAAGAGATCCGAGGATTGTGATTCAAGCTGAATGCGCTATGCTAAAAATGGAAGTTTATCTACTTTCTAGCCAAAGAGTTACTAGACTATGCAAAATGTCTCAATACAAAGCATTCACTACTTTGAGATACTCTGTAGTACTGACAATAGCTGAAGGCACAGTTTTGAGTGTTGAGCAGGTTGTTGCAATAGGCAATGCTAGAGCTAAAAGAAATCTAGAGTAAAGTATTTTATTCACCTCTCTTGTCTGTTATGAAGAACTCCCAGTAGGACAGCAGCACCACTGGCTATTTCAACCTAATTACCCCAGTACAGCAAATGTGATTCAATTGTTCAGATACTGACTTTCTTGCCCTTCTGATACTGTCCGGCTCTGAGCCCTCTGTGACTCTGCTTTGCTTTCCAGGCAGAATGATGCATATGCTGCTTCAAAAAGGTGGGTCACACAAACAGAATCCAAGACTCTGCTCTGGGAAAATGAACACAGTGTCTGAGGTTTCGGTCTGTGGGATGTTTTCCAACTTTTGATAGCAAAACACTGCTGAGCAGAGTTTGCACAAACAACAGTCCCTTAAATTCTAAACCTGGCCAAGCTACGAATTCTTTGGGCATTATTAAGGTGATTAAACTTGTGTTATACACCAGCACCAGGCTGATGTTTTTTAGAAACAGCTGAGAACGAAACTGCAGTTTTACTCTCTTCTTTGGCGATAACTTGGACTTTAACTGTTGGTTTTCTAAAACCCTTCTGCAAATTGTGTAGAGAGCTGCACCTTCCCTGCTACCTCAGGCTTAAGCTCAAAATGCTGCCCCTGCCATGATGGACTCCTGTCCACCAAAGACCATCCCTGACTACGGTTGAATGACAGGCTGAGGTCCACGGTCCTAATCGTGACTCAGACATCAACTCCTGGCCTTGACTGCAGCGATCTGCTTTCTTTCCCTTTCTCTGAAACAGAGAGATAAAGCCTGCTTTGAGAATACCATGAGATTTCAAGTTTATAAAAGGTTAAACATAAGAACAAGGAAGTGCAGTGTAATGATTTAACAGACTTCCCCATGGTATATAAAAGTATTTGAAAGTAATCTAAGGCAAAAAGAATAAAAAACATAGCAGTGACCTTTTGGGCTATTGATTTTTTTTTTTTTTTGTGACAAGGTCCTCACTGACTGGGTGTCAAACAGCACTTTACCAATGGTTCCATTGCCATGAGTCAGGTAGCTGGCACAGAGATCTGGCTTCCTGTTTTTTGAAAGGTTGGCTTTTTGTAATCTGGGTGTTGCTAAACCAAATCTTTTCTGCTGTGAGTCTTTACATGATAACTCAGCAGAGACTGCAAAGCTATTGCAAGATATGCAGCGCTGTCAATGTTATCAAGGGTATTGTGAACGTTGTGACCTTTTTAGTTTTAGCTTAAGGCTCCATTTTCTGGATTCTGGCAGTAAATCTCTTTAAAAATGAAAATAAGACCAACAGTTTCAAGATCAAGGGCAAACAGAGCCCAGTATATTTATACTTTGGCAAAATGCTACTGAGCAGAGCCTGGACAAACCATGAGTTTGTAATACTGATTTGACAATTGATTCCACAGAGAAACTGAGAGATGTCTTTCATTTGCATTTGCTTCCTTCAGAGTACAAAGGAAGAGGATGGGTTGAACTATATCCAGCATACAAACAACCAAGGAAATAAGTTTATGCTGGATATTGTGGGCACTTCTTGCTAGCTCCTATCAGCTACCAGGTGGGTGTACTTGCCACCTGCCAGGCTGGAATTGGATGGACAGCTCTGTCTGTCAGCTCTGTCTGTCCTTCCATTACTTCTTTTCCGTCACAAAAGCAGTAAACCAGTTTCACAGAAGGTCAAGCCCTTTGTGTTTATAATTTTCTTTAGGTCATTGGGAGCTGTGTCAGAGGTTTGAACTCAATGAATTACTTCATTGCCAGTCAAGATATTCCTCTAAATTTGCGTGGTTTCTGTTTCCTTTAGTGCAAGAATCAGGAAGAGAAAAGGTAACATCAGCTGAGGTCTCAGTTGTTCCTCTGCAGAATTGCAGCTGCGGTTTTGGTGGTGACGGTGCCCCTTCTGAGGCAAGGTCATTTCCTTCCTCAAAAGGCCAAGCACGCCCATGCCTGCACGCAGCAGATGGGCTTTGGGAAGGAGCTGCGTGCTGTGGTGGGCAGTGCTCTGGGACAGGGCTGCGGAGGCTCTGCTTGGGAGCTCGAGGTGCAGAGTGTTTCCTACCATGCTGGCAGCAGGGCCAAAGCTGCATTGTCTTGATAAGAACTGAGTCACTTTTCAATGGGCAGTTATAGTGCTAAGATGTCAGGATTTCTCCTTTTCCAACTTCTTTTACCAGGTTTTCTGTAGCTCAAAATTCATGTTTTGATTTGAGCAAGGCAAAAATTCTGGGGAAAGGTAACAACATCTCGGAGACATTTTGGCTTGTTGCAAGCCACCAGCCAAACACCCCCACACTGAAAGTCAGTCTGAGAGGAGGCACTAAAGGCTGCTCCATCATTCTCACGAATGGGAGAGTGACAAAGGCTGTTAAAACTGAGGAAAACCAACACTACCTTTTGGCAAAAATTGAGGTTGTCATCAGAGGTGTGTGTTTCTGATTGAGGTTTTTGGAGATGGTGAAAAAAGGGTATAAATTTATCTGTATCAATGTAGGAAATGCGGGTTGACATTTCTTATACTGATTTTTACCCTATGTCAGTTTTCATATTGTCAAGGTTGTGGTCTAACATATTAAAAGGCATCTTCAAGGGGTATCCCTGAAGGAGTATTCCTTAAAGTGATTTTATTTTTTTTCTTTTTTTTTGGGGTGGGGGAGGCTTGGTTTGTGTGTTTTGGTTTTTTTTAGAATCAATGCCTATTATTCCAAAACCGCTGATTTGGTGAATAAATGCATCCAGTGTGGATGGTCACAACCTTCCTGGGAAAAACAGGGAGCTTATAGACTGAAAAATAAGAGCTAAATGTGGAAGTGATTAGTACAAAACCATGAGGAGCCCTCAAGTCTTTAGGAAACCATGTGGCCATTTGCATTTACATCCCCTCTAACACATTCATTGTTGAAGCCTAGAATCTGTCAACAGCATAAATCAATCCCCTGCACATAACACTGAGTTCAAGTTTATTATACCATCAAGGTGGAGCTCAGCTATCCCTGCTGTCATGCTGCTTTAAATAAGCAAATAGATGACGTTAATTTAAATATCATCTGGTTTTCGAGAGGACGGAGCTCTATGCTTATATTGCAAAGAATTTGTGTTGGATTGGATTGGATTGGAAATAACAGATCTGAGCAGGGAATTTTTTAAGTGAGGCAGAAGTGAAGGGGAGTGAAAACTGATACAGAGTTTATATATAATGCATCAAAGCTTTGGCACCGTGTGTGCCAAATAGTGTGCAACTCTATCTCCTAATGTGAATTAATTTCAACCTCGTGACAGTGCAGTGAGTATTGTGCTGCAGAGCTGGGCATTATCTTTTGGGCTCTGGTGCAATGAGCCCAAACTGGTGGGACAGACATATCCTGACTGCCGGGTTTGCTTGTTCTTTCCCTAGAAGAGAGAATGGGACAGCCATTTTTGTCATGGTGTGAACATATGAAAAGAATTACACAACTCAAGTGGGGATAAAGCTAGTGACATTCTAAGGAGACAATTTTAGTACTCTTCATAATTCCCTCTATGCCTGCTAGAAACTTCTGTAATTCTTCTCCACATTTTATAACAATTCTGAAATATCAGGTGGATATGAATGTTTCACCTACAAGTTGCTGCACTTCTGAACTCAGAAATAGTTTTATTTTTTTTTGCCATTTTCTGCAGATCAGTTTCTCTACATCCCTGCTAGGCAGAAGGAAAACTTTCCATTCCTTTTTAGACACCATGAAGCAATAGAACTCAGAAAAAAATAAATTGTATTATTCTATTTTACAAATTCAACACAGATTTACATGGCAGACCTGCTTTAAATGATCCAAATAAAAATCTGTGTCCACAGTTAAGCGTTGTTCTGTTTGTCTGATTTTTTTTTTAATATTAAATTGAAAAATGCTTTAAATCACCTTAATTGCATTGTTCTTGGGCTATTATGAAGAATACACTTGCTCTTGGCTGCCTACCTTTCTCAGATACTCATGGTAGTGCCTGATGGTAGAGACTCAGTACAATAGACTATTTACATTGAAGGGCAATGAGCTCATAGCCCCATATCCAGGACGTGCACCCGGGAGATCTCAATCCCTCCCCATTTTCTGGTTTGTATCTTAAAATCTTCTACAAAAAAAAAAAACAAAAAAACAAAAAAACAAAAAAAAAAAACCGCAAAGAATCCAGCATGGGTTCACCACAGACTTGATGACAAGGAGAGGCAAGATTGATGTCTTTTTCTTAAAGAGCTGGTGGGAGAGAGATTTTAGTTGAGATTTCCCACTATTTGGCTGGTTGTTGTAGTCATTCAAGAACTGATGGTTGAAGAGGGAGGAATCTCTACTTCTCTCCCTGTGTTCACTGACTATTATTAGAACATGAATAGCAAGGAAATGGACATAATCATCCAGCTGTGAAAGCTGCAAAGCATTTGGATGCTTCAACGAGCTAAGGGCTCAGGTCTGGTGTGCTTGTGTTGGACACTGCAGGCAGAAGTTAATGCTGAGAGAATATGGATATTTGTAGGGTTTGGGAAGCAGAAGAATCAGCACTGTGGGGCTTTGGCGCCCGAGCTCAAAGCCACCTGTCTGTGTCAATGAGACACACACTTCTCACCATTAACAAATCTGCGTGTGCTGTGCTCAGTGTCTACGTCCCAAAACCTGTAATAGAAGCAAAACCTTCACGTTTGTTTTCACTGCACAGCTTTAGCCTTGGCCTCTGTCAGCAGTAACAGAAAGTTCTCTCTTTTGGCATGTGAGGAGGTGTGTGCTCAGCAGAGCTCCCCATCGGGAGCAGCATTAATCAGCACTTTGGCAGCTCCACAGAGGATGCCAGTGCGGAGCGAGCAGCCAGAGGCACTCGCAGCTGGGCACCGTGGGGCTATCCCATGGCTGATGTGGGATGAGCTTTCCTGGGAGCAGGAGCCCACACCAGGCTGCCACTGCCAGCCCCGAGCTGCTGGGGTTAGGAGCGGGATGTGGGATGGATCTTTCCTGGGAGCAGGAGCCCACACCAGGCTGCCACTGCCAGCCCCGAGCTGCTGGGGTTAGGAGGGGATGTGGGATGAGCTTCCCGGGGAGCAGGAGCCCACACCAGGCTGCCACTGCCAGCCCCGAGCTGCTGGGGTTAGGAGGGAGATGTGGGATGGGCTCCTCCAGCTGCGCCTCCCCATGGACACAGGGAGCCATGGTCCATTGGCCACTGCCTGCCGCTGTCATTAATCACTTGCTAATGTGGCGCGTGTGCTTAAACTAGTACCAAAAATAAAGACGAGACAATGACTGATTGGAAAAGGATTTTCTTTATCCCTAATGAGCCACATGGAAGAAAATCTCCTGAATAATTTATCAGCTGGCTAATGACTGAATACAGTTTTTATAATGCTGACGAAATGGTGCTAAATTCATCCCTGACATACTCCACGGAATTGCACCAAGGAGCAATTTGGCCCAGTCAAGAAATTGCAGACATTTTTAACTGTTGCAGTATCAAAGGGGCAGTGAGTTGGTAGCAGCAATAGCTGATGTCAGAAGGAACCTTCTGATTGTTTGAAATGAGTGGGATTTTTGATTTGCTCATTTGTGACGTTAGATCTACAAACAACACCAGAAAAACTAACAAAGACTCTCATTTAGAGAAGATTGCATGTAGCCCTTCATTTCAGATAAACTGTAGTCACAGGAAATAATAACCAACAAATCTAAAAAAAAAAAAAAGTGCATGATGGTGAAGTATAGCTCTTTCCTGTTGATTTATCTTCTCAAAGTAATTATTTGTTGTCATTCCCCTTTCAAGCACAGGGAATGTAACTTGTCATCTATCAGAAACTATTCATTAGAAGGAACACTATTGGTGATTATAAACTTGCAAGAAAAGATACTAAACTTTGGTGATATAATACAAGAAAATGAAGTAAGAAGCAAGACCTCTTCTTGTTCCTTATTCCCTCAAGATCTGTGTCCAACTTTTGTGAAAAAGATGTATTTGAAAAAAATAAGGAACCCTAAGATAAAGGAATTTAGTCAATTCTCCTGCTGCCTTATATTAATGAAGGATAAAGAGCCAGGCAGGATTTAGGGAGGAAGGTGTGGATATGGACTGCACAGGAAAACTGGAAATGGCAAAGACAGCTCACTTTGGCTCACTGAGAACAGTGAGAAGTCCTAATGATTGGGCTTTTCTGTAATAGGCATTGAGTGCATAGTAATTTTAAATTTAAAATTAATTTCCTGGTAGTTTGTTCTTAGTAAATAAAAAAGTCACAGCACTGGGGGAAAGAAAGAAAGGCCAAACTTCATGCTCTGAGCAATTAGGATGTTTCCACCCCTACCGTGTCACAGCACTGTGTCTTAGAGTCTTGCCATGTATCAAGTACAAATTCTGGAAATGTGCTGAGTGCTGTGGAAGATGATGGATACTTCTGCTGCAAACTTCCATTGCCACTGTGTTTCTGCTCAATTATCAGCATGCACTAAACATAGAGGTCAAATTTCATGTTATGGTAAAATTGCACATTTTCTGGGTTCAGAGTGAGCGGAGCAAAACCGCTGTCGTGTAGCAAGTACTACAAGTGCTTTGGAGCTGGCATTTATGGGACCAGAAATGACGCTTAGCACATAAATTCGGCGTGACACAGACAGCAGGTCTGGCTCACCGCACAGTTGTTTTACGAAAGCTCGAAATCCTCCAAGTTTACAAGGATAGCAAATTCCTAAAACATACAGTTACTAAGCCGAAGAATTAGACATTTACAACTTGTGTTTCCCCACGGATATTCCCCGCGAACATAAACCCGGGCGTGCGTCACAGCCGTCCCCCTCGTGGGAGGGAGGGAGCCTTTCCTCGCCTCTGCGAGCAAAGACGAGGCAACGGCAAATGAATGCTCCCTAAGCTTCGCGGCATCCCTTCCAAATGCCGGCGCTGGGCTGTGACCGGAGCAGTGCGGCCCCGCGCTGCTCCTGCTCCGGGCGAAGCGTTCGGGCCTGCGGCGCCTCAGGCGGCGCGGCGCTGCCCCCTGCCGCCCTGAGGGAGCCGAGGCGCGCCGACACCGCGGCCGAGCGGGCCCGGCC
>WBMY01011573.1:169622-284325 GCA_013397315.1 Donacobius atricapilla | reverse complement strand
AGGGAGCCGTGTGTCCCTAGGGAGCCGTGTGTCCTCACCGAGCCGTGTGTCCTCACGGAGCCGTGTGTCCATAGGGAACCGTGTCCCCACGGAGCCGTGTGCTTGGTAAGGGCTGCGGGCAGGCCTGCGGTGCTGACGCTGCCCTGGGTGCAGAGTGAGAGCTGCGGGGTTTTGGGGCTGAGGCTCTTGGCAGCGGCGCAGGGGTTCTCCCCCCGTCCGTGCACAGAACTGAGCAAAGGGGTTCGTAAATCCGCAGACAGATTTTTGAGGCCAAAAGGGACCATCAAACAATCTTGCCTCATTTTTTGCGTAGCTAAGGCTGCAGAGTTTGGCTCAGAGCTGCGCTGAGCTTCTAATTTGCTTACTGAAATCATCTTCCCCAGAAAAGCATCTACCCTTGATATGACAAGTATCAAGAGTTGGAGAACTCACCACATCCTTTGAAGTTTTGCCACAGTAGTTTATCACTGTCACAATTAAAATGTGCTCCTGCAATATAATTTGATTTTTTTGTCTGGCTCCTGTGGCTGCACACAGGTCTCAATCATTCTGTCCTTAAAGTGAAGAGCCCTTGAATCCCTGTTTTTGTATTTTCTGAAAGTTTTTATGTGACAATCAGATCATCTTTCACTTTTTTGATAATATGCACAGATTGAACTTGCCAACTCTCACTGTGTTGTACTTTCTCCAGTACTCAAATCACATTTGCAGCCTCTCAAATTTATCAACAGGCTTTTGAAATTACTCTGCTAAGCAGTGAGTATACAGAGAGGAATGTGTGGTGCCACTAGCATTATCAAATACCATTAAGAAGCGGGAATTTGTTTACCAGATGCTGTACTTCGTAGTAGAATTGGCTACAGCTAGGCTGATAGTAGTTTTTTGGCCTTGAATTATAAATCTTGCACATTTAAAAGCCAATATATAGGGTAAAGCTTCCTGCCCAGGCTTGGAACGCTACACCAGAGAGCCCTGCAGGAGAGGCTTGCAGGAAAAGAGTGGTTCCTAGGAGACCAGAGACTTTGGACTACGCCTCGGTGCCTGAAATAGCCTAATGCAGATGTTTGATATGCACAGCAAGGGCTTTTTAGGACTAAACAGAACCAACAAACTGCGGTCTCAGAGTCAGGAGATTTCCACTGCTGTCTGGTCTAGGGGAGCTGCTCTGTTTGGTTTTGTGGGACAGTGTTCAAGTGCCAGCAGCATTCAGGTACAAGGTTTGTCTTACAGTTCATAGGAGTACAAGACCATATTTTGCTCTATAAGCTTTCAAGTTTTTATTTGCTTGTTTTACCCCTCTCCTGAACAACCTTTTCCTGTAGATTTCCCCTGCCCTTTCTGGGGTTAGGTTTTGTCTTGTCAATGGTGTCCTGGGAACATATTGGCCACCTCTCGTCCAGATTTAATTTCCTTCTGTACACTGTGCTTTCTGGTTTGCCCTCCTTACTTGTCCATGTGTGTTCCTCTTGTTTCACACATTGTTTAGTGTATGCTCTTTCTTCTCAGCAACCTGTTTCCCATTCAGCTGTGCCACTTACTTGGCTGAGCCTGAGATGTCTGTACAACCCTATTCATCCTTCTTATTCAAGGTTGTATACTTAGCTTGCTCTTGTTTGAAAGTTTATTCATTCCTTTGAAGCAAAAGCTTCAGATATTCCCTAGCTAAAAGACTTTAACGAGACAGAGGTTCCGGCACCCGGATGCCAATAGCAGAATTGATATCCACAAGCTTTCAGGAAGAGAAAGGCGTGTATGTAAATGTTTGGGCAGTTGACCTGTTGCAGGACTTTGCTGAAAATCTTAAGAGGCTGAGTAGCAATTTCAAAGCATATTTTTCAAGCACTCTGCTGTTGAAAATTCCCACTTGAACTCCTCTCTGTGGTCAGATCAATGAAAGCAGCATGGGGGGATATTTGACGGACTAGATGGAGTGATTTGTCTCCAAGCTGCTCCTGCTCGTTAGGGTCTGTATGTTTAGGGTGAAACGTTTGAGAATCTGCTCATCTCTGGGTCTTATTCAGTCATACCTGAAGATCTGCAAAAGAAGGGCAATCAACCCCCTCCCTTCTGCAGGACAGAAATCAGATGATTACACGATTCCAGTTAAATACCTGCCCAGATAACTGCCTGATAACACCAAACTGCTGGTGGTTCCAGCCAGAGCTGACTTGTTGGTTTCAACAGTGCTTTCTGACAGGATGCTATTTGTGCCTAATTGCACGTTGGTTCATGGCTTGAGTCCAGGCTCTCCCACCATCCCGACTTCCTGTTATTGACTCATGTTTCAGCTTGGCTGCAGGCAAATCAACTGTGTTTTCTCAGGCAGGAAAAATCCAACCCCACATGGGGACGAGCTTGACCCTGAACTGTGCCCTGCCAAGCACTTGGACCTCCAGGCAGTTTGGGCCGGTGACTTGAGGCCACATTTGGCCATGGCTAACAAAGACACTCTGGGATACAGCTTGTGCAACTTCAGTGTGTGGCCACTCCCAGCTAACCGATTTCCTGAGCTGTTTCTTGTCTACTTACCAGAGTTATCTCTTCTCATAAGAATTTCCAAACTTTAAATGCTCCCTTCTGCACTGATAAAAGGTAGCGGAGCAAGACAGAAGAGTTGTACTTTCATAGCCTTTTTATGCTTTCATAACTGCTACTTTTTATACCCTTTCAGAGAATTGTCTCATTCTGACATTTCAGTGAAACATAGAAGATCAAATTGAATAGCATCACATCCTAGTGATTTTGAGCGATAAATAAACTGAGGCCCACTTTTTGTGATTTACAAGGTCAGCAGCCCCCTGATATTTGTAATTTGCATGTGATTAACATCAATATTTGAATATACAGATAGCCTATACCCTCATATATATGATCTGTAGATTGCTCTTATGTCAGCTGACTTGCAGTACTCTACGCCTACCAGTCGTTAATATCTCCTCAGTCTCTCCATAAAAGCAAATGTAATGGATAGAATTGCAAGTCCAGCTTCTGATTATGCGAAAAACATGGACAAAAACTAAAGACCTTGTGTATATGGGCTCTTCCATGGAGCACAGGCAGAAGAGATTCTAGAGGGCTGCTGTGCAGCAGCCATGCAAAGATGGGTAGGAGAGGGTTTTGTGTTTGCTGCTTACAGTGCATCCTGCCACTGAGGATCAAATATGGAACAGGACAGGAGCCTGTCACTTGGTCTTCCTCTTTTTGCCCTGCTTTATAACTAAGGAGACAAAGGTGTTGTGATGGAAATATTGCCAGCATAACAAATGAGGTGTGCCACAGCTAGAAGCACAGAGCCAGTTAATAAATAATGGTACACTTATTTTACATGGGCTCACCTCACTTTTAGAGCATCATTGTCACCCTGATTTTTTCAGCCTTCTCTTCTGTTTCACAGTTTCATGTTTTGGGTTCTTTCTCATGCTCTGGTCTGTAAACACAGCCAATGTTATTGTAATTTCCAAGGAAAGTTTTTCATTCCTGTTCTTAGAGAAATGGACAGCTGATGGACAGTTGTCTTGACCAATGGGATGGGGAGAGGTATCAACCTCCCCCAGTCCCTGACCTTTGAAAAGATACTATATAATGGAGTCAGACTTTTAAACAAAGTAGTTCTAGTTCATGCCTTCTAATCAAAGTGTGAGTGTGTGTTTGTGTGTATGTGATGAACAGTGTCACATCATCAGGTCCCATGAGGTTACAGGGCTGAGAAGGGTGAGGACAGTGGCTGGAGTCTGGAGATGCAGAGGCTGAGGAAAAAGGATGAAAGGAAAATCAGAAGTGCAGATGCAGCCTTCTGCCTGACAGCTGTGCCTACACCTCTGTACCAGTAAGATCATCTGTGTACCTGTAAGAGAAACAGCAAGGTGAAGGTTTACTTAGTATGAACAAAAATCAGACATCAAATGGAAGGAGTGCTTAAAAGTGCTTTTACCTGCCTATGTGGTGAACTGATTGTACCCAGAACAGATCTTTAGCTTCTCTCTCCTCATCCTCTGTGTGCATTCCCACTTGCATGCAATGACTATAAAGTCTTACAGGTGGGGACCTCTTTGTACTGAACACTGTGACCCCTAGTCTGTGCTTTGGGCTGCTGTGTCATCAGCTTTAGAAGGCCACGGATAATTTTGTTGTCTTGGTTTTGACTGAATCGAGAAGAAATGAGACAGACAAATATATGCAAAATGTTATTTGAATTTGTAGGACACAAAATAATTCTTCAATAAGGTCAAGCAATCCAATGCCATATTCCCAGCTAAATGTCAAATCAGTGATTTTTTTGAACAAAAAATAAATCCTTTTAAAAGGAGACTGATAGCAGTGCCAGATCACTCAAATCCCAACAACACCACCACCAACAACAAAGATATTCCAAAACCCAAAAAAGAGCTGGCTGAGGGAGCTGGGGCCCAAGGCAAGCTGCAATTTTTTTGCCTTTTCTGGAGATAGAAATACCTTTGTCTCAGAGGAAATAGAGCAGACATTCTTTGTAGCTGATTTCCTTCTGACTTCCTTTGTGCTAGAGATGCATGTTTTCCTAGATCTTTTTGAGAAACTAAACCTTTCTGCTGTGATTTCACACTTCAGCATCTTAAGTCCCGCTAGTTCTCAACAATATCAAATTTTGCTGACATAAAAAAACCCCAAACCCTACCTAAACTTCTCTTACTTTCCCTAGCAGACCATTTCACCCACTTCAGAATATTCATGCACTCCAGCTTGTGCTTTCCTTTATGATCAAGCTGAATACTTAATTTGCTGGTGGCAAAGTTCATGTTTGCATTGTTTTCTCCACTGTTTAGTCTGGCATCTGTTTCAGTATCACTGCTTTGTGTTTGAATTAGCAAGGAAGAAAAGAAGCATATTTATGTAGTACAATAGGTTTTCATAATCATTTCCAGATGGCAGATCCCATCCTTCCTTTTCTTATGATTCACTGAAACTCAAAACACTGTGTGGAGTGGTCTGGAGGTAAAGAAATAGGAATGAAAATCTCCTCAGGGAAAGGTTGGTATGAAAAATCTGTCCAAGGTAAAAGAAACATAAAAAATAGGATCTGAATTGGTAATCACTAAGGGAGGAATTTGTTAGTCACATTAAATCACATTAAATGGACTAGTAAACAGTGTGATGATAAGGTCATCATCACAATCTCATGCAAATGAACTAGATCTTTTCTTCAGACCTTGCCCATTTAAAATCAGATGTATTAACATACTTGTTCAATTGTAGTATTCTCTCTCTTTTAAGGAACATACTGAATTTTTGAGGTCACAGCAAAACTTTTACGCAGGCTGAGTTAGTCAGGCCAGGCAGCAGCAGCTTCTGCTGTAAGATCCAGAGAGATGTGTAAGGATTCATCCACAGAGTGTTGCTGTTGTTTGGATGACATCTTTCCACTACTCTCAAAGCTGCCTTACTAAGGAGTAAGTAAAAATCTCTTCCAGGCAGTGGAGATACTGAGATTCCCAGCATGTGAAGAAGCAGATTAAAAAGCTATACAATATTAGAGGCATTCAGCAGAGTGGGGTGTCTGGATGCAAAGAGGGACACAAGTCCCTCTTCACAGCTCTGTTTGATAAATGCCATTTAAGAGAATGTGTAGTTTCTTACTTCCAGATGTTAAAGAAATACTATCTCTTGGCTGTTCTTACAGCTCTTGGCCTCTGACTTTTGAGCACTGATACCATAAGTGAATTTGTATTGGCTGCTATTGTGCCAAGAAATCAAGCTGAAAGTGACTTTGTGACAAAGTTGATTTATTTTTCCAATGAAAGTAATCTCCATGAGCTTCAGATGATAAAATGACACACAGTTGCCATCCTACTTTTCAGAGTTCGGCAAGAACTCTTTTCCTGATGTTATGAAGATGAAACTGTGTTTATTTCTACATGTGAGATTTATTTATTCCCTTTCACTTCCATCTCCTGTTCATTTATCAGTCCAGGAAAAGAGCGTGTCAGTTTAAAACAAACAAAATACTTGATATGTGGGTGGCTCCAGATTCACTGCAGATCCCTACAGAAGCCTTCATTGTGAAATACCCCTGTCTGGATGCAGTGAAAGCTGAGAGTTTCATGGATTCCTGCTGCCCTCCATTTGGGTGACAGTGCTGTAGCCTTTAATTGACCAGCATGATTCAGTATGTTTTGGTTTCTGTCTTGTTTCTTTTCGTGCCTCCCATATCCTCAGTAGCGGTATCCTCTTCAAATACAGAAGTACCTCCCATTTAGCTAGCAGATGTATTTTACTTTGCCATCTGTGGGATAGCCAGAGAAATTAAAGGCCTCAGTGTTTAACTCTTTCATAGTTTTACTTTTGCACAGGGGACATGATGCTTGATGGATAATATTACAGAAAAATAATCTCAGTTAGCAAGGCCTGATCTGGTCCCTCTGCAGCTGCTTGTGAACTGGCCATTTGCAGGGTACAGAACTTCAAGCCTGAAAGGAAAATTAAAAAGAAATGCAAATTCTGTACCATCTTTAGTTGTGTAAGAGATGATTTGCAACACAGGCACAGTTGTCGCCCGAGAAAGCCTCACTGTTCCTAACTTCTAGAAAGATACTTACTTGATAAATTTGCGGACTGCGTGTGGGCTCTTTTCTTCTTTTCCTGGCACCGATCCTGTTAAATACACAGAGGGTCAAATGCTTGTTTTGGCCTTCCTGCACAGAGGCCAGCTGGAGAGCGTGGTGTAACAAAGGCCACTTCTCCCTGCTGCCAGTTACCTCTGCAGGAACTCGCTGAGGGCACTTGAGATCTTCTCTGCTCTCGCTGACTGCAGCCCAGCCCATACCTCTCTCCCTCAACACACTGCCAAAGGGGCTTTTCCAAGCAGGCAGAGAAGATCTAGTATTGAACCGGTCTGTCTGTGCCACAGCAGAGTTATCTTCATCTCCATGATAATAGCCACTGGTGTGTTTCAACGTTATTTCAAGTCAGGTTACTTTGGGGTATTTCAAGTAGATGAGCTCGTAATTTAGGAAAAGGAATCATTTCCTGAAAGCAGATGAGGAAAAACCATCCAGTAGTTAGCAATTCTTGGATGTTGTGGAGTATATACAGGGATATCAGAAAGTAAAAGGAAAAACTAAGGGACAAGAGATGAGCACTTTTATGAGAGCCTGGGTCAACTGGGAAGATGGTTTGGCAGGAGCTACTGTCACTGGACAAATTACCCAAGTGCAATTTGAGGGTATAGCTGGTATTTTTTGGAATTTAATGTATTACAATTGCTGCAAGAAGTGCATTTTTCTGTGAATGCACCCTGCTGCCAACTGTGAATTTGCCTCAGAAATAAAAAGCATGTATCTAAATGAGGACAGAGAGGAATTTAGGTGATTTGGTAATAAAACATTATTCACACAGATACCAAGACTTCTATTGTATGTTCTTGTCTGGCATATGCACCTTCCTGTTTGGGTTGTGGATTTCTTTTTTAAAGAATGGCTGGCCATTGCCAGTTTCCCAGTTTCTCAGTATCTACCTTTCAAATTTAAAATGACATCAGGAATTAAAGAAAAATCCCTAGAATATATATATGTTGCAGCTCACACTAGTTTTAATAGCTTCCACAAGGAAAGGGGATCATCTTTTCCCAGTGCATGTATAGACACATCCAAACTGCATTTGTTCAGGCACTTTTGCTCCTCAGGGTATGCCAGGGTGAAGTGTGTTGATACAGAAGAATCTGAGATCTTTTGCTGAAGCAGACTGTTGTTATTTTTTTTAGCAGAAGATCTCTGAACCCCAGATTTAAAACTTTATTCATGGAAGACAGAAGAAATATAAATGTTCTCTATTAAATAAAGAATTCCCTGAAGTCTGCTGTGAATAACAATTGTGTAGGAAGAGACTATCAGAGCATGAGAGGAGTAAGTGCTTCTGAGGAAACCAGGAGGCTTTATGGTCTGAGACTGCTCCAACAATAAATATGCAATCAGTTCAAATTATATGGCAAACTCTTAAATAGCGTCAGTGTATTTTGGCATGAGGGCTGAGTCTAAATGCCCTAAGCTTTTCAGTGAGTAGTAATAATATGGCATTAGAGCATTAAGAACGGGATGAGCTTTGCCAAACCTTTGCTTTAGCTCTTTGCCTGAGGGCATGTTTAAAAGGTAATTTCAATGTGGTTTTAACTGGCTGCAGTGCTAACCCAGGAAGGGTGAGGGAAAATCTGGCAAGAGCTCTTGAAGTTTTGAGGTCTTAGATTTTTGGATTACTGTCACAGTGGGATGCAGCTGGATTATTATGTGAGCAGAGCTTTGTTGCTGCTTGCATGGCTGTAAAGTGAAAGGAGTTTCCCAAAAAAAAAAAAAGGGAGAAGAAACAAAATAAATCTGTAGTACTGGTGTGCATATGCATAAGCCAGAACCTTTTATAGAGCAAAAGATAGCTCTTGTGGTCAGTACCTGCTAAGGCTCCAGACTCTGTGACTCTGCCACATGAGGCCCTCTTCAGTTTTACAAAATACCCTTTTAGTCATTAGTTGCAGGCAGGATCCCAGTAACCTCTGGTTCTGATAGTGGATAAAAGCTATGATTCATCAGATGGTTAAACACATGAAATGTCTAATGAACAGAGCCAGAAGGAGACAGAAAAGGGGATTATGAGGGGAAAGGAGGTCTGGCCTTCACAGCACTGTGTCTACTCGATGTTGAAGAGAAGCAGTTTCCGAGGCATTTTGTAGCCAGAGCCAAACACAGCCTTAGGCTTGAGGCTGTGATTCAGAATGGCTGGTGCTAGCCTTGGGAATACTACTGTGGAAAATACGTAAATTTGAAAACCAAACCTCCAGTTGAGAACATGTTTTGACCTTTTTTTTTCAAATATTCCTGTTTGACAGCACAGAAGAACAGGCTTTCCATCAGCTTCTGCTGTCAAGAGTCATCTAAGGGTGATCACATCTGCTGTTGTGCAAAATTTCAAATTGATGTTCTACATTTTCAAATTTAATCAGGCTCGGGTTGTGATTTGGTTTATTTCCAGAGTGAACTGTCTCGTGACCAATGCAATTGTTGACTGCTTTTGAATCACAATGTTACTGGATGTAGTACTGCTGTCATTCAAAGTAATTTCCATGGTCTAGTCATCTCAAAACTACTCTCAAAACAATAGCTTCTCCAAGAAACATTTTCAGAAAATCGAAGTTATTTTTTTTCTGGCTTAATGAAAATATTGTAAACTTCTTAGTTAATGATCCCACATGGAATCTCTGCACCCAGCCTTTGCAGTTGGCTGTATTACAGCTTGAACTGCTTGTACTGATTGGCAGCTTCTTTGGTGTTGGTTTTTAGATGACTTGAATAAACTAGTCTACCAAGGCTTTGAAATGTTGGAGCGGGACCTAAAAGTCACCCCAACAGTATCAAATCAGGCTTCTAGCCTGCACAGTCAGCAAAGGGAGTACCAACAACTCCAGGTTTTATCCATTTAGATCAATCAATTAAAATTAAATTGAATTTAATTTAAAGAAGAAATTCCATTGCAGCATTAGTTTATTTACTATATATCCAAATTTTCATATGGGTTGTTGTATTCTGAGCATTGTATTCTTCCTAGTTATTCAACAAAATAAGATATTTTTGTGCTTTCTTGAGGAGTTTTCCTATGTGTGTCACCACAGAAATGGGCAGGCTCCACCTGGGGTTCCTTTAGACAGACAAAATAAAATGCTCAAAAACCTTGGCAGAGCGGTTCTCGGGACATAGAGTCAGGAATGTCACACAATTTCTAAAATTATTCTGAACTCTTCCAGGATGTAAAACTCCATGGAAATATAGGCCACTTTGGAACTTCTGAGGCCATGTTGTACATAGTACTGATTTTCAGGTACCTTGGATTTTAGAAAATTTTCCATTATCTGAAGGTGAATTCACATGTAATTCTTGCATTAAATACTGGATGGATATTTTTATAAAGTCTAGATTCATGCCAATTACTTTTTTTAAAGCAAGCTGTTTTACCTGAGAGAGCTCAAGCCTTAGCCAATGCCTCTGCAATCTACAGATATTAAATATACCCTTTGAACTGTAATCCCGAGAATAAAATGTCTGTGACTTTTGCAGCATTCTCCCGTGGTGACATTTTGTATTACTGCTTCTTTATTGAAGAGTCCCTTGAAATATATCTCTACAGTGCCGGAGCATAAGAGAATAAAATAATAATGAAAAACACGGATTAAATTATGTTGCTCTCCAAGCCTTAACTTTTCATTTCTCCACTTAGAAGTTAGTGTTTTTAAATTGCTTTTTTAGTGATATCTATTAAAGATCATGTTTCTACATCTATCTATCTATCTATAATGATTGGTAAATCAAGTATACAAAAACTTGATCTGAAAAGAGAATACTTAGATATTTCATGGCCTATTCAGTAGAGCCATAAGAACATTTTGTATGAGAACGTATTGTTCAAAGCTGTAAAAATAATCACATATCGCACAAAATGACAGAATAAGGGCATTACTGCAGAATCAACATAAAGAATGAGGAGAACAACATGCCAGAGATGATCTACAGATATCAGAACTGTGCTGTAATGGAATTTTTTTTTTACATGAACACTGTACAGAATTCTCTTCCATAGGATCTGGGTTACATTCCTTTTTACCTTTTTTTTTTTTAACACCACATCTGGAAGGACAGGATGTTTTTTGAGAAAAAAAAATGATTATTTTTTTGGGAAAACATCTGATGCCTTATGCTGCAAGGAGACTTCTGTAACTATATATCTTTTGTGACTGTGACCTCTTCGGGGCAATGTCTCATCTCCTTCAGTATGTAAGATATACCTTACACAGTGGAGCTTTGTTCATTATTGCTCATCTTTTGCTTTGTCTACACTGAGCCTTTTAATGAAACATGGAGTCTGCTTGTTCGGTGTTCTGTGCAAAGAGCTGAGACAGCCTGTTCCAAAAGAAATGTGTGAAATGAATTCCCCCTTGGGGCCTCTGAGGTTTGTTCTTTCTCACACACTTCCATTTTATCTGAAATCAGTCGTTTGAGTAAAAGCACACAATGGTTCTTTGTGCCTGAAGAAATCAATAGCTTTCTGGATTTTAACTTCGGTGAACTAAGACTTTTTTGCACTCTTTTTTGTCTTGCAAAAGAAGCCAAAGCAATTATCATGTATTTTTTATAACACATTGTAGAGCACCCACACCTTACCCAGTAATGATCTGGAAACGATTCTACAGGTGAAAGAACCCATCTGAAGGGCCTGAGAGTTTCATAATGATGGCCAAAACAGAAATTCATGTGTTTCATAGGTATGTGGCCTATCTGTGAAAAACAACAAATTCCAGATCTTTCATGGTATTTTGTCTTTATGATCAAGTCATTAAAATAATGCTCCTTAAATCAATTCCTCTCTGGTTTTGTCCTTAGCTGTAATCAGTAATTATGTTCCACTTTCCCTCCATTAGCCTTAATTCATTGGAGGCAGCTCCTTTCTACCCTGTCTGCATCTGTACTCTCTTCTTAGGAAAAAAAGCCCCTTTTCACAGCTCTCCACCCAAGTTTTGGCAAAAGGTGATATTGCAGCCATGACAGGTTTTTGATCTTTTTGTCCTCCAATTTTGTTTCAGCTACATGCGTTCTGCTCTAGGACACTCGCAGAAGTTACTGAACAGCAAATGGTGCATCAGCTAATTCAAACCTGAAGATAAAATAAGCAAGGCAACAGTTTTAGTGAGTGTCAGAGATATGAAATCAAACAGACATTAAGGAGGTTTCAGCAACACTCGGACTCAACCAGGTGGAACAGTGGCTGCAGCAAGCAGCCAAATTCAAGACAAGGGACGAAGATAAGCAGTGACCTGGTGGCGATGGGTGAGCTCTGGTGAAGCTGGTTTGATGCCTATTCACAGTCATCTGCTATTGGAGAAATTTGAACAAATAAGGAAACAAACTCTAAAAACAGAAGCCACTACGAGGTGTTGATATCGTTCCTGCAAATTCTCCGTTTCTCTTCCTGGAGCTGCAGCGCTCCCAGTGTAGGTGCTGACAATGGTGGCAAAAGGCAGAAGAGCAAGTAAGCCTTGACTTCTGTACAGCATTTCTCTGCTCTGCTTTATCCTCATGCCATTTCCAACACTAATGAGTCCAGTCCCCCTTCTGAAGGTGTTGGCAGAATATTTTTCCTCTCATTTCTTCCAATTTGAATCTTCTCTGGAGACAAAAGGTATAACTTCTGGAGGAAGGGAGAGAGAGAAATGAAAACACACATTTGGAAAATCCTTCAGAATATTCATGAAGTTTTTTTAAAGAGATGACAAAGGGATGAAAGACAAAAGGGTGAGAACCTGGTGTGGACTTGAAGTGGACAGAACCCAGATATATTCCTGGGGGGAATGTCCAGGTGGATGTTGAAGTACTCATGAAATAAAGGATATCTGCAAGGGATTTGTTATCTAGTATGCAGGATCCAGCTTTATTCCTCTCAGTGTTGTATGGGTAAGGACACCTGGCAAGTAGAAAAAATTGAAACAGGAGGGGTTCCAGAGCATTCTTTCAGATACTTCTTGCCCGTTACCAATTCCCCAGAAGTTATTTCCTGTGTGTGCTTTGTTTTTAAATGCATAGAAATAACAATTCACTTTCCACATCTCCATTTTGGTGGCTCAGAGAGAGGAATAAGGTGTATAAGGTTAAAAGAATCAACTCTGAATCTGCTCTTTAGAGCTTCTCAAGTGCCAAGCAAAACACAATGACATGAACTACTAAGAGGGCATGAATGAAGTAGGAATGTTGGCACTCATAAATCCAGGCTATCCGTCCCATTAAGATTAGAGGAAGTTGTCTTAACTGGGGATATCAGTTAATTTACAGCAAAATGGCAGATGCAGAGTTTGGAGAATTCCATCTATAGCAATATAGTAATATTCCTACAGGAGAAACATAAAGCAGCTTAGGAAGGTCATTGTGTATGCAGTTGGTGCAGGTTTTTAAAGGAGCTTAATTTTCTGATACAGTTAATGTGCCATAACCTTGCAGAGAGTGGGAAGGAAATAAATCCCTCCAGGTGCTATCCAGGAGAAACTTGATCCTGGTGACATTACTGCCCTTGACCTGGAAGCTGCCATGACAGTAGAAGGGCGGGGTGGTGAAAATCTGATAGAAAAACCACAGTTTGTCCAGAGATAGTCTTCGGCATTGAGATTTTCAAGGCATGAGGCTTTTCCATTCTTCATCAACCAAACTGGGCACAGGACACGTGCAGCACTTTGTCCAAAAAGTTCTCCTGAGACGCAGAGGTGGCTTTTATCTTAGTTCAAATTATGTTGGCAGTACATGGTGTTTATGAGCAACAAGATTGCTGTAGGACAAGAAATGCTTTTAATGAAAGTATTTAGTCCCTGAAGCAATTGTTTTGTGATTGCCTGGCAAGGACATCTCTGCCCCAGAGCTTTCCACTGGAAGGCAGAAACAATTCTGATGTGAGTGGTAAATATCCTGCTGTAAAATACTTGACTTTTTCTCAGTTTTTAGGGACCCTGTGCTTTCAAAGTAAGCAATGAGTCTTTAATAATATTATGACACACAGAAGAACTGGGAATAAAATGGTCTTTATTTTCTGGTTGTAGTAATGTGACATGGACTGAGGTTACAGCCAGTTACGCTTTATCCAGTGGCTCTTATGGTTATTGTTATAAAGTTTTAGCCTTGCTATCATCAGGATGGTGCTGAATTAATTTTTTCCTGTTCTCACAGTGTTGCAGCCAATAAAGCCCCTATCATTCTGCCAGACAGACTGGAATTGTATTGTGTGGTTTAAGGCAGATTCTGTGAGAACCTTTAGCCCACATAGAAAAATTTGCTTGGATTTATTCTATCGGTATTCTAAACCAATGCCACGATTCAAAAAACAGAGTAGGCAGCTGCATGTTTGCAAACTGAGCACAATGTGCATGTGTTTAAAAAGTATTAAAAAAAAAAATCCTATCATTTTACCCCAGCTATATTTCCTGGCCACCAGGCACTTTCCTCTCTCCTGAGAGTTTGGACAGTTTTCAAAAAATCCTTAGCTATACAAGGCATAAAAATAATTTTGGAGCTGATACAGCCAGATTCCTGACAGGGTTTTTCTTCATTCTGCCCTACATAACTATGAGTGCAAACAAGGGCCAACGTTTTTGGCTGTGAAAAGAAGAGCTTATGAAAACAGTAACATAATGTTGTTCAGGGTGTGTGGTTATGGTCAAGTTAAAAGAATAGCATCAGTATTATTACAATAAGCTGTCTATGCAAAGAATTCACTGAAGTAAAATGGTCATTTTTTAAGAGTTAACATTTGCAGTAGAACTGACCCATGTGTTCAAGAATAATTATTGCACTAGATGAGAAAATGAAGCATCAACCACTGTTAAGGATTTCTGAGTGTTACAGTCAAATTCCCATCTGTGTATGAACTTGCTCTGACAGAAGAGAGCAAGGCAGGATCTCTCCTTTTGCAGTTCCTGGTAACACCAGAACAGCTTGCTGAAGACCAAGGCATTTTCCAGCCTGCAGATGTCCAAACTAGTGTCCACCAGGATATGGCAAGCACATCCTTGCATCCACATGACATAACAGTCCTCCTCCTCCTCAGGGGTCTGCTGCCATGAGGTGTGCTAAGAAATGCCCAAGTTTCACCCTTACTGAAAGCAGCAAGAAAACTACTGGGAAAGGAAAAGTCCATACTGCTCCAGAAGAATAGCAGCAGCTCATGTATCTCCAGGGCCTTCTTCAAATGTTGGCATTTTAAGTAAAGAATTTTTTCTTCTACAATTAATCCAATCCTATAAACAACCAGTATCCAAATCTGGCTGATAACTCTTATTCTACAACACGGGAGAATTCAGGAACACAGGAAAAAAGACAAATTGGGTAAAAAGATTAACCATAATGGTACTGTTCAGGGAGAATGAATAACTTAAACATGACCCAAAAAATCCTATACTGATCAGTAGTGAAAAACAGAATTTATTTTTCATCACAGTGATATCCTGCACCAAGAAACTCTCTTTCCTGATGTGTCAATTAGTTACAGTGGAATAAAAGTTGCATGTACATCTACAGAGTTCTCTCAGTGGTTTTCACTGAATTATTTGCTAGGGTGAATAAAAAAATACTAAGCTGGTCTCATCCTGTCCAAACATTTCTTGTCCTGTTTGAAACTGTGTTTCCATTCTTCTCAGAAACATCTCAATTTCATTCAATAGGAATTCTTGCTTTCCACCATAAGACCTTCTGGCACTAGAGCTTTATTTTACTGAATGATTGATAAGGTTGAATGTTCTGGTTTTTCCATACAGCAAAAGGCAATACCCAAATTTTCTTCAAGTTGCCCAGGATCACATGGTAAGTAGTTTGTGCAGAGTCTTCTTTGGCTGCTGCTAGACCAGGAAGGAAGCAGGCTAATGTTGATTGGATACTTTTCACCTGCCTGCCTGAGGATGGACATATGAACAGTTTCCTAGAACCAATAACATTTGGATATCTGACAGATGGAAATGTTTTGAAGATATGTGGCAAACTACCCATCAAACAGGCAGCAAAGTTATATTGATATCACACTTTTAAAGTCCCCTTGGAATTTTGCAGCATCTCCAAAATGCTGCAGTTGGTGAAACACAGCAAGGGGCAGCACACCAGGCTGAGAGCAAGGATGGGAAGCAGCAACACTTCTGGGCACTTGGAAGGCAAAGAGAAAATGAAGGAAGGGTGGGAAGTTGGAGGTCTGGACATGCTGACTCAAGCCCAGAGTGATCTTCTCTTCCCCAGGACAGTCTTCAGCTTCCTTCAGCAATGGCAGCTTTCAGAACGACGCTGCACAAAATCCATCCTTGGATCAGGTTAACTTTTCTCATTGCAATCTATAGCAGTAAAGCTCTAGGAATATCTTGGGGTAAAAAAGTCATGAGATCCCACTCCTGAAGGAGTATACCAAATATGCCTCAGTTTGTGGAACAGCCGCAGGCCTCAAGATCCTGGTGGGACTAATTGTATTTGTTTGGCCACATGCTTGGGAGAAAAAGAGATTGAAATATTGCTACTTCTAAAATAAACCAAGAATTTTAATTTCTTCCAAATTAAGCCAAAGCTCTTTGAAACACAGAAAAGTCAAAATAGGTTTTTCTATGATTTCCTCTGTTCTCTCATTTGGAGGCAATGTTTCAGTTAGCTTAACTGTACTTGGTACTTGTATGGCTAGGAGCCAGCTGCCAAGAATCTAGTAAGGATTGACAGCAACTGGAGAGAAAATTGGGAGAGGAAAAAGAGGACTATGCTTCCTCAACATTTTTAATGAAGTGCAGCAGATTTAGAATGGCAAATACATGTAGAGACTTGTTATTCAAAAGCCTACATTGACTAGTTAATGGGAAAATCATGATTTATTCAGAGAAAATTATTTTGTGCAATCATTTAGATCCTGGTTTATTCAGACAACCTGAGGCGGTTTTGACATCTGCAGGTGTTTTTGGCACAGAAGAACCCTGGCCAGGTTCATACCTCCCCCTGTCCTCCGATCAGATGTCTTTTATGGAAGCAGCAATATCCTCGAGGGAGTTTCATGGTCTGAGGAGCAGTCAATGAATGCTCCAAGTGTGTGTGAATTGAATAGTGTGGTGCCCTCTTCAAAGTAATCACACTGCCATGAGTAATGAATTTCCTGAGGTATAAATTAATTCAAGATCGTCTTGCAGATCAGTGTGGCATCCTTCATGTGGTTATACACACCTGCAGTAGTTGCTCTAGCTGCTAAAACTTGCATTTTGTTTTACACTCAGTTCTTCTGGACAAAAAAGAAGTCATTTGCCCCCTCTCTCAATGGTATTGGTTTTGCAGACTTTAATTATGGAAGAGCCTTCTGGGAACAGGTTTTCAATCTCATAGAGGCTGCAACGTGACAAGGGAGCTGCATGCATCACCTTGGGGATGTCACCCCTTATGTCTGGTGTGGTGAAGGCATCCCTTTGAGTGGTCCCTGCTGCTTGGCTGGAAAAGGACTGCACCATAGGTGGCTTCTCACATGTTCTTGTGTACAAGCAGTACAAAATGCAAAGAGAAAACACAAAGTTTCCAAAATGACCTCTAGAACTGTCAAATTGAGCAACTATCCCTCAATCAGGAAACAGTTCATTTGTGCACTCCGGGTTTTTGGTGTCTGTCTTGGGTTGCAATATATAACCAAAAAATGTGTATTCTATTTACCATCTGCTGAAACCGGTTGGGGAGGTGTTTTTTCTTTATCTCTTGTATAACTCATGCCTCATAAGTCCAGGGGGAGGGGGCAGGTGCCCTCTGTTAATGGGCCAGCTGTTAAAAACAGGTGGAGCCATGTTCCTTATCTCTTCCACCACCGATCCCCTTCCAGGGGGATATCTGCTGTTTAATGGGCCACTAAGGCTCACCACATAACATTATATCATCCCACTGTGAGCTGCTCCACCCAGTGGGAGGAGTCAACCATTCCTACCTGGATAAAAGATGAGATTCAGAACAGCAGAGCAACCTGTTTTCCAGTGGATTCCTAGAGGAAGACTGGACCCATCTCGCCACCACTGGACCTTTTTTTTACAGGATCATCTCTACTGCAATAGAATCACATCTGTTACTCCAGGAGGGTTTATTTGGACTGCTCTCAACACCCTGACCATCAGGGTGTCAGGCTGTATTCTGACTCTGTCAGGGTTTCTAGGGTTTTTGTTCGTTTGCTTATTTTTTTGGTACTACTACTTATTTTTTTTTGTACTACTACTTATTTTTTTTGTACTACTCCTTTTTCTTTTGTATTTTTAGTATTCCTAGTAAAGAACTATTATTCCTATTCCCATATCTTTGCCTGTAAGCCCCTAATTGCAAAATTATAATAATTTGGAGGGAGAGGGTTTACATTCCCTGTTCCAAGGGAAGCTCCAGCTTTCCCTGGCAGACATCTCTCTTTCCAAACCAAGAGAGTGTCTGTGTTGGTTTGTGCTTCAAGGGCTTGAGTCCACTTCCAAAAGAAGCAGAGGGATGCACCCACTTTTAACTGCTTCAGAGTAATGGGTACAATTGGGATTATTAGCAAAAGGAAAGCAGGAGGGAAAGTAAACCCAGGAAAATACTATAACAAACTGCTTATTCCCCTCTACCTGGACTGCTTTTGTACGCACAGCCTAAGAAAGCTCAGCAAGCCACATTTTCAAAAGGAAGCAATGAAGTTATTCTATTGACATTCAGACCATATCAAAAGAACTTTTTCTGCATTTTCATGAGGGTTTGTTTTTTAAAGGAAATATTAATGAAATGTATTGCAAACATAAGGCCTACTTCTGCTTGAACTTTTTCTGTGATCATGGATGTGTTCCAACACTGTTAAAGTAAATGGGAGGAGTAGCACAGTGAGAGGATGGGTCTGGACCCACAGGAAAATCCAGCAAATGCTGGCAAGTTGACAGGGGAGCTGTGCTTAGTAAGGTCATTTGTAACCAATCCATGATGTGGGCAGCTGTGCAGTAGCTCTGTTGCAGATTCAGATCTATAAACCAGACATTATAAATATAGTGTACTGTTAGGCCACTGCTGGGGGAGGAAGGTTTTGAACTTTCTGGATTTGGTAATTTATAACACTTAAAATGGTCATGCATTATTTCCTCAAACTGTAAATTTGTGAATTACATAATTTTAGAGTTAGTATCATATTTATTTTGAGATATTATCATATTTCCCGTGGTTCTTCTTATGGTTTATCGTGGCCATGATATGAAAGAGCATTTAGAAGATGTATTTCAGTGCCTCCCTTTCCAGAGTGGTTTTTAGACCTAGTTTTCAATGGGTTTTTTTGCTAATTAGAGATGCAGGTACAAATTAGGGCATATGGGCTCTTTCCAATGCTTTTGAGTTCAAGCATGAGACTCTGACTTCATGGTATGTTAAATGAGTTGCTTTGTCCAAACACTGAAATGTCAGTGTTTTCTTGTGAAGTGTTGAAATGAAGGAATCAGTCCCAGGTCAGATCCAGTTCTCTTGACTGTTTTTCATCCTTGGCTAAGGCTTTGAACAGCTTCTGTTGAACATACATGGTTTGCTACCGTCTCCAGCATGGACAGAGTTGGGTAATTTCTGAGTAGTTGTAGTATGAAGAGTCTGGAAAATGAAATTCAGAAGTGAATATTCTTTTTGTGTTGACAGTCTGCTTACAAAAACACAACCGTGTGTGAAGAAGTGGTGTTCCATAAAAGTGAGCACATACACTATGAACTGTGGTTGGCAACATTTAATAAATGCTGTGGTTTAGACAAGGAACATATGTTTTGTGTGAAAGATTTTCCTTTAGTCCTAAACTAAATGATGCTATTTCTTGGGGACTTTCAATAAGAAATCCCTGCAGGGTTAAATCTTTCTACTGTTTGTTATCTTTCCCCCTCCCCATTTTCCTGAAGAATGAGCTTCAGAGTGCCTAATTCTCACTTCCAGACAAATTAAGAAAGAAAAAAAAATCCCTTTTTTATTACAGATATTTTGTAGCCCAACAACTATTCATACAATAGAATTATTGGCTCAGAGAATTCAGAAATTTGACCAAAATATCTGCTAAGAGGTGAGCAGCAGTTATCAACTAGCACATTATCTGAAAAAGTAAATTATGTGTTCAGCCAGACTAAATGAGCTAAAATGAGTGGCAGGAAAAGATGTCAAGATTTTTTTGTTTATGACCTCCATTGGTATGTGTTGATTTTTTTTGGCACTGCCCCAGGCCCCAAGTGTATGCAGTTGAACAAGGGGAAAAGGCAGCAGATTTTATTGACTCATAATATGGCTTGCTGTAGTGTTCTGAGGGAAAACAAAAGGCTTATGGTTAGCTATAAGGTACTGTAATATATATTTAACTGGTATAAATTATAAGGTTGTCTTTCCTTATAACATATAAGGTTGTTTCAGAGAGAGTCTGAAGTGAAAAATGATCAAAGCACTGTCCAAAGTAGACAAATTCATCAAACCAACCCAGTTATTAAAAGAACACAAACTTGTGTATGAATTATTTGCTCCTGCTCAGTTTGAACAAAGGCTGCTAACCATTCCCAGTCTGAGATGAAGGGTAATTTTGTACTGAAGACAAGCACCACGGCACGTGATGGATTGCAGAATGGATCAGGTAACTGGACTAAGTTTTTCTCCTTCATGCTGTTTCCAGCCAAGCTTTCTGAGGCTGAGAAGCATCATTTTCTATAAAAGTTGGGTTCCTTTTGATTTAATATACTGTGGGATTAGTATAGGTACAGATAACTTCCAGATATCTCTCTCTCTCTCTCTCTCTCTCGATCTCTCTCTCTCTCTCCCTTCTGTCCTGAAACTTATCTCATGATGTCCTTGAGCACCAGCAGAGCACAAAACAGTCACGGTGCATGACAAGGTTTGTGCATGGACAGGTCACTGTGTCAAATCTATCTTTGACATTGGTCAAAATAGAAAAAATCTTCTGTAAAAGGGAAGTTTCAGCATCACTTCTGGGTCTTTACAGGGCCTTCAGAAGGAGGCAGCAAAGGCTGAAGACTGGAGTGAAGCTGCCATGTAGCAAATGGGATCTTGGTTTGTCAGGGACAGCAGTGGTTTCTCCGGGACAGGCAAAAGACAGCTGACTCCATGAGACCAGAGAGAAGCCCTTGGTTGTGTAATGATGACTTGAGGTACCAACATCTTAGATCCTTTAGAACCATCCTAAAACCTATGTTACCTCTTCCAAGCACCAAGAAAATAGTACTTCTTAGGAAAAACTGTGATTTGTCCCATACACTAATAATTTTTAGACTGGAATTGATATGTGACCAAGGTAAAAGTGGCTCAAACATAATTAGTTGAATAAAAATCCTGAAGTTATACACATGGCATGAAGTGCTGTAGAATTTGCCAGACTATCTAAAGTGTAGCTTAAATGGGTTATGAATACCTAGGGTGAAATTTTGGCTCACTGAAAGAGTGGAAATTTTGCCATTGATCTCAACAAGACTAGAATTTCTCTCTTTAGACTCCCTCCACTTCTTCTCATTTTATTAGCCGTTCTGCTTGCTGATTGCGTGCATTTTTATTTTACATGGAGAGGTTGCATAAAGTCAGAATATAATATTTCACAATTGGCAAGACAACCTCCATCCTGCAACTGCAGTTGTAGTTGCCTGTGGGGAGGCAGCGAGTGGCTCAGGGCCAGCACACTGCAGTATTGAGGAGTGGTTTCAAGGGAAGCAGAGCAGCCATGGAGCAGAGAAGGAAAGGGGCCCCTGCCTTGCATTCTTCTCTGTGAGAGACAGGAAGAAGCTGCAGCCATCTGTACTCCTAGATGCTTCCTTTATGTAATCTGCAATATAAAACTGGCTGCTGCAGGGGTCATTCAGGCTTTTTTTTTTCCCCCAGTTGTTAGCCAGTGGGGGCTGCCACTGTTTGAGTCTTCCTGCAGCCCACTGATTGCATGTGTTGACTGTGGAGCTAGAGAGCCACTCCTAAAGCTAAGATGAGATGATCTGTGCTCCTTCTGCAGCCATCTTTTATAAGGGGTGCCCCACGCACAGTGTGTGATGCTTTGCTGGTGATGGCTGCGCAAAAAACTGCTTCTCTGGACAAAGCCCAGCCTTCCAACTTACTGGAGCAAGGCTCCATCTCTTCCTTCAGCAAATCTTCCAACCTAACAATCTTTATTTCATTGTAGGGAAAAGAAGAAATCTTGTGAAAAATACACTCAGTATGTTTGTGGCTCATATTCCTCTGCTAGCTTTAGTTTTAATCATTTCAAGGAAGCTTTCTCTGAAGATGGAAGGCTTTCAGGCGGCAGGCCAGCCCTTCAAAGGCAGTGCCTGGAATGCTTTGTATGCCCCTTTGCTCACCCAGCTCTGGTCCCAACAAAGCTGTAGTCCTCAGCGCCATTGCACCGTCTCATGTTATATTTGCCGTCCTTCTGGAATGCCTTTTTTCTATATAGTTTATTCAGATTTTGGTCATATATTATCTTCCTGACAAGTCAACACCTATAAAAACTTATGAATTTGTATTAAAACCAATACTTGATTATGTCAGTGTTTATGAGGCTTCCCATGAGTCCTATATTATTCAGTTGAATCTAGCTATAGCCCCTCATAATAATAATAAAACAGGCCATATTTCACCCTTTCTCAGTTAACATGACTCACTGCTCACAATTACGGTAGCTACTAGCTCACACTTTTGTTGACTTTAAGGATTTGCTGCCTTGTAAGGGTCTTTGCTGATCTAAACACACATACACATTTATTCAGTGGGCCTCCTTAACTGGCCTAGAAATAGCTGTGGGTACATTTTTCCCTTTTAAGAGAACAATGTCTAACTACATTTGTTCATGCAGAAATGTGTAATGACTCATAATGAATGTGTAATTGTGGGTTTATGTACTGATAATAAGAAAAAATTGACACCGCTAGGGCCTTTGTGTTTGCAAATGCTCTGGATATGGAGACCAACTGAAAGAACAATAAAGAAAATAAAGCAAATATGCTTCTTCCTCCCACAGTAAGGTTCATCTTATTTCCATCCCTTACTTGTCTGGATAAGATTTAAGTATTTCATTCTGGGGCTTGATGGAGAATTTGTGTGGAGTGCCAGCTGCAGCCGTCATCTTCTGGGTTTTGCAAGGGAGCATGTTTCACCTGAAGTTAATATTTTAGAGTCTCATTTTCGTATTATGCAGTTTTTCATTATTCAGTTTTTAACGTCAAACCAATGTGTACAGTAAGACCATAAAGACCAAGTGAACTCCAGTACTTTACATTGGCCATCAGTGAGTGTGAGAGATTTCTAAGCTTTAGTACTAGCAATGGTAATATTCTACTGCTGCCAGGGTAACAGCAAGCTGTACAACATACTTGCAGCCTAAAGATCCTGACATCCTAGGAATGATAAAGATGTTTTAAAAAACAAATCAGGGAAATAACTTTTTATGTAGACAATATATGTAAAATATAAACCATACATCCATATTTTTAAAATTCTGAATAACATAATTACTACAGAGGAAGAACACAGAGGTACACAAATAGTATATGTGAAACACAGGAGCAAATTTCTTTTAATCCTCATTTTTTACATCCCATAACATAGCTATAATATTTCTGTAATATGAGAATTCCACAGGGGTAATTTTTGCTGGTTTGAAGGATGTGCTTGATAGAAGTTGGTTCCAGAAGTTACAGCTATACATAAATTTAAATGAGTATGTAATATATATACAACTTTTAGCCAACAGTTATATAGCATTGTAACATGTTTTATGGAGACATAAAGCTGTTATGATTCTTGAACTTTTTAGTTCCTTCTGTATCAGATTGTATCTCCAGGAAAAGAAGAGATGACTTATGCTTAAGTTTAAATGATTCTGAAGTTATAAATTAAACAGATGTAGATAACACCAGTACTACTCCCCAAAGATGTTTTTCATGTCTCAAAATACCTTGAATGACTTAATTGTCTCAAGATAATGATGTAAAAACTGTTCAGGATGATGAGTTATACTTTTTCCAAGTCAAATTAAGTTCCACTTCTACAGAAAGCATTTGTTGCATTCACAAACCTTGAGATTGTTGGCAACAGTAGTATGCTGCATTTTGGCAAGTCCTGGAGGGCATGTCTCCGTAGCCTATGCAAAAAGCAAGGATTTAGAAAATGGACCAAAAGGGGAAAGAAAAAGGTAATTTCTGTAAGATCTAGTGCATTAGAGCAACCTTAAAAACATCTTCTGGTATTTGTCCAGCCAAAAATGTGGGCAATGAAAGATCAGCGTTTTTGAAAATTAGTCTCTGAATCATATAAAAGTTGAGATATAGACACACAACAACAATTAAAAATCATGTAGGTCAGGAGAAGGTTACACCTATTGCAGTAGAATAATTAGACCATCTTGCTCTCTTATTCCAATTAGGATTTGGAGTCTGCAGATTCCATTTTAAAAGGATGTTTCCCAAGTTCTGGATGGTCCGGATGTTGTAGCCAAATTTCTGTGTTTAAGATTTCAGGAAAGGAGCTGAATGCACATTTTCCTTGCTTGCATAGCATTCTGACTACTGGGTACAGAATATAAAAAAGCCAGGATTATTTATTTCTCTTCCTTATCCTTGCAAATGTCATCAATTGTGAAACTTGTTTTTTACTTCTTTTGAAGTAAAGTTGTTCTGGTGAGGATATGGCAAGAGCTGGTGGCATTCCCTCATACATTTGTGTACATCAGAGCTAAAATACTATTCACCCTAGCTTGTGCTCTCTCTCTCTCTGCTACTTTCCCTCCTACAGTTAAAGTGTTTCTGCAAGGCTGTGGAAAAGTTTTAAGGGATATGTGGATGACTGTGCAAAGATGACTTGCATCCTAGATTAATAATTATCAAATACACCATTTATTTCATGAACATAAATCATGTTCCTTTATGGAGAGAAATAATCAAGTTAGTGTCATTAAATTTTATAAAATATAAGGAACTAATTTCAAGGTCAAGATACAAATGGCCTTCCTTTTAATTATTTTGCTATTACAGACTTCCTTTACTTTTATTGCACTGTAATTGTTAACTGGAGACAATTTTAATTTAAAATACGATCTTATTTCCCCAGACAAAAACTAGGAAAATCACTATTAGGCACAATGCTTCGTATTTGCCAGTAAGACTTTGTAACATCTCCACCTTGTGGTTGCTCGTCTGAGTGCTGAGCTTAGGCTGCCACATCTCACACCATGGGTATTTTGACTCAGGGGCTCCAGGTTCTGTGAATATACATTTCAAACATTGAGGAGTTCTAACTAAGAGATTCTTGTATTAAAAAATACATAGATTTAGATTAAAAACAGTTCTTATTTCATATTTTTTATCAGTCATTGTTAAAATTTTGTATTTTAGACAACATCAATAATTAAATTCAGGGATAAGCAGCTACAGAAGCAATAAACATGTAGAATAACTAAATTTTTTGAACTTGAAATGAAGTATTTCTTACATAAAAAATGCCATCAAATCAAATAAAATGACCCAAGGACTGAGTCAAGAAGAATTATTTTTTACTCATCAAAATATTTGCAGATATCCTCATATTTAATGAAAAGAATGCATAATAGACACAATAATTCTCACTCTGTGGAATGGGAGAATGTTATTGTCCCCGTTTCACAAGGGGAAAGCCAACTGAGGAGGGAACATGTCCTTTCACAAAGTCACAGAGAGAGACAAAGATGGAAAAGAAGAGCAGCTCAGACTTTGTTTTGCAGTTAATGGTGTTTTACTGTTGGATCTTCCATCTGTCATCCTGATTTGCTTTATTAATAATATCAGGAAATTGTCTACTCAACTCTAAGAAACCTCAGATCACAGAGATTAACCCAGAATTAGTTGCAGAAGTTTAGCTGTGGTTTTGTTTGGGCTTTTTTTTTTTTTTTACCTTTTTCTTTTTTTACTTGCAAATGTAAGAAAAAAAAGTTATTTGACCTCTGGTATATTCTCAGTCACAGTCAGGCAGAAGAATTAAGACATAAAATCCTTCATGGTATTTTGTTACTTCTTGCACATCCTAGAATTTTAAAATGTAAATAAGGCAAATAAGTAAGTGTGTTTTATCCAGGCTTTCTAAAATGTCTCAAATACTTTGGCTTGATATTCTAATTGAAGGTGTTCCAAGCTATTATTTTCAAGAAGGAGACTTTATTTTACTTTTATTTTTTTCTGTCAGAGCTCATTTTTTTTCCTGTCCTATTGTACATTTATGCATAGAACACTCAGTTTAGGAGGACTCAAAGGCTCAAATACATCTCTTCTAGCTTCAGGCACCACAGGTAGCAACAAAACTGCCTCTAGTCATAAGCCTAGAAATTAGACTTTTTTTCCTACCTGAATAGCCTTCCACAGGCACCAAAACTTCCATGGCGCAGTTCTTGGTGGCAGCCTTCCAAAAACATCAGTTTGGGTAAAAACTGCGGTTCAACACTTTTAGGGATGATGACAAAAAAACCCAGACAAAACTGAATTGTCCCAGTGAGTGTGCGAGTTAGACTTTGAATAGCTGAAAATTCACAGTAATGACAGTCCAAACTGGTCCAAAGTGTCATATGAAATGGCAATCCATGGGGAAGAGACTGACAAGAGATGAAGTCTTGGAGAGCTTTTGTGAAATTCAGAGATCACCAGAGATACAAAGCTAACAGAGGAGGAAAGGAAGAGGGTTTGACAACAATAGCAGGTGTATAACATTACATAATTTATGTAGTCTGTACTTCCTAAGCAGGAGGAAGAGTTTTGAGCTGGGGAGAAAAAAGCAGGAAGGAGGAGCTGTGAGGATGGTGGTTGATGAGGAAAAGTGGTGAATAAGGCCAAAATGGAACAGACTAATCTAGCTAAATATAATGTCTTTACTATAGGTGTCAACATCTGAGCTGGCCATCCCAGCCTCCTCAAAGGGGCATTCTCAATAGATCACTCAGAAAGGGCATATTCCTCACTCATAGCTTCACATTACTGCTTCCTATTTATTTTTCTAGTTTATTTTTTAAAAAGGAAAAAAAATCCTTTAGAAAAATACTATTTTTTAAAGAAAATGCTTTTCTTGCCAGCACATGAACTAATCATGAACTATATAGACAATATAGAAGAAGAGGCCCTCTGAAGGCATGGTTAATACCCCCATGAAGTAGCAGTAGAAAATAAATCTTTTTCTCTATTGACTACAAAATGAATACATAATGATATCTCAGCTACAATGTCTGAAGAGTCCTAATTTCCAGAGGATCCAAATTGTGGTCTCTTTTCAGCAGCAAAGACCTAGAACTTGCTGAAGAACTTCAGCCCCAGAGGTGCAGTTGCACTTGTCCTGGCTGCCCTTGTCCCCAGGTGCCGGCTGCATAGCACAGTGTGAACCCAACTCTGCTGTCCAGATCACTTCAGTCTTCTTAAAGATTAGGTATTGGTGATAGGAGACTGAGCACCATGATGCAGTTGGATTTCAGAAACAGAATACTCCAAATAGAAAATGTGGTTCTGGTGTGTGTTCCTTCAAGCTCAGTAAGGTTTTGATCACCATGTGGCGACTAATCCATAACTGCCCTGCTTTGCCAGCATGGTTTCAGAATGCCACTGGATTAAATAACCACGGAGCTTTGAAGAGTAGAGCTGCTGAGGGATGGGTGGGAAAACTTTAAAAACCTAAAAGAGTTTGTTCAAATAACACATTCAGATACTTATTGGGAAATAACTGGTCTGGAAATCAACCTTCAGTGCCTCCTTGTCTCAGACGTTTGCAATGCTGAAGGAAAACCACACCTTTTAAACATCTGATCTGCTGAAGTTCAGTGAGGCTCCAAAGAGTTTTTGAAATGTTAAACTTTTCAGCATTTTTTCCAAGAGGGAAACTTTCACCCTGTTCTGTTTGAAGAAGTCTGCCTGTGACTAATTAAAGGCAGCGTGTGGCACGTGTTGTGGCAGTGCCGTTGTTGCCAAGCCCCCCTTGGTGGTCCTGAAGACCACAGGCATTTGCCTGCTGTGGGTATGGGCTGGCCAGGGCTGGTGGCTGCAGTCCCATGTACGAGGACACTCTGGCAGCCCTGACTCAGGCAATGCTGTCTCTTCAGCCAGCTGGAGCCATGCCTGAGCACTTCCAAACAGGACAGATGCTTCAACCCAGGAAAAGCTCTGTGCAACAGGCTGTCACTGCCAGACCTACTTGATAGTACTGGGATGAGCAGAGTGTGTTAATCTGCTTCCACAGGGCAGAATAAAGTTGATGTTAGTGCCAGCTGTAGTTGCTTAGCCAAACCCTGCTCAAGTTTCACTCATCCTGTAGACTGAGAAATGCTTAGAATGGTCAAAACCTAAAATGTTTATTTTGATCAGTGAAAGCATCTTAATTAGGTTTTAAGGGCTTGTGGGCTGTGCACACATACACACGAAATTCTATTACACAGAGAATGAGTTAAGGAAATAAGAAAAGTCAACTCGGTGGTGTTCAATATGATCTGATGGAGAGCATATAAGGATATAGCTCTTTCTCTTAGCCTTCTCAGCTCTCTAAAGCAGCAACAACTGCATTTCCCTTCTAAGCTGTTCTGAGCTGCTGGTTGCCTTCCACAGCACAGCTTGCAGTACCTACAGCCTGCAATGTTAACTGGGGGAGGGCAATACAGTGACTAAAATTTGAAAGCAGGCTTTTTCTTTGGAGTTGAAGGGAAGTTCCATTTAAAACAACTGCTAGCACAACATGGAATTGTGCTGATTATGGGGATTTAGAGCTATTATCTCAGTTTTTTACTGAAAACTACTTCCTGCAGCAAAGAAAACACAAATACTGCTTTTTTTACGTTTATCTTAAATTCATACTACTTCTGCTAGAATAGATTCTGGAAACATTTAAATGAACAGTTAAAGTTCAGAATTTGAAATTTAATGAAACAAGATTTTTATACTGATGATGCAAGGACTCTAGAAGAAAACAATGTTCCTTTTGTAATTAAGCAGAGAAGCCATTTATACAGTCAGCTGCATTCCAGTACAAAGTACACTCATGGCATCAATTTAAAGGGCATATGTTGGAGGCAAACACACAAAAGTGGTTTGGAAAGAGGCATGGAGTACAAGTTTCTGAAGTGCCTAAGTCACTTCAAGGAGTGAGGCCTCAAGGACACTCATTTAATTTTGAAAGTTTTACCCAGGCTTACCAGAAACAACTTAAAATTGGCCATGATCCCCTGTAGCCACAGAAATTCCTTTTGGAATAGGTTTTATTCCAGTAACTCCAGATGTACTTGCCCTACTCCTGTGTTAGAAGGAGGTCCAATTTAATTTAAATAATTTACTTTGACTTCAACCACAGCAGGATTAAGTCCTGAGTCTTTTGTCAGTAGAAGACTCAGAAATTTCTTTACCTCTTTTAATATGATTATTTTTCTTTCTTCTTGCAACTTGTAGCTTCCATACTTGCTTCTCTTTAGACATGTAAGGTGCCTGACTAAAAAAGCCTATCTTGCCGTAAGCAAAGCATCAACATTTCCAGTTTCCACCAGCCTAAAGAGGAAAAAGCCTAAGTCTGTACATTTTACTGCATAGCTGAAACCAAATTCTGCATGGAAACATTTTATCAAGTACCTTATTTTTCTACACATTCCTGAAGGACCTGCAAAGGAGGAGCCTGTCAGCTAAATTGAAAACATACTAATAAAGTTAAAAAGTTAATGGGAGACATTTGCAATTTCCCAATAATTTTCCTAGTGACTTAAACTCGAAATAACTGTGTATACTTCTGCTACTGTTTTCCTTACATCTTTGTATCGAATGACAAGCAGAAGAATTAGTGCCGGATATCTACCATTTGTCGCACACCTATCAAATTATAGTTTTCCTAGGCAAACTTACAGTTCAGGTGGCCAGATCTCTGTTTGTCTGGGAGGCTATTTTCAATTACATTTAAGTAATAATGTGTGTTTTATAACTCAAACCACTTGTATAAATAAAGCTTAAAACCTTGTGACTGAGGCAATAAAATAGAAGCAAAGGTTTAGCTGTTGTAACCTACTATGCAGTCCATTAAGGGCAGTGGCTGAAATATAATTCCAGACTCTGGGCCACTTCTATGTTAACTAGAAAACATAAAAATTACTTTCTTCCCCCTCCCCTCGAATTAGGATGATTATTGTCTTAGTAAAGCACATCTAATGATTGCTGCTTCTTTCAGTGAGCCTCAGCTGGTTATTTTGAACCAAGATATTTCCATGTTCCCTGCTAAAGGGTATGGGCCAACAGCGTTACCTTTGCCTTATATCCACATTTGCAAAAGGGAGCCATTGAAAGATAAGATTTTCATTTAAGGATACACAGAAGGGTAAGTCTTGGGGGGCCTGGTTAATTCTGTCCTACTCTTCCATGTGTTCTTTCCACTTCTCCATTTACTAGGACTAGATTATCGTATCTGAATATCACATGGCCAGTCTTGTATTTATACCAACTAATGCTGCACGTCACTGACATCCTGACTAAAAGGTCAATAGCTTTCATGGACTGCTGAGCTGTTTCAAAGGATATCTTTTGCTTTTCATTCCCTTCAGAACAAAATTTTCTGTTCAGGCACTTATTATATAAAATTTGTGTATTATATAGACCTTTTTGACCTCAGAAAAGAAAAATATAAAGTGATATCTTATTCCTTTCTTTTATCTGCCTTAAGCCTCCAAGAACATTCCTCTGCGTTCTTGCCTCTACTGATAACATCTTTTCTAGCTGCTAAAGGGCTGACAGCATATTACAGGGGTTGTGCAGTGCTGAACCCTTCTCATTTAGATTTGGCCTGAATGCCAAAAATGTTGACCTTTTCTGTATTTAATATTGGTCAGAAGAGGCATCTTTCCAAGTCTTAATATAATCTACTGCTGAACCTTCTCATCCTCCTCCACTTCCTCTCTCTGTCAATATTGCAGCACTCCTGTTTCAACGTACGGGATATGGACACCCTACATTGCCTAGCATATCCTTTTACATATATCCAGGGAATTTAGGAATTCTTTTGAATTGCTTGAGTGCTGCTATATTTGTCAGAGTCTCTTATCAGTTTCTGATATCAGCCTCTGTTTATCTTTAGGATTTAACAGTCTGTTAGTGTGAGTGGCTCATTTCTTTCCCACACAACTGGTTTTTTACCTGTCAAGTTTTGCCATCAGTTCTTTTGGAATAGTTCTTTTGGCTGAGGTCTTGATCTTTTCATAAATAATTCAAATAGAAACATAAATGTAATTTATTTTTTTTTTACTTCACTCCCTTATGAATGGGTACATCTAAAAATATCCCAGGCTAGCTATTTAAGTTCTATTTAAATATTAATCTATTAAAATTAAAATCTATTTAAATATTTCTAATCCAAGAGTGATCAAAACAGAAAAAAAATTTAATTAAGTTTTATGATCTAGGCTGTTTCTGAAACATAGACGTGATCCATGAAAAGGCAAACATTTTGAATAGCTGCCTTTGGATTTGCTCATATTTTGCAGAGGTACTGGTGATAATTTTAAGTCTATTCTATTCTATTCTATTCTATTCTATTCTATTCTATTCTATTCCATTCCATTCCATTCCATTCCATTCCATTCCATTCCAATTAACTTGTGAAGCCTTTTTTCCAAGCTATGAAATCAAATTATGATAAAGTTATAGATCAGTTTTGGAAAGTGACATGTAGTATAGCACATGTCGTAGGTAACCTCTATCATTTAGAGTGTGAGTTCAATTGTTTTCATAGTTACAGTATATTCACAGTGATTTTGCTTCTCACTTGAATGCTAAATTAACACCTATATTGAAAGAAGAATCTATTTTTTAGCTTAAAGAACAATTTCAATAATATTCCTTCATAAAATTCTAGCTGACAGTGCACAAGGTGGTATAATTGTTACAGCTTTTATTCCACATTCTGCCAGCTGGTGTGCCACCCATCCTGGGTACTGAGGAAAATGGTTTTGTAAGCCAACAAAAGAGAGCTCTGTCCTGAGCCAAATATCTTCCAACAGCTGTACCCCATGAAAAAAAAAAAAAGGTAATGCCTCCAGATACACTTTTCCAGCCATAAATATGCAGTTCTCAAAAGTCAGCTCCATTGAAACTTATTCTTTTGAGCCAAGCCCAAACCATGGCTTTGCTGGGCATGTACTTTTAGGCAATCAGCACCAAACCTATTCTTATTCTCCACAGGGTTGAGGAAAACTCCCCAATAAGGGCAATAACAAAGCCCCATGGGCAAACTATGCCAAGCAGATGTGCACAGATCATTTCTAATGAGAAGTCTTAATGGTCCCCAGGGATCATTTCCTCATTCACGTCAGATTGAACCCTACTGACAGAACAAGCAAATACAGTACAATGGAAGGGGTCTGCCCTTTTCTTTGCACTCATTTCAAGTTTGCCCTATTAAATCCTTAAAAAGAAGCTCCTTTTCAGGCACAAAGACATTCAAGAGGAAAGACATCCCTTATTCTAAATTACTGTGTTATGCTTTAATTTAAAATGGCAGAGATTTGAGGCATTTCAAACTGGTTGAAAAAGGGGAAATGTAACACGGTAGAACTTCACTCTTTCAAATTTTCTTTTTGCTACCTATCATACCTACCTATCATTGCCTTTGCATATCTTTATCTCTTCCTTGCCCTCATTTTCTTACTTCACTTGTTTCCTTTCTTGAAATGCTGAATAAAATAATATCTTTCTGGCTAAGATGGAGTGATATCCCATGCCAGCCTTCTGCCAGCATTGCACCAGTAAGGTTTACAACAGCAAGGGATAAACTTCCCAAAGAAGATTCCATTTCAATCTGTAAGACTCATAAAATTAATTTAGCAGATGGAGAATCCAGCCTTGTATGTTCCACTGACAGTAGGCTACTTTAAGGTCAGCAGATCTGTCAGCAGTGACAGACAAGATATGTCTAAGTACTGGTGGGTTTAGAATTCATGTTAGGCATCATTAACACATTTCAGGTATATTTCTCTATCAGCTGGCATCAGGGTCTGGTCCTTAAAAACACGGAGAGCAGGAACTTGAAAGGGAAAGCTTACTTCTAGCTATAAAGTCTACCTTTCTTATCCCACTAACCTATGATTATTCTTCCATGCTGGGCAGACACCTTTCTTTGAATTGTGTTCATCACATTACTAAAACCTATGGAAGGCCTGTTGCAGTCCAAAGACACTGAAAAAAAAAGACAAAAAGAATCACCACTGTCTTTACAGCAAAAAGCCAAGTCTTGTACTAGTTAAACTCTAATGCAACATTTGGATTTAATTACAGGAGGCCAAATTCTGCCCTCAGATACACCAGTCAACTTGGGTAAGACTTGGCAAGGAGGGGACATTTTCAAATCTAATACAATAGTATTTTTATAATACCATGCCAAATAGGGCATAATATATTTTTAGAAACTTTCTCATTTATAATAATAAAATGCTCTTCAAGATGATTCATATTAAAAGAAACAATTATTTTGGCTTGCAGGACATACTTGTAGCTATGTGTAGACACTTCTTTGGATGCAATTCAGCATCAAATAAATTCAAAATATGGATGTGTGCCAGTGACGGGAATGAAAAAAAAATCTCAACCAAGTGAGCTGTTACTCGGTAGCTTTTGCAGTTTCCTTTACCGGCTAGCTCAGAGCCCCCCACAGCTTCACAGAGGTGATGAACGGGAAGGGACCTCTAGAGGTCATCTGGTCCATACTTCTGCAGAAGGATAAATTCAAACTTAAAAGTGCAGAGATCTGTCAATGATAATTTAGTATCTATTGAAAACATTTTTAAATGGGAAAATCCATGTCCTGTCATGCTCTCCGGTATTTTTGCAGACAGACAAGCTTTTTCTAATGGCTAATTTGAATGGATTTTGAACAAATTAAGATTTTTTTTTTCCCTCACTGTGGTCAGGAGAAACAGCTGAGCATGTTGTATTTGTCACTGGAAAGTTGTCGGTTTACAACCTTTCAGTTTTCTCTTTTAGAAGAGATGTGGTAGGGAGCCTTCAGCTTTTCCATCTCATTTACATGTACATTAAACTCTCCCTATATTGCTGTTCTCCTTGGGGTCCTTACCCCAAACTGGGGTAAGCTCCCCTACAAACCACCCAAGAGGGAAAGTTATTTCCACCTCTTTTGACTGAAGTGCCGAGAGCAGCAGCTCAGGTCTGACCAGCAGAGAGGACATTACAGGAATCATGTCCCATATGTTGCATGACTTTTCTCAGTTTGCAGTAGCGCCTCATTGCTGATTCACATTTAATCCAGAATCCACCATGAGTTGCCTTCAGATTTTAAACTATTTCCCCAACTTGTCAAGAGCCTTACTAAATTCTAATTTAGTCCTTCACAAGGGTTTGTGACACCTTTTAGATTATAATGCCGCAGTCCTTTGTCCAAAACACAAACTTTTGTAAAAAATTGTACTTGGGTAGATGCTGATGCATTTCTATACTTTTAAGAGTGAACAATGGCTAACTGCTATTTAAAAGTAGTATTTCACTCATCTATTCATCTCCAATATGACAATTTCCTAATCTATTTTAATTTATTGAATACGGGATCAAAAGCTATTCCAAGAATAGATTTATTCTGTGATTTTTTTTTTTCATGGACAGCTAAATATGACATAATTTCTTTCCTTTCTGCATCAAATGATGCAGCATTTGCAGGGCAAAATTTAAAAAGCTTTAAAGTTAAGGTTCATGCTCCTAAGAAATAACATCATTAAATCAAAGCTATTACTGCGTGTACTTTTTAAACTTAAATACAGGCAGACTATTTATTAGCATAAATGAAAAATTATTACAGTTATTAACCTGCAAATGACTGGGGTAATATGTTATTCCACTCATTCTCTGGGAGGGAAGGGGCATGAGAATGATACTTTGGAACTTATTTGTAATACAACTCGCCATCTTTCTGTCAAAGTCAAGAGTGTATCAGGAGAACAATTCTGATTTATCACTTTTTTATCCCTTTTGCACCAACCTGAAAGCAAGGAGCACACACTACACTCTGGGCCAAAAAAGTAGTTCTGCCTCAGGCTGCGTTATCTCCCCTCTCGCCCTCTGCTTTCTCACGTCATTCAGAACAAAAGAAGCATTTTTAAGCCATGTTTTAAGGCAAGCTGCTACATTATTATCCTGTGGAGAACATGCCTTGATGCAGCCCAGAAGGTCACAGAGCAACCAAATCAGCAAATGGTCACTGTTTGATCTTACAAAGCTTCTGTTTGAAGTTCTCTGCCTTCTCCCTACCCCCTCCAGATCATGCATTCAGCTTAAAATGTATCTGATGAGGGTTTGGGGTTAGAGTTTGAGTTTGGATTTCTTATGACTATCTAGCAGATTAGTCTGCTGACAGGAATGGATAATATGGTCCTGAAGTTTTAGAAGCAAGCAGATTTCCTTGTGTGATGGATATGCTCCGTTTGCCAAACGTGCCTTGTATTTTGGCCATTAAATTAACTTTCCCAAACTTGTAGGCTTGGGAGACAGAAATCATTGCTGTGACTCATTTGGAGAAATACCTAGCATGTTCTGACTGCTTTTGTAATATAAACAATAATCCCACAGGCAGATCACATTATCTGGAGCTAGAAATTTTCACAGGATTCAGTAAATGTCTCAACATATAGAAGTGAACAAGACAAACAGATAAAAATGAGAGACAGACACAGTGCTTTTTATGCAAGTGGAATGCTGTTTAGGGCACAGAGAATTTCTATTGAGCACAACTGAATGGAATTCAGCAAGATTAATTTTTGATACCTTTCAGATTAGATAAGAATAAATTATGAAATAATAGTAATGGGGATATAACATCCATGGATATCATTTTAGAATAAATTCCATCTTAGGTTATTGCATGAAAAAGAGCTATATCCAGCAGGGGTTATTATCAAAAGAGCATTACAAGATAGGGAAGAACCATAAAAAACCAACCAACCAACCAACCAACCAACCAACACAAAAAAAAAAAAAAAAAAAAACAAAAAAAAAAAAAGGCAAAAAACATCAAAAAACATCAACATGATGACATTTAATGAAAAACAGTTTTAAATGGGCTAAAAGATTTTTTTTCAGAACACTGTATGTTCTTTACATATTTTATTCCCTCTACACTATTTCAAGTATACCAGTGGTCTGGATAAAAGAGAGTCATCTCACTAAATTTATGTTGCCTTTTCTGTTTGAACTCAGCAGGTCTTTGCCATAAAATGAAAGTTCTAAAAACCTTTTCTGCTTCTCCTGAAGAGAAAGAAAAGAGAACGTTATAGTCAGACCAAATCATACAGTGTGGTTAGTATTCCCTGTCTCCCATGTGTTGTCATGTAGCCAACCAAAACAAACAACCCAGGTCACTCAGAGGACGTGGTATTTGTCACAATAAGGCTATGATTTCAAGCGAGCTGAAGTGGTTTCCAAGGACTCCTAATTTGCAAAAAGTCCAAAACAAAACATGCAGACAGTTTACAGTTTATTTATTGGTATGTATAGCACAGTTATGTGGGTTTGCTGATACGGCTTTCCCTCAAGATTTATAGAAAAGAAGTTAACCTGTCTTGAGACAAGGATTGTTACCTGTCTTGATGTACTGGTTTTGAAATGAACAGTGGAAGGATCCTAGTACAGATTTCTAGCAGACTGGATTTTAAGGGATTTCTAGGCTTTGCTGACCCCAGGGAGGTCGCCAAATCACCACTCCTGGGCAGCTTCTCTCCCTGCATCCCTGCCAGTGGTGCACGCAGGCCAAGGAGGGTGGCTGCACAAGCACTGTGCCATGCTCCTCCCTTCTTCTTCTGCCCTGCCATCATCCTACACTGCCACATTCCCAAGGACAGTTGCTGGTGGCCACAGGCTCAGGGGGGAGGTACAGTCCAGTGACAGCTTTCTCTTTTATTGGACATATCAGTCTCAGAGAGAGAAGGCCTCAAACCTGAAATCCAAGAGAAAGGATTTTCCTTGGAATATGGCTGCGTTGATAACCACAATACCATTAACAGAGCCCTGGAGTTTCGTGCTTCCCAAGGCCCCACAGGGTGTGTGCAGTGGTGTCATCCCGGCAATGCCTTGCTGGAGCCACTGGCTGGCGTGACTTGACATTCATTGCTCAGGATAATACACCAACCAAGGGTTCAGAACCCCAAGTTTAGAGTTACTCCATGGAAATGCTGCATGCAGTGTCTTGCATAATCCTAACAAATTCCAGCATTACTGTGGAAAGCTACAGGACATTTAAGAATTTTCTGGAAACTTTACCATTTTATTTTATATATGGCTTTCATTCTCTAAATCATTTGGCAGTTCTTACATGTAAGTTTGCACTACCTACAATTTTGCCTTGGAACTTACCTTGAATTTTAAATTTAAATCAAGGAGTAATTGAATTCCTGGAAGCAACAATCAAATAATAGATTCTTTTTTCTTGTGTGTTTGCATATATTTGTACAGAAATGCTTTTATTGATAGCCAAAGGCCTAGAAAACTGGTTGGATGGAAAACAATCCAATTATTACCTGTTTCTGGAGCTTCACCCCTCTCTGGAATAACATGCATGCTAAGGGCTCTTTCTTGGCTATTATTACATAATACTTTTTATTATACTGTTTTCACAGTGAGCAGGTATCTCACCCAGGAGTATCATCTAAAGATGAAGAGAAATATCACAGAAACTTCCTCTCTGACCATTCCATGTGTGGTCTCAGTTATGCTAACCCTGTAGGAATTAATATTGCAGGGTTACAGTAGCAATGTGGAAAGCTAAACCACGAGACCCTGCAATTGGGAAGGAGGAATCTGACCAAACTGTTTTCAGTCACTCACACTCTGTCACCCACATACTCACCAGATCCAAGCTGTGTGTGTTCACCTAATCCGGCCGGCATGCAGGCACCAAGGCTCACGTGGCCAGGTGGTCTGGCCGGGGCTCCTGGCACTGATCCAGAGGACAAGAGACATCAGCTCTCGGGTAGTTAGGAGATTTAGTGGCCTTTAGATAGCAAGCCAATCTACCAGCATGGCTTTCTGTAGCAACAGGCTGCAGAGACTGTACCTGCCACGCAGAGGGGCTGCACTCACCACATGCGCAAGTGGGGGAATTGTAGTGACAGGCTGGGTGTTCCTGGGTCATTCCCAGCTTGTCTATGCTTGGGGGACTGTACTCAATCTGACTCCTAGGATAACTGCTGCAATAACAAAAAAATAAAAAGGTACTGGATACAAGTCTATAAATAGACATAAATGTATAAATCAAGATAAAAATCTGGAGTGAATATGCATGTGAGTTTGCATGTTTATGTTGTTTTTCTAACCTCTCCCCTTACAGTTTTGATACAGTTCTGTGTTTTTCCTGATGAGACCAAGAGTGGATTTGGGTTTCTAGAAGACATGCTGAACATCAGTGAAATGATCTCTTCTCTTCGGCCTATTGGTCTTGAGAATCGATCTCATTTAGTATTCTTATCAGAGTCTAAAGTTATTCAACTTCTGATTGATTCAATGATTCTTCTGAGCTTTAAATAACAATATGGTGTAATGTGATCTTTGTCACTTCACAGAGAACGACCAAGAGAGTCAGACTTTTGGATTTCGTAGGTGTCTTTTGTTACTGTATTTTGTTACTTGTTTGTTTGGGTTTTTTAGGAGGTTTTGGGGGGTCTTTTTTCGGTCTGGTGTGGCTCGGTTTGGTTTTTTTCAAGAGGAAGTTAGCTGGGAGAAAAGAATCCCCCACTGAAAAACACACAGAACTTCGCACTCAGCGAAACTTTAGACGCACTTTGTCCTCGCCAGAGGCCTGATAGAGTTTATCGGATGCCATCAATGAGTGTGAGAGTCCCTAAAGCATTCCTGCAGCCTTTCCCCGAGCCTGTCACTGCCCACGGCGTACGGGTGGGCTGTAAGGTGCTCCGACCTGACCGCTGCAACCACATTCAGGGGAGCGTTGCTCTGTTAAAATACACTGTTTGAAGGTAACGAAGGTCTCCCAGGTGCTTCCTTGGCTTCCAGGTGGGATTCCCGAAAGAAGCGGGGCGGGCGGTGCGCGGCTGCCCCAGGGGCAGCGCTGCCCGGGAGCGCTCCGGTTCCGCCCGGGAGCGCTCCGGTTCCCGGCCCGGTTCTGCCCCGGTTCCCGGCTCCGGTTCCCGGCCCCGGTTCCACCTGGGAGCGCTCCGGTTCCCGACCCGGTTCCGCCCCGGTTCCCGGCCCCGGTTCCGCCCGGGAGCGCTCCGGTTCCACGCGGGAGCGCTCCGGTTCCCGGCTCCGGTTCCGCCCGGGAGCGCTCCGGGTCCCGGCCCGGTTCTGCCCCGGTTCCCGGTCCCGGTTCCGCCCGGGAGCGCTCGGGTTCCCGGCCCGGCGCCGCCGGCCCTGCGCCGTTAGATGGCGACAGCCGCCCGGCTAAGCCCGGCGGCGGCAGGGCCCTGCCAGGCCCCCATCTCCTGCCCGGGCCCGCGCCCCTCTTCTCGACTGGAAGCGGGGGGCTGTGTCCCAGCGCCTGCCCCCTCCACTCCACGGGATAGCCCGCAGCGAAACGCGGGAGGCGGCCAACAGCCCCGCACCACCCTATGAAACAGGCGAAAACTGGGTTTTTTCTTTACTGGAAACCGCATAATTTGAGTTTTGTTGCAATATGAAGTAGGTTTTCAGCACATGGAAGCGGCAAAAAAGTAACAGCTTTGAGGTATCAATTATGAATATTTCACTCGTGTAGTAGTGGAGGTCATTAAATGTTGCATTAGATGCCCCCCCCCCTTTTTTTTTTTTTTTTTAAACTTGCATGGCTTCAAATTAAAACCACTAAGTAGCATGAAGAAAATCCAGTTGGAGAGAACCAAATACGTCTTAGTTATTCTGCTCCCATTCTGATTGTCAGATCAGCCACTCCAACATCAGTCTCAGGGGACCCTTCTCCAGCTAAAGACACAAAGGCTCCATAACCTCCAGAGTGGATTGGGTCTTCCCTGTGCCAGTGTCTTAAGCAGCTCTTGAAAAAACATTTCTCAAGTAAAGGTCAAGGTTTACAGATTAAACATGCAACCAAGTCTGAGTTTCCAATGTCAGCAGCTCTGGTTCTTGAAAACTGCAGAATCACAGAATATTCTGAGTTGGAAGGGCCCCATAATGATTCTCAAAGTCCAACTCCTGGCCCCGAACACTTTGGCCCACGAGTCATACCCTGTGGCTGAGAGCATTGTCCAAACACATCTTGAGCTCTGTCAGGCTTGGTGCTGTGGCCACTTTCCTGGGGGTTGGGCTGTGCCAGTGCCCAAACATCCTCTGAGTGAAGAAGCTTTTCCTGATATTCAACCTAAATCTCCCCTGACACAACTTCAGGCCATTCCCTTGGGTCCTGTCACTGGGCACCATAGAAAAGGAGATCAGTGTCTGCCCCTCCTCTTTCCCGCACAATACCTTGGTTTCTAGTAGTAAGACATGCAGATATGTGCACTGAATAAGCATTTTAAGCCTATACTTTATTGTTAAGTTTTTCTCCCATTGTGGCTACTGCTCTCCCCTTCAACCCCTGGAAACAGTGAGCATTCGATTGTCCAAAGTTCTTCATTTTCAGTGCCTAGGAATTGTATTTGCCTTTTGCATGCCATAATTTATTCATCATCTTCAGTGTTGCTGGGTCATTATCCTCTCTCTTTTCAGTGTTTTCCCCCATTCCCATACTCTTGTTTCAAGGCTGTACTTGAACTTCATTCCCTTAATGCTCAGAGACATTTTGCTGCTCCTGAGTAAAACTGTGTTGGTTCTTGCAAGCACTGTCTGTCACTTCTAAGATTTTGTGAAGCATTGAGATGCTTTTGAAATTGTTATCCACTGCCCTTCCACTTGGAAAAGAGTAAATTATTCACCTGATCTCACAAGATCTTTTAAATCATCAAACAGAAGTACCAAATTGCAGAATTAAGTGATTGCACAATATGTATTTGCTCTACTTCTGTTGACGCAGAAATTCAGGGCTTCCAGTGGAGGAAATGCTTTTATGATAATTTTTATTACATGGTGTTACACCTTCAGTCCTTCCTCTTTCAACTTTTTCTTAGACCCAAGGAGGCCAAGCAGAGAGCTGATGGCATAAATCACACTTTAATCATCAGGAACTGGCTATGTATTTCAGCTGATTTCATTGCTTGGGTTAGCTTTGATTCTTTGTGTATGATATTTGACTGCACCACCTGGGTTTTGGATTTACCAGCTATCTTCTGCAGCACCAGCTGACCCACCCCAAAAGAGAAACATAACAATGACAGAAATAACAGACTGTGCTGAGAAGAGGCCCCAAATGTGATGTAAATATTTAGTTTCAGTCACAGCAAGAAGGGCAACAGGAAAGTGCGTCTGAGAATTTGTAAGTAATACTGCTTGCCTCTGAGCAATTTAATAACTTTATAAAAGTTAACCATTAGGTCCATTCTAATTAATAATAAACATTCAGTTAAACATTTTCTCTTCATTTAAAATGGCACTTGCATTCCCCAGTAAATTAAAGTACTTCTTTGAATGTATTCCACAACATTTCAGCAACCCTTCAAAAAATTTGCCTTGCCGCCATACTATCGAATGGCTTTTATAGAGTCATTGACGTATAGTTCCTCCTCCAATTAATTATTGATGTGAGATTGCCATAACAAAGGAAATAAAACTGTCCTTTTTATAACAGCAGTTGTTAATTGACCAGAAGAGTCCTTACCACTCAAACCCACCCCACCCCAGAAACCCAAAAACTAGGCACCGCTCATGCATCTCAGGGCAGAAGAGATGCTCACATAGCCATGCTGAGCAGAGACAGCCCTTGACTGGACCAGGTAGAGGAATTACATCCTTCCAGATGATGCTGAATTACAAGACTCAGCTAATTCTGAGCAAATCTCAGGATGAGGGAACAAATATTCTCATGTTTTAGCTGGTGGCCCATTATTTAGGGTGTTGGGTCTTTCTTTTGTGTGCACACTCACAGACAAGCCATGAAAACAATGAAAGTCTTGGAGCGTATCAGGCTTATTTTTCCAGACTAAAAATACTGTTGCAAGTGCTGGATTGACTTTGCCTTATTTTGGGGTTTTTTTTCTGTTTTTCCTAGGTTTTTAAATGTGCTTCCAATTTACTTCTCACCAAATAAACATAAAATCTTGTCAGCAAGTTTCTCTTCCTCTACCCCAAAATCTGATGTAAGGAGAATGCAAAAATATCCCATATTCCCTCCTGTCTTCTGCTTCAGAGATGGCATAAATCTGAGTGAACCAATAATTTGCAGTGATTTATTCGGCATTCTTCATTGCATGTCCATGGGGGAATTGTCCATGGAAAACCAGTGGTTTTCTAGACTCTATCTGTTTTTCAGTCCTCCCTCTGGCTGGCTGGCTGTGGCCCCCTATGGCTGTGGCAGTGTGGTATGTCTGCAGTTCCTCCTGGTGTGTGCCTGGCTGCCCCCAGCCTCTCCTCGGCTTTCTCCCGGGAGCCTTTGCCACCACGCCAAGCCTCCCAGAGGGATGCAGCCTCAGAGGAAGAGGCTGAGGTGCAGCACCTCCTCTTCTGCTGTCTGTGCCACCATTGCTTGCTCTTGGCAGAAAATGGAGCCGACAGCGGAGGCACACGGGTGGCAGCAGGAAAAGCGATAATGCCGTAAAACACGTAACCACTTGTTAGAGCAGATGTGAATCAGAGATTTCCTCTGGTTTAGTGGAGAGCACATTTTTCTGAATAGTCTGAATTCTCCAAAGAGTCATGGTATAATAAATCCATTACTTATAGCACTGGAACAAAGATACCACAGCCAAACAGTGCAAATTGCTGATCCTGTGCAAACTGACTTGCTGTTTCAAATTTGTTCAGTAACTTTTGATGAGTTAACTTTGCAATAGTGGACTACACAGAAAAGAAATTCCATGTCCTTGTGCAGCCCGAATAAAAGCATAAAGCTGGGTTTATGTATAAACGTTCACTCTTGTTACTTCAGGAGAAAGGTGATTGTTTGCCTTTTTCTGATGTCAGTCAGATCTGTTATGCTGTGATCCAATAGTGCCCCATATCCAGTATCAGCAGTTGTGGAACCCCAGGCAGAAAATGCTGGTGGGAGCATCCTGAAAGCTGTGTTCAAAGTCTCTGGACAACACTTTCCATCTGCTCTTGCTTTCTAATTATGATCATGAAGATTCAGTTTGTGGTTCTTACTCTTGCTGAGAGATTTCCTATGCTTTGAAGCAGCCTAATTACATAGTAAACTCTCTTCTGTAGCTGATGACTTCAGAATCTGACTACTCACACCAGGTCATCAGAGGATGACCAAACCAGGCACATCTTCTTCCTGCCTCTTTCATGTCACTGTAGGACATGAAATAGATTGACTCCATATAGTTTTCAGAAGAGAAAGAAGGCTTTATTTACAATTCCAACAGTTTCTTTTATAACATGCTGTGTAAAAAGGTATATCATTGGTCCATCAGACTGACACTTCTCTCCATTGTTTAAGCAATAGGAAACAACACCTGGGGACAGTTGTTATGGGAAAGGGAACACTGTTTACTTAACCTGTTGTGAGAAACGGAGAGAGATGTTTTGAAAAGAGAAACTATTTACAGCTTTCCCTTGGGGAAGGAGTTAGCAGTAGTTAGCAAGCCAAAATTCAGGCTCAGAAATATTGAGCCCATTCTTCAATGAAAACTCATCACTCCTGTGCATCCACTTAGAGCATTGTTACAATGGGAACTCAGTGGTTTGGATTTTTTAAATAACACCAGGCCTTTTAAATACCATCGTGCTGTATGCAGCTTTATCCGCAATAATTGTGCATTTATTACTTATTAGCAGTCTTTTCTATTTCTATCCAGCAAGAAGTAAGGACCAATAGAAGTAGATGTGTAGAGTGAAGTAACAGATGCCAAGCACTTGACATCCGATCTATCAATGTTCCAAGTTCCTTAATTTCACTTTAACTCCAGCCTGCTCCTATTAAAAAATTGGCTATTTACTATTGGCTATAGTAAATTAGGTGCCCTCCTACAGCACATCTTCACAAAGAGGCTCAAGAAACCCACTTCATACATGCCAAGACTATTCTAGGGCGTGAACTAAAGCACGGTGGCTGGGAGCAACCCTTCTCTCAAAAATAGTCCTGACTACGAGTAAAATACTAATGTAAAGGTACCAGCTTATATCCATGATGTAGATCTTTCAAAACATTTGTAACATTCTGACGTGTTCTATCTGTGTGATTTGCTTAATATGCAATGAATTGTTGCTGTCATTCAATTACTTTAAATAATTTAAATTTTTCTCCAAGCTTTACCTGCACAGATGCATGCCTGCTTCTAGATAAAGTGCAACTTTTTCCCCATATTTAAGTTAGGGAAGGTTGAATAGGTTATAGCTTTAAAAAAGGTGATATTTTGCTTTTATCATTATGTAAGAGGTTTAAAGATTTTTTTTTTTTTTGATTGTTCTAGCACCTCTGCAAAAGGTAGTGGAAACTTAAAATTTGGCATGTTCATCACTCCAATACTGGAAATTGTCTTTGTTCAGTCTGCCAGGTAACTACACTACCCTTTTATCCAAAACCATTACAATATGGTTTTTACTGAAAGGATCACGAGGTATTTTTCTCTTCCAGGAGAAAGCACCGTCTCGTTCACTCCATGGCAGTATCACATGTTCTAAATGTGCCAAATGTGCACAACAGCTAAAGAGTGGAGAGTATGAGGAAATAGAAACATATGTCCAATACTGGATTAAAAATTAAAGTATCTGGGTTCAGTTTTGTTTTCAGACATCCTGCATGGCCTTGGACAAGTCAGTTATGGCAGGGCCCTGGTACCCCCTTATGTGGCTAATGTGAGGACAGGGAGGGTGGCTGGGTGAGGGGTGTCCTCATGGTATCAGCCTCTTCCTCAGCCAGTGCTGCACTCCAGCTGCAGCCACTGCTGTCTTCATAACTGCATCAGTTTGTGTGAAACTAAATTCATTCCAGTTTGCCTGGTGTTGGGCCTGCACAGACAGCCTTGAAAATTATTTTTATTCAAGCCAGACTCTGATTAAGTGTGCACAGATCACGCTTTGAATAGTAAAAATAAAATGAGGAAGTGTCCTTTAAAAAAATTCCTCAATGTGTCATCATCAAAGCCAGGATTTGCAAAAGCACCTGGAATGCAATCTGCGCAAAGATGTAGCAGCACTTTTTTTGTAACACTGCAAAGCTGCATCACACACCTCTGTTATATGGACTTTTTTCTAGGACTATCCTATATTTCAGGGAATAAGGGATTAAGCTATATTTTGAAAACAGCAGAAGTTTTCCCACTTCAGTGGTTGCATCAGCTTAGTTGCATTGGGAAAACACTGATTTCCCTCATCAGCCCAATCATATCAATATGAAGCAGAAAAAGATTCTTTCCAGGGACTTCCACATTACCAGATGATACTCAGAGGACAGCTGCTTCCTCTTTAGCGTTACAATTGCATCCTGTTTCCCCTAAAAGAATCTGATATTAAAACTTCATTTCTAGGGCAGGACCAAGGAGTTGTCCTGAATGTGATAGGTGTCTGTCTTGTATCCTGAACCTTACAATGCTGAATGTCTTGTTGCTGAAGTATATTGATGGATCTACAGGTTGATATTTTAGAGTGCTGTGCCTGTCCTCCTGGGGCTTTTGCAGACTCTGGGCAGATTTTTCTGCTACAGGTGGAAGAAAAGGACCAAGCGAAAATTCTTGATTTTATAGCTTCATACCACAGTCTGCCCAGTAGTTATATCTTTAGCTTAATAGTGCAAAATCCATGCTGAAAATCACATCACAGAAATGTGTAGGTAGGAAGGGACTTCTGGAAGTCTGTAATTCTCTCCTTCTACATAAAGTTTAGGGTGCTCAGCACTTTATCTCCCACTGAGTTTCATTCATCAGTAAGAATGGAAGCCACAGCCTCACTCAACTTCTGTCCCAGTGTCCAGTGATCTTAATGGTAAATAATATTTTCCTTACGTCTAAGGAGAAATTCTCATGTTCCAGGTGCAGTTCTGAAGTCAGTTCTGAACTTAAAATTGATATAATTTTAGCTTTTATGAGGGCTAATTAAAATGAAATCGTTATCTTTACATACCAGGTCTCAAAACCACAATCAGCTTCAAGAAATGCCACTACTGGTGGGAAATGGAAGACCTCTGGGAAATAGTCATGGAGACAGAAGACATATTTTGTCCTGGAAAATGTCCTATCACATAGGATGTATGCTGTCAGACAGATTGAAAAACTTGTGCAGAGGATGTGAAAGTTTAAGGACACCAACCAAAACAAATTTTTAGAGGGTAATAGTCAAAATATAAATCCACCTCTGTCTTAAAACTGAAGCAATTTACATTTTGAACCAGAGAGACTTGGTATATTCATGCAGCAACTAAACTGCCCCCTTTGAAGTTTGTAATGTCCCTTCATGAATAGAATAAATTTCCTGTAACACCCATCTCCTTCCTATCTTACTGCATCCATATTCCAGGTGGAGCTGACTTTTTTAAGTTAAATGCCACTGGAGAGTCATGGCCAAAACCAGAGAGCATGATACATTTGAAAAAGGGAGGAACCAATCTTATACAGAGCAGGTGGAAACCAGATGTACTTGAAACTGGGGTGAAAAGAAGCAGAAGTGTCTTGACAAATGAAAATGATTGTTTCCATCAGGTTACACAGCTCTGTATTTCCTAGATCACATACCCAGACTTAATTAGCACTTTTCAGAAAGAACATTGCTCTTTTTATTCCAAGTTAAGAAAAAAGAAATGTAGTCATAATATTTTATCAGAGAATGAAGTCTGATTTTTATTTTTTTTTCCAAAGAAATGACTGGAAAATTTATAGATTCTCTAGGATTCTTGTTTAAAGCATATCTGTTGATTCGCTTGTGGACCTATGCTTTATGGGAGAGTAGAAACTCTATTGTAGTGTAAAAACCCCTTCTCTTTAAAATTCAGTTTTTTTCCTGAGTGGGGTTTTGCAGCTTGTTTTGACACCTGGTGGCCTTGGCGATGTTCTTGGTCCCAAGGTCCCAAGGACAGTCCCAGGGCTGCTGTCCCAAGGTAACTGTCCAGGCACAAAACCACATTCCAAGGCCACTGCTTGCATGGCTGTCAGCAGCACCCTGTAAGCCAAGCTGCAGTGGGACACTAGGAGCCACGGGGACATGGTGGTGGCCTCTGGGACGTGTGGGGCTGTCTGGCCACGGTGGTGAGCACCCCTGGGCAGTGTAGGGACAGGGGTGGGGTGGGCAGGGAGCAATAGCTGTTGGTTTGTCTGAGGAGTGGCCAGGAAGCTGCACCCCACCCAAGCCATGTCTCCCACTCCTCTGCCTCCTGCCCTCTCCCAGCCTGTCCTGGGCAGGGAGAGGGCAGGAGGCAGAGGAAATCAAAGCTGCCCTTTACGTTTCCTCTGGGTGTGCCAAAATCTGGTAAAACCAAGTGCTTTAATTTGTTCTCTGCATCTCTACTTCTCTCTGGCTTCTCTATCTGGCAGATAATCTGCTTTCCTGCAAAAGTTACCTGATGTGCCCATTTAATTTATTGTGTCTGTTCTTTGTGGGAAAAGTGATGAAAATGAAGACGGACAGGAGGAAGGGACCGGCTGACCTTTGAGGATCAGAAGAAGGTAAAAGTGACCACAGGGGCAAAGATATGCTTGAGGAATGCTTGAGGGTTTGGTAGACCTTTGCTGCAAATAAGTGCGTAATCGCTCCCTCTGCACATCTGCAGCCGGGCACTTTAGATTTTGAGAGATCCAAGAGGCCTCTCTTGTTGCCCATTCCCATAACAGAATATTCCAGTCTATAGCCCACAAACAAGGGCTTTTTAGTTTATTAGTTCAGGTTCTGTTCTCATTCTTAATACTGAGTTTGCCATAGGGACTTGCAAAGAACCACCTCACATTAATAAATGCTTAATATTGGGAACAGTCCTTACAAAGAAATGTCCTTCCATTGCATTTCTGGAGCGATAACCACGGGTTGTGATGTACTTGGAGCATCTGGAGAGAGCTTTAGTGCTCTGCTGTGTGAGAAGAGTCTCCTTCTAGCCTGTGAATCTGGAAGAGAGGGGTGGGGGGAGAGAAGGGGAGGAAAAAGACAGACGCAGACGAAAGGCAGAGGTGATGCTAAAACACCGTAAGTGACCATTTGAAATATTGTATTGCACTTACTCTTGTGGAGTCAAACTGTTTAACTGTGACCCAAGGAACCACCATTACTCTGGGTAAGAGCAGGAAGAAGGGAATTACTTTATGGACAAAGCACTGGGAAAACAGTGTCAGATAAAAGCAGAGAGCATATTTGTAACTGTAAACATAAATTAATCAAAACCTGCTGTGGAGGATAAGTTCTGTATTTTTATTCACATGTAGTCTTGCAATTTCTCTTTTTTAACTTAAAGTGGTTGTTTCTATGATTCACACAGAATTTATGGTTCTCCCAGAAAAGCAGCATTAGCCTGTGGGAAACAGCAAGCAGCACTAACCAAGATACTGTACGACACTAGTTTGTCTGGGCTGCAGAGCAAAAGGGGCAAAAGCTGGGGATATTTTGGAGTTGGACCACCCATGGGGAGGGAGCAACAGATGTTCTGGGATTATCCATAACAAATAGTTGTATTCCTGGCACTCTTTATTCCTTGCTAAAACTTATACCTTTTTTCGTGCATGAGTGGCTTTCTGCTAACTATGAAATTAGGACAAACTTTCTCATTCAGTTGTGAAGAGAAGGTTGTCAGTCATATAACTGGATAAAGCTGTAGCTTCTCAGTAATCATCCGTGGAGCAGAAGTAATGAAGCTTTTGCAAAAATCATGTCAAAACACAGTTGGTAAATGTGTCCACATCTTCTGTAACTAATATATTTACTTACATATGTGGGACAGAAGCTGACATCTTCAGAGAAAAACTGGAGTTCACCGTTCTCCCACTTACATCAGGAATTTCACCAAAAAAAAAAAAATCTTACCTTGTTAGATTAACCTAAAATCTGATATTTTAAAAAATAAATGCCTAGCCTGTATGACTGATTGGAAATATTAAAAACACACCACTCTGAACTCTTTACTCAAAAAGTATGAAGTAAATGAAGAGGATCTAAAAGCATGACCATTTTAAAAAATGAATTCATAATTTTGATGACTGACTAACACCTTTTCAAACCAAGTTCAAAACTACAGTTCTAAGAATTAACTGAAAACTTAAATAAGCTCCACCATGCAACACAGATGACTCACTTTTAATGCTCTTTTCATAATATGATGGATTACATCAATTCATGGAGTCTTGCTCTATTCCCCAACGCTCTTTCATTGCTCTTCATAAATGTTATTTCGTCATGATATTGATGACAACTGTTTATTCCACAAACTTGATTTCTTCTCTGTTTCCACATTACTCACAAGACATTGGCACGTGAATGTCTGTTAGATTTTTTTTAGTAATTTATGAATTGCATTCAGATCATATATTTCCTACTCAATTTTTCTTACTTGTAAAGTGTTCCTTGTTTTTGCTTTGAGAATCTGTTGCTCATTACTTGTTTGATTGCGTTATTTCTGGTGAATAATTAAATGGGCTTTCAGAAAGCCTTGAAAGTGATGACCTATTACTTTGGTTTCTGGAGGTAAACACTCACATATATGAACAATATGATTAATTTTCTCCTTGTATGCAGCACTTGCAAATGATATACTGAATTCATATGAACTTTTGTAGGCTGTGAATAAATTTCACTTCCTGCTCAGAAAAGATTAATGTACTTTCCCATTAAGAAGAATACATATAAAACCAAACACATAAGCCATCTAATATTTTTCTTGCCTTAGGTAATAGAATACAAAGTCCTAAGAATTCATCTTCTAATTATGACTGTATAGTTAAAGAAAGTTTACTAAAGGAAGAAACCAAAACAATGTGGAATGAGAGAATTGCTATAACTGGAAATTTCCCTCTTTAGTCAGCTGAGAAGCTCCATATGTTCACAAAGGATATTTTTGGAAGGTTACAAGGTAGTGAGAGGAACAAAAGTGACCCATTGCTCTGATCAAAAAATCTCAAAGAGTCAATATTATTTCTCTCTCTGTGACTGCCTGCTGTAGTTTTCTTGAGCTTGGTCTTACTTGTTGTTTGTGAGCAACCACAGTTTATTTTAGGAATTCCAGAGTAATTTCAGATTTGCTGATTTTCTAAGGGGAACTTTAAGAGGGAATATATGTTTTTTACTTCAAAGCTGCTCATATTATGGCAAAAGTGTTATACACTTGGATATTATAAGACTAGAGTAGGAGAGTATGATGGGACACAGTTGCTGTCCATGCCATCTAACAGGCAGATGACAGAAATGCCCTGCTTCTTCTCAGTAAGTGTTTGGATGACTGCAGTCATTAAATGCTACTTCTTGTCATTTGGTAGCTGTCAGTCACTCAGAAATTCTGCAGCCTGCTACTGTGGCTGCTCTCTAAACTCTGAATGTATTTTGTAAGTGAATCTCAGGAGATGTGTCTTCATGAATTGCGGGGTTCACAGATGGAAGGAAGAAAATCTAGGATTTTTCTTTTTTTTTTTTTTTTTTTCCTGGAACATCCTTTAAATCTCTGAGATTACCCCAGGGATTCTCTCTTCTTGTGTAGCTGAATTAATCCCTACTAACAAAATGGATTTTTCTTCAGAACCTCTCCAACACATGGCCAAGTATTTCAGCAGTTGCTCTCCTGTTAGTATACATTAAACCTCATGAATTTCATGATGGATCATCTCCCCGGCAGCATGGAATCCGCAGCTCCATATTTGTTGATACAGCCTGTTGAGATCTAAGCTCTTTAATTTGCAATTGTAATGTGTAATTTTCTAGAAATAAAATGCAATTCAGTCACAGGACATTCAGAATCACTCAATTCTAATCTATAATGTCAGCAAGCCTATTTCACTGACATTATTGTTTTGACACTGAGTGTAATAGAAATGATTAAGCCAGGAAGAGAGCAGCACTTACTTGACTGCTGTCAGCTACTGAACCACAATAGCCCAGCACACAGACTCTATTCAGCTGATGAAATGTGAAACTTGATATGCTGCTGCAAAATGTTAGTAACCACAAAGCTATATTTCAATCCCTACTTGATTTTATAAATGTTTAGTCTCGCTCTGTTAGACCCGGCTTCATACAAAAGCAATTCCTGTTTCACAACTGGAAGGAATAGCAACCAAACTTCTTTCTTTTAAATTCACTCGGCCCAGGCATGTGTCAAGACTTTTTTTTTTTTTTTTTTCAAATGGAAGAGTATATTCAGATGGGGGATGAAAATGCAAAGGATATGAACAATAGTAGCCCTTGTGACTTTAATGTGAAGATTAAGATTCATGATGGTAGGCATGTAATGTGATAGAACTATATATCATGGCCCTTCCACCCTTCCAGCAGAATGTATACTTTGTTCTGAAAAAATTTGTTATTGCTAAGCATGGAGATGCAGGCACTTGAACTGAGTGCTAAGTGCGTATTTCTTCAAAATAGGTGTTTGCTTTCCTTAACATTTTATATAATTTTTTATCATTATGCTGTCAAATGTCCTGTGGTATAAGTCTAACAAACTGGGCACAGACTAGGCTGTGCAATGTTGTAAGTAAATACCTCGGTCTCTCTTTGGTGTCTGAAGAGAAAACTCCCTTTCCACTCACCTATGTGCACAGAAAACCCATAGTTTTAGTTTTAGAGACTTCAAATTATACTTACAAGAAGGCTCAACACTTTCCCCCCCTTATTTTATAGTTTAGAAAGCTTTAGTTTAGACTGCTCAATTGTTCACAGAAGTGTTACCTGCATGTCACCTAAGTCACTGCAGAATAAGTATTTTATTCACGGAATCCAGATTAGATGAAGAAATTGGACAGGATAGATGAGAATGATACAGGGGACATCCTATGAGATAGAGCTGACTCAAAAGGTGATGAGCATCCTCTGTCCCCAGGGAGGTAGGTGGCACCTTGCAGTCTTCAGAGAGCAGTTCTTGTCATCACTCTACTTGTGGTGCTCTTCTTCTGCTATTGCTGGTAGAAAGGATCTGTCTTTGTACGAGGAGAAACGAAAGGTTTGAAAATGAAAAGGCTGCATACAAAACTTCCAGCAGAGTAGAAGCCCTCAGGTTTCTTATAAAGTAATTATATGGTTACCGAAATGGTTTTATAAGTTTACCTCTTAAATAAAATATCACCTCAGGGAAGAGTTAGGTTTATTTTACTGCTTCATAAATAACAAGCATGTTTGTATTAGTTAGATCACATATATAAAACCAGCTATGATTGTTGTCTCTCCATGTACCATAATATGTTCAATATTGAAAATATTCAAATATTTTCTTCTTGATGACAGCATAAACATTTCCTACTGACATGCAATCTGCCATAAGGCATTTTCATAACTTCAATTCTTCTTAGCTTTGTTGTTTCCTCATTACCAGTACTCAGCCACACACCTGAAACACTAAGAAGAGAATGCATTAAAGTTCCCGTCTTTTTTGTTGTGGTGCATTTTTAGCATTATTTGCGCAACGTTGTCATGGGCTTAGTAAGTTTAGATAGATATAAATCTCATGATTAAATGGCAGTGCTATAATACTGTAAATAATAAATTTATTTACAAGTATCAGTAATAGAAAGGGAAACATACATTCAAATGGCCAGTGGTTTATATAATTTAGGATATATAATTCTTGCTATTATTTAAATATTAAAGAAAGTAGAAGAGAACTGGCTAAAACAGGGAAGCAGCATGAGTGAGACATAAGTTCATGTTTTGGAGCAAGGAATTTTGGGTTTCATCGCTGGCTATTGCAATAGTTTTTGCCATGCCAGAACAGAATAACTTAATCTTCCTTTCTGAGAAATTATCCTGTTCAATTTCCAGGGTTGTAATGTGACTAAAGGAAATGACAGTTACAAAATGATATAAATTCTTTACAGGGAAGTTCATATAAGAATGATCTTCCCTTCCATGACAAGCAGTTGTAGCAGAGCAGAAGAGAGTTGGGCTTTCACCAGAGAAGTTTGTGTGAGGGGACAGTGGGTACCTGTGAATGCCATGGCAATGATCTGGTAAACCCTGCTGGGACACTCAACTTCTGTGTGGCTTTGCTGCACAAAACTGGGAACAGAAGAGAGAGAGAGAGCTCAATCAGGAAGGGGGCTGACTAGGGCTGGGTAGGAAATAATTTCTTCGCTTTCATCTTGCAGTAATTTTTGAGGTTGAAAACAATGGATATTGTTCCACATTCAACTCACTCTAGAAAAGAAAACAAAATGCTCAGCTGCATGTTTGCAAAAATGATCATAAGTGCTGAAATGTTTACTTTTACACTCACAGCATTTTAAATTTAACTTTTTCAACTTTTAAAAACATTTTCTGCATTTTCTTACTGTAAATTAACTCACATGTGATGACTGACTCTGGGTGGAAAGCAGAATCTTCCCCTGTGGCAGGTATGGCTGTGAGATGGCAGCTACATTTCTCCTCAGCAGCTTGTGTGAATTTCTGAGCTGGGACCATACCAATATCTGTGTAAACACACACTTCTGTGCATGCTCCATTTCCCAGCCATAATATATCGTTAGTAAAGGTTTGGGGTTTGTGCTCTGGGCTGGCCCAGCCAGGAGTGAAGAAAGGGAGGCTTATTCTGTGGTTTCACAATTGGCTAAGCCCATCTGACCGTAGGCTGTCTCCGAAGGCAGCGCTCCTGCCCTTCCCTGCTGTGGGAGCCAGTTGCTTTGCAGCCAGCTCCACCAGCATACAGTGCTTTCATCTCACAGTATCTGCATTTGTTCAGGCAGGGATTAACTCAACAGCTCTCTGGTGGGGACAAAGCACTTTGCAAGCTGAGAATCAATAATATCAATATTGGCCACGGCTTTGTTGAATTCTGGAGGGATGCAAACAGGCGCCGAACCAGTCACAAAAAGAAAAGACTGTTTCTTATCCTGGGCAGATGAGTTTTTGCTGGTGGCATAGATCTGATGTCTCAGGACAGCTTTGTGTGTGTGTGTGTTACTAAGATCAGAGATTTTATACCATAGGGGAAAATGCAGGCTTTGGTCAGAGAGGCTTAAAGGTGAGCATTGAGTTTATTTGAACCAGCTTATACACAGGAATTGTCAGTGCTAATATATGAAAAACAATTCTAAAAAACATTATATGACCACATAAGTGTGGTGGCTTTATGAGGTAATAATCGATGTCTGTATGATAAGGATGATAGAAGTAATGTTATTTTACTGATACTAGAAAATAAAATAAAATCTTCCAAAAAGATGAAAATGACAACATAAACTGCAAACTCTCATAATATGTTTGCACAAATATGTCTGTTTCTTCTTCTCAAAAGAAAAACACATAATTATTTCTAATGTTGCTTTTGAATTTATAGTCTAGTTTCCTTGGGCTTAGCTGTAGGATACTGTTTGTGTCACCTCTATTTTCAGAATTTGTCTTTTATCTCTGCTTTGCAGCTTCATGTCAATATTTTCTGTAGTATTTTAACACTGGCTGACTTTCCATCATACTAAAATACCATGTGTAACAGAGGATATGATTCTACTTCTTATTTTTATTTTTTCTTTGTGTTTTCCATATGTCTTCCTTTAATCTTGGCAGAAGTAAAATTCAGGGATGGGATTTGCATGGAAAATTGCATGCAAAGTTGCAGTCAGCACAACAGAGGACATACTCAACAAGCCAGGCACTACAGAAAGTGAACCTCCTCTGTCTTGCAAAAAGCTCTCAGCATCTTGCAGAATGTATTGTGTCTATTTAATACTACACAGAAAAGCTACACTGAATTTGTACCGTTTAGCAAAAGCAACCATCAGTGTTTGAAAATCATCACAAAATACTCCAGTCCATATCTTGATAAAGCCAAAGGTAAGAGAGATATTTAGTAAGAACCTGGAAAATCTTGTTCTTTAGACAGCAACTTGCCACTTTGGTGAGTTGAATTCAGTCCCTCGCCCTGCTAGTGAGCTGCTGGCAATAGTGGGCAAATTATGCACCAGCACTTTCACAGGTGGTCACTGACTCTTTCTCTCAGATCTGAGCCCCCAGCTCAAAATACCTGAGGTCTGACTTTTAGAAGTGCTGAGCTCTCAGAAAGGCAGCTGAGTCAATACAAGTTGTGCTGTAAAAATGCATAACTACAGCCTGCTATAAAATGTTAAGTACTCCAAAAAGTCAGTTCCAAGTTGTCTGCTTTTAGGTACTTAGCCACTCCTGGTTATTTCCATTTTTAAAACAGAAACAACATTTTGCCTTATATTAATAAATGCTGAAAGACAGATTCAAGCATGCTCATGAAATATCCAGATTCTGTGACAATAAGCACCTTAGAGGGGAAATAATAATTCTTCATTTCTCTCAGAGCCTGACTAACATATGGTGAAAACCAGGATGAGTGCTCCCACACTGGGTATTTGTTTGCTGCACAAATAATCCCAGTGTCTAGGAAGGCACAGAGTAGATTCCTAACTCTGAGCAGAAGGATGACTCCCTTTCATAACAACAAAAAATGGATGCTTTTAAAAATGAGAATGTAAACATTTTTAACCAGGATTTTTACAGACTATTGCTATTTACACAGCTGTGATTACAGTTGATCACAGATTAATGGGGGAAGGCTTTATGTTACAAGTTTGTTGTAAGAGGTAGGAGTTACTTCTTTTAATTTATGCTTTTAACTGAGAAAATCCTATTTCAAAATATGTACATCCTATTAGCTGCTTAATATCAAACTCCCAGCACAGGACAGAATATCTGGGACCTGGTATGATAACACCAGTGTGACCAGTGGTGATGCTCAGTGATGATGCTGGCTTAAAAAACTCCTTTCTCCCTCTTGGCTGCCAGCAGCACCTTTGAGCAGGGAAGCAGTGTCTCTACTCTGTGCTGCACCAGGGCAACTGTTGGTGCAGGTTCTCTGTGAGGTAAATCTGGTCCAGCCAGCTGAAACCAAAACAGGAGTGTTTTTAACTTGCTCATAGAAATTGAGCCAAAATTATTGAGAAAGGCCATCTTTTAGATGAGGTTCATCAGTGCATTCTATACTCATGTTAACTATATTTGAATAAAGGCTTTTCTTAATACTGATAGAGACTGACATTTTCGAATCAGTCCCTGTGCTCTGGGTAATTTATTTTGCGTCCTGTTATGGATAGTAGGTAGTGTCCGTATGTGGAGGTTATTCTTTTATTACTCTATATACAGATGTCAGAACAGATGAGGTGGAATTGTGCCTGTTCACTCCATATGAAGGGCAAAATGACACACAATCAAAGCTCCAATGAACTTGGAGCAAGAACTGCCCTGAATTTTTGAAGGGCTTTGTAATCAGTAACTTATTTTCCTCCTTTCCATTGACTCCCATGAAATCAAAAGCAATTTTGATTTCACAAAGAGTCGCTGCACTCTGGACACCCAATTACCTTCTTTCCCAATTAGCTGTTTATTTTTCAAATAACACTTTTAGTTCATATTTCATTTTTTTTTCTCTGTGACCTGCTTAAAACATACATAAAACCTAGCAAAAAAAGCATACTGTAGAATTTTCTAAGTATAAAAGCTAAGTACAAATGCCCTTCTCCAATTCTTTTCCATACTAATGATATTTGTAGCTGTTTCCTTGCAATTTTTGTTAGACAGTGTGCTTATTGGTCTCTGTATTTTCCTTCCTTCCTTCCTTCCTTCCTTCCTTCCTTCCTTCCTTCCTTCCTTCCTTCCTTCTGATAAAGGGCATACTTAATGATGTATTAAAGTGTCTCATGCATTCTGACTGGTTTTCATAATCAACTAAACAGCTTTTGTTCTCTTACCAAATGTATATTTTGCTAAAACAAGGCAATCAAAAAAATCATCAGTGTGTTCATATGCCAACCTCCTTAAATCTTTTTCTCAATATTAACACTTCAAGGCTGGCTAACCTTTGTTTTTTCTAGTAAATCAAAAGGCTCAGTATTGTTTCCTAATTTAGTAAGAATTTGTATGAGACACTGCTCACATCTGTGTTCCCATAAATAATTCAGACCTGAAATAGGTTGATAGAAATCAGAGATAAAAGGAAATTTGTTTGGGATAAACATTAAGATACTTGTGAAGATATTCTTATTTTTGAGAAGCCAATGACAAATGAACTGTCATTTTTCTCATTTAAGTTAAAGAAATTTCTGTCAAAACTATTATTGCGATTCCTCTTCCTGAAAGCAGAGCTATTTTCTGTTTAAAACAAAATTTTAAATTCAGCAATCAGAACAAAAGCATCTTTTGAAGACTCAGGGGTACTTCAAGAATACTGAGGGAAATATGTAGATTTTTTGTATTGTCATGGCTTGGTAGTGACTGGTTACAGGGGGAAAAAGTTCTTGTAGATTCTTTAAATATTTAAAGGAAACAGATAAAATACAGATGTTTCTTCACCATAAAATTAGTTACCATGCCTGGGTCATTAGTAAGGTCTGATTTTTTTAGATATACACTCGCGCACAAATCTCTGTTGCTTTAATGAACTGTATAAATGGAAACAAACTTTGCAACAATAAGCTGTTCTGCCTGAATGATTTAAATTTAGCAAATTCATAAATAATTAAAAACTGGTCCTTATAATGGGAGGTATGCAGGAACTCCAGCTTCTGTTGGTTCAGCAAGCCCTGCCTGAGGAGCAGAGCTGATGGTAACCACTTGCACTCAAACTTGACCCCAGCTGTCATTCCCTGGAGCTGTGTGAATTCAGCGAAGGAATTTGGGTTCTTATCAAGTTATACAATCTTAATGAGCAGATGCACCAAATTTTTCTATCAATAAGATGGTGGGGGGCAATTTTAGACCTAGCTTAACCAAATCTAAATTAACGCTAAACTCCTTTATCCCTTCTCTGAATGGGCTCAAACAGGAACCATGGAGGATTTCTTTATCAAATCTGCACATTTAGGTTGCTGTCTTAGCTGCCGAGAGGCTAATTTCTGGCTTGATGCTGGCCAAAGTGTGGTTAACCTCACAGAACTGTAACATTCCAGCAACAAGAATTCATTTTTACCCACTGTTGCCACTAACCAAATGCTAACATTTTACTTTGGAGAGGACAATATTATTCAAGCTGTCTTGCAATACTCCAAATGTTTGTACCATTACAAACTGATGACAAACTGATTTGTTCATTACATCTTAAATATAACTGCCAAATATTCTATCCCCAAGTTCAACCCTGTGTTTAGAGGATAAATTAAGCCAGACTGTGTATATAGGTAGGCAGCCAGAAACAAGCACAAAAATCTGGCTTCACTCTGAGAAAAACCTGCTTTTTTTTTTTTTTTTTTTTTTTTTTTTTAGCTCTGTATGAAAGGAAAGCTGCATTTTCTGAATGACTGCGGTCTTTCAAAGAGTTCAGAGATGCATCCCTGGTCAAGGCTATCAGAGCTTATGTTGGAAAGATGCAGAATAGGCCCTGGGAAATACTCTGGGAAATATCCTGGGGAATACTCTGGGCAAAAGCAGTTTTTTTTGGCACAAAAGAGACAAAAGAGACACCTCTCTTCTCCTTCTCAGAGGTGGTCTTTGATTTCTTTCCTCCTAGACAACTTTGAAAAAAACTAAACCATACCTGGAGCTAACATGGGTAGACAAGGTAAGGGAACCCAAGCAGTGGGAATACCTTCACAGACTAGGGATCCCAGGGGAAGAAGCTCGTGTTATATTTACCATTTTCTTCTGTGCTGTTCTGTCTTACCTGATAAAAAAAATGACAGCAATCCTAGCAAAGCAAAAGTGATGCCTTATTGTCAGCCCCTGAGAAGCCTTCTTCACTACATACACTATCTTATATACCTCATTTATTTCCTACTCTTATAATGGGGAAATCAGTTTCTGTGGAATAGAATTTGATCTTTTAACGGGAATGTCTTTCTATATTAGCTGACCTTACAAGGCATTTCAAATATTCTGTCTTTTCACCCAGGATAAACAATTTCATTCAGCAATTCTTAGACTCCTCTGAACCTTGCCCAGGAAACCCCTAGAAATATATGATGAAATGCACAGTTAAAGCAAGAAAAAAGCAAAGCACACCACACAGCCTAATATAGTCTACCAGCAACAAAATATTATATCCATAAACAGTATTTTCTTTTTTTTTCCTCAGTTTAGGCCAACCCACCTGTAATTTCAGCTTTCACAAACAGACCTGCCTTTTCCTTAATAATATGCATGTTTTTATGTTTTTTCTGGATAAAGATGAGACCTAGAAAGGATCATACTTAAAAAACTTGTGTTCACGGTTCCCATTCAGGCACTCTGCTCTGTACTGCTTGTTAACTCCTGTGATTACTGTCATCCCGCTCTCCCAGATTGTCCGACAGGCTGGAAAGTCATCCTGCTCAAGCCTTTTGGGAAGATTTTGTGTTAGTGATGTGTCAGGCTCAAATCTGCTCCACTGAATCCAACAGTCAAACACCCATTGGATTCAGAACCTGTCTCATAAGACAGTGACTGTCTTAGAAAACATTTTTACTCCTTCAACACATAAAAATTTTGCATATTTTGGAAATTTTTTTTATTCTTTATCTGAGAAGAAGATGAGTGTGGTCAGGTGTATTAGGGCTGGCTAAATACCAAGTACACAGGCACATCTTTTTCCCCTTGGACTTTTATGTCTGGGACATGTTAAGAGACCAACAAGATGCTGCTCAGATAAAATGTGCTGGAGCATCTGATGGCCAGCTGTTGATAAACAGAGGACACAGGGTCATCCTTCTAGGTTGTCCTAGCTCCTGGATCAGATGCAGATTGAGCCCAGACCTTCCCAGGCTGGAGCTGAAGGACTCCTGGACGCCCTGACAGTATTATTGCCACCTGTGAACCCTTCCTATCCCCTCTGAGGTATGTGGTGTGTGTTCTGTGGCTTTCAGCTGTGCGAGGGTTTGGTATGTAGTTTATATGCACCCCTTAAGGTTGGAATTACTTGAGTTAAGATCTATCCTCTTTCTTTTAAGTGTCTTCCTTCAGGATCACACCAGGTTTACCACCACATGCTTCCTGTCACTTTATGCAAATAACACAGCACATCTGAATGTGAGCAGCGGGGATGGGACATACCGCAGCCCTGGCACCGAGTGCCAGCCTAGACAAACCTCCACCCGTATGGCCCAGGATCTGGCTGCTTTGCTGAATGCTGCTCCGAGCTGAAGCATCTGCTTTGGCTGCACCAGCAGTGAAAGTTTTCACAGCTGCCAGACTGGGCTCCATTTACTCTGATTTTGCATGCTTTTTAGGAGCTGGCCTAGCCTGCAACAGCACATAACTTTAACATTAGAATCTTTGATTCTTTGGAGTTCCAGGTGTGTATTTTCTCCTCAGCAAGGAAGGAAGAGCTGAACAGGAAGCTCAGGTGGTGGGCAGTATTACTGAGAAACGAGTATGTGTTTCACGCATATTTCAGTGTGTTTCATAGCGTTTCAAAATGGAAGAAACAAATTATTTATATTCACAACAGAAAACTGAAACAAAGGATATGTGTCTCACATTAAAAAATGGAGCTATGCCATGCTTTCCCAAAGGCAGACACTTCTGTACATTGTTTAGTGCTGCTCAGAACAAGTTAGAGTTGCTGAACAGAATATGAACACAGTGCTTTAATTTCTGCAGGGTAGAACTAACATGGTGAGTGCAGGAATATATTCCTTGTAAATAATTTCAGAAGTGTACAATTCTTGCTTCTAATGGTACAATCCTTTTATTTTTTGTGATAGTTATTTTAACAGGGACACCAAAGATTCTGTGACTAATCTTGTATTTAGCATCTGTTACCAATATCTCCATGTGAATTAATTAGCAAGGGCCTGAGAGTCCTCTGTTTGCAGTCTTCCATGAAAGTAATACTGATTGGCACTGACATAGTATTAAATTACTTCCCCTTCTAATATGGCCTTTTTGAAAAAAGATTAGGCCTGCCACCTGTCTCCTTGGCTGGTGACTACTTTTCTCAAAAATTCATCTTCTTAGCTGAAACTTAATAAATACAAGAACATTTTACCAGTGTTAATTGTTTATTGATACTGAGAGCATTCAGATGGTCCTCGCTGTTGTTGGTATCTCACTCTGAGACTCCTGGTCTCTTAAGGAAAACTGAAGTCAGAAAATACTTTCAACAAGATGTTAATGTTCCTGACAGACTATGTAGTGAATGCATTACACTGAAACTGCTTATTGTTTTATCTGTGGGGCAAACAGCAAAACACTCAGCGCTGAAGTTGCTTTGAGCAAACACCTAAAATCTCCTGGTTTGTGGATAAACCTGATTGCTTGAAGTAGTTTCACATCTGAGTGCTTGTGGTCCTGAATTTGATGTTCTGCAAATATCCTGTGATACTTCTTTACAGCTTACCACTCTGACAAGTGCTGCTGCAATATATTTTCAGAAAACAAAAGAAGGTCAAAAACACAAGAAAGGCAGGTTTATTATCTGTCACAATTCACTTTCCCCAAACACCCCCCTCAGCTGAAAAAATTTAGCTGACTTTCAGAAAATATTTTTGGAAATATTCCTTCACTTCTAATCAGATGGCAAAAGTGTTTGTTTTATTTAATCATGGTTGTGAAACTGAGCCTTTATTTTTTTATCTTCCTTTTTTCCATAAGGACCTTTCTGATTTGCCTTCTCTCTTCATGACCACATAAAATTTGGCTTGTGATGAAAAGACCAAATGGGCCCCAGTAAAAGCTTTCAGAAGAAGCTGGAGGAGCTGCTGATTAACCACCACTCAGTTTATACCCAGAAATCATGCTCATTTCAGTATGTGCTGTTACCCACTATGTGTAAAGGCACACGAGCAATCTCATAGCAGGAAGGGAAGTCACTGTGGTCACACAGCTGACAATACGGAGCTCAGGAGAAAGACCATTTGTCTTTGAAAGGACTGACTTCTGGGAACTGCTTTGCAGAAGGAGAGGTCACAGTCCTGAATGAAGTCTAGGAGGAGAACAAGGTTGGAGAGAGCTGTTAACATGAAAAGTCTATCTCCTGAGTGCTCTCTGCAGGAGGCACCTAGTTTGGGGTCCCAGCTGAGCTGCTGCTTAATAGCTCGTCTGGGTGCCAAAAAGCTGTTTCATGACATTCTTGGCTTAACACTGGAAAAGCAGTGGAACATTTTGCTACACAGAGCCTTTAGTCTTTAAACCACTGCTTTCTGGAGAAAAACCCAAGAAAATTAAGAGCAATGTCAAAATGCTAAAGCTTTAGTGTTCAGTCAGGCACATTTTGTCCTGAATCTTGATGGCTGGCTCCAAGGTCTCCCAGTGTCTGCATTAGCAAATAGTTGCCCTTTTGTACGGAGAGAAATCTGCTGTGTCCTCATCATGGATGAGCTCGTGTTCCATCAAGCGCACCTTCAAAAACTGCTTTAAGCTCAGCTAATGAATCTTGTGTTACTGCTAACATTAAAAATTGGGAGATTTAAAAACATTCACTAAATGGAACTTGCCCACTCTGCAGCTGGAAAAACCTGGATGTATTATTCTTCTGGAAAACTAATAAAAACTTGGACATTTTTCAGCTATATTTCTATATAGCATGGATCAACTGTTCTGAGCTCAGTTAAAAATTCTAGAAATGCTCATGAAGTCATTCCTGATAAAAGGAGCATAAATTATTTTGCTAAACAACTGTATTGCTTACGGGTCAGTTAAATGTCCTATGAGTTGTTGCATGTAGGTGTCCATGACACTTTCTAGTAGTAGACCTTTTTTTCCATTTTCCTTTATATTTTTTTTTCTAATTCCATTTGAATTCTTTGACTGTAAAATTCAGCGCAACTCATGATGAGGACAGGGCAGAAGGCATGCAGTGTCTTTCAGTCCTGTGGGGCAGCAGAAGAAATGCACATACAGCATTGGATCATTTCATAAATTAACCAGACAATTTCATAAATTAACCAGACAGATAGAAATTTCCTCCCCAGGGTGATCTTTGGTAGGAAGACACTGAACTAAGGTTTTCAGGCTAGATCTCTTCTTACCAACATTTTGTCTGTTGCATTTGCATCTTCTATATTCTTTCATACTGAAGGTGTACTTATAAAAGAGCAACTGCACAACAGTATTTTAACAACTTCATATTGAATAGTGGGTTAAAAAGTCATAATTAGTCAGACGAAATGTATTATCAACTTGGCATTATTTCCCAGCTGTGCTCTCCTGTCATTTTAATTATTATTTTCAGAATCCTGATCATGATGTCGTCCCCCTGAATTTCCCAAAAGGTCCCCAGTGTTCATTCTAAGTGATTAATGAAGGCACGAAAGCTACGAGTGCTTCCAAATCAAATATGTTTACAAAAGTAGGCAATGCCCAGGAAAAGATGATTAAAATAAAGAATTGTGTGTTTCCCTGAAATTCACCAGCCCATTGATATGCAGCAGTTCAAATCTCAGTGGAACTTTTGTGCAAGCCACTGAGTACTTTTTCTAAGGGGGAAAAATCGCGGGACAAAGTTGCCTGTTAGACCTATTTGAATTTTATTTTATGGCTGTGGGTTTCACATACTTGTGACATTATAAGGACAAAAATGGTCTTTGTGCTAAAGTGATAGGTCTGGCAAGTCCATATATCAATTGTCTTAAGAAGTGTGAGTCTTGAGACTTATTTCATTTTGAATGTTGGTTTTTAATGAAGAAAATTTAATACATTGATATTCTGGATTTTTGGCTTGCATTAGGAAGCTAAAAGGTAAGCTGCTGCAATGCTATGTATTAGTAAGCACTCAGGAGTCAGATTTGTCAGGAGAGAAAGTGCAGTGCTTTTTATTAACTGAATAAGCATTGTGCTTAGCTGGGCTTTGCCAAGGCCTCTGGAAATGTCTAACTCATGTGGAAGAGGGATCAGATGTTTAACTACTAAGCAGCATAGTGGTTTCCATTCTAACACACCATTGTCTTAAAACAGGCATTCCCACTCTAAACTTCGTGTTTATCCCCTCAGCGGACGAACTTCAAAAGAAGCAAGATTGTTTAAGCCACAACAAGAATGGAAAATTTAATAAAAAAATATTCCTTTATCAGGTTGCTAAAGAAACATCTGATTAGTTCAAAATTTCTAGCAAACACAGCATACAATTCTATATGAAATGTATACTTTTCACAATAATATTTTAGATGGCATTTTATTAATATATCACAGCATTCATCAAAAAGGTCAGCAAAGACAAGAGTCCAGGAAAAGCCTTAAGGGGTAAAAACATATTATTTTTAGAACCAGAGCATCTAAGTCCAAAACTATCATTCAAAAAGACCTGTTCAGCTGCTATCTAGCAGTAAACCATGTTTGGTTCTATTTGTGTCTGGGGAGGGATCCATCAGAACATGCTGGTGCCTACATTGCGGGTAACTACGTCCAAGCCAGACTGCCTTCAGTCAGGGGAAAGAAACCAAGTTTTTCAGGGCACGATTCATTTCCTAAAGTAGGTGCTAAAAGAGGTAAATGATACAATGAAAAGACTCCCCTCTCAGTCGCCCCTCGGTGCTTGCAGGACTGATTCTCACCGGTTTCTCTCAGCCCTGGCTGCCCTACAGTGTTTTGCCCTTTCTGATAGCCTTTCCCTGAATCTCTAGCCCGGGGCTGCTGGGTTTGATAGTGCCCTGCAGTGGGGCTCCGCCGGGCCCTGCAGTGGGGCTCAGCCGTGCCCTGCACTGGGGCTCAGCCATGCCCTGCAGTGGGGCTCAGTCATGCCCTGCAGTGGGGCTCAGCCGTGCCCTGCACTGGGGCTGCTGGAGCTGCTGGAACTGCTTGTGTTTGGCATGGACAGCCCTGGCTGCTCCTCAGATACTGGCCCTGTAGCCTGGGCACACGCACCTGGTCCATCATGGAAGAACCTTTTTTATTTTAGACTTTTACCCATCCAGACATGGCAGGATCCTCTTCTACAACTGGTTCTGTACTGTTTACGGACTTTTGTGTAAATATCCGGTCCAACATTTTGTTTAAAATTTCTGCGAAAAAAGCATCAGGGCTTCTGTAATGCACATCAAATTTAAAAGCTAGAGAGAGAGAAGAATGTTAGGAGTTCTCTTCATGTAATTATGAAATGGTGCCCCTGCCTTCACTGCAGCTTCCCCCTTACCAGAGCCAGAATTCTGCCCTACTAAAATACATTATTGTGTGATAGAGCAGTTGAGTATAAACCATGGCCCACTGGACGAAATGGTGCTGTGTTCCTCCTTTTCTCCTCAATACCTTATCTATTTTCTGCCAAAGAAATAAGTTGATATATAATTGGATAGTAAAAGGATTTGTCTCAGCTTTTTTGTCAGCAAATATTAGGGTGACAGATCCATCAACCCATCTCTTCTTATTCTACCAAACACAGTCTTCCACAAACACTGTGGTGTCCACATGCCTGCCTTCCTAACATAACCTAATTCAATCATATATAAATATCTACATTGACTGTGTAAGATAAGAAGCTATAAGCGACAGACATTTTACATTTGAAGATTGTAGGAGAACTCTGTGAAAATAAAAAAGGAATTTTAAGGGTAAAATAGATGCACCCTCACCCTGCGATTGTCCTGGGGTGTGTGGCTTTTTGCAGACACAAAGAAGGGCAGTGTTTCTTCCTGGTTTATCAGGGTGAGAACGCTGATGGAGGTACAAGGCAAATTATTTTGTAAAAAGCAAATGAACACACATGGGCAATCGCTCATTGAAACAGGTTTCAGTGGGCTTGTGTTCATCTCCCTCTGGGTTTTGTGTTTGCTGAGATGGAATAGTGCGGTAAAAAGTTTCCTAGCAGGAGCAGTCACAGAAGCAGGGAACTGCAGAACTATTGCAGAAAGCAAATGTTGTTTTTGTAACTGGGACTGTTTGTTTCTAAGCTATGATAATTTCACAGAAAAAGTACAACCAAAACTAATTGGAGTTTAAATACTGAATAGTACATTGTGACAAAAAAAGTGAAGATAGAGTGAAGTGAAGATACATGAGCCTGTAAGATCTCGACCAGGCTTTGAGAGGAAGAATGAGACAAGTTATAGGAAAAAAGGCTGGGAACTGTTCTCCAGACATCTCAATTGCTTTTGTTTGGCTCATAATTGGTGGGCAATAGCTTTGTCTGAAGGATAAGACTGGAACCTCTGCTGCATTTCTTGCTTAACAAGTATGTGAAATGCGCAGCCAGTAGCTACACAAGTGCTCACCTGCTATGCCACCCCACAGCGGGTGAATACTTCAAAACGAGGGATTTGTGGGTGGAAAACAGAACATAAAAAGAAAGCAGATTTTTTGAGTAAATTGTTCATTGTGAATTATTCACACAGTTTTACTAACAGTCATCTGGAAAAAGTTAACAAATAAAGGAGAATGACTGCAATGAGTAATACATATAAATCAATCCAAGAGACATGTAGGATTACTTCTTGGTTGTGGAGAAGGATAGGATTGATTGAAAGATGCAGTGAAAAAAGCTGAAAAGTAGAACAAGATAAACAAAGAAGGGGTGGCACTTAGGGCTGCAAAGGTGGCAGTTCATTCAGTAAAATTTTGCTGATTGTTACTATTTTACACACACGGTGTAAAAATGAAAGAATGGCCTCCATTCCTGCTTTTCCTTGAGATTGACTGCTTTAATTTGGAAGTCAATAAACACCATGCATGCTCACAGCATCCTAACCCAGAGCTATTGGAAACTGGCACACTTGAACTTCCTCCCACTGGGAAACCAAGGCTTGGCTTTCAAAATTCATATTTTTATGTCCTTGCTATTTCTATTTTATTAAAACAATATATGTGATCCCCTTCCACAACTGCTTGTTGAAAGCTGCTTTTTTTGAAAGAAAGCTAATATTAAAAGAAAGGTTGATTTCATTATGAAGGCAAGTGCAGCTTTGTGATAGGAGATGAAAATGTGTTAATTAAAATGCTGCTTCTACTTTATCTTGAATGTCTCATTAACCTTATCTCCAGCTCATGCAGGCTTTAGACAGTTTCATTTGGGCATCTGGCCATCTTTTGTTTTTCATTTACTATTTCTACTTAAATATTTACGGCCTGAGCCCATGAAACTCCATGGTAACACTCCTGTGGAGTCTCAGAGACTTTCCAGCCTTGGAGCAGAGCCTAGTTCTAAAAGAGGGGGAAAAAAAAAAAAAAAAAAGCGCACTTGTGAGTTTGTACAAGTTTATCTTCCTGAGATCTACATACAACACTATAAATAGAAGTTGCTTAGCTGCCAGTTTGATAAATGCATGTCTCTGAGGTTACGTGGCATCCTACCCCCTCCGTTGTCTTTAACAGCGATAAAGTGCCTGCAGGCCACAAAATGCCCTCTGACACCTGTGTAAGCTCTGCAGTCTAATGAACTGAAATCTAGTAAACAGTTCCTTCTAATTTGCAAAAGAATATAACTCATTTCACTGATTCTGCAGGTTTGAGAGGAACTGGGAGCCATAAGGACATCTTGGTTACTACAATCTGCAGGTACAGCTCAAGAAGCATAAAAATGATTAAGTTTTGTGTTATTTTCTCAACTCAGTCACAATAGATTCAGTGTAATACTTTTTTTAAAGGAAGATAGTATCCAACTTAGCTGTTAAGCTAGAAAAATGAGTACTATTCAAACTAGAAAACATGAGTAATATTCTTGCCTTTTAATCCTGGGCAGGTTGGAAATATTTGCAAAAAAAAAAAAAAAAGGGAAGTAAATCCTTGGATCATTCAACCTAACATTTATGTTACCATTATAAGAGATTGACAACACTGTTAGCGTACAAATATGTTTTGTACACAAAGGTGCATTTTAGTTACTTATTCTTCTCTGACAGTTGTGTGATGACACAACACACAATATTGTTAATAAAAGACTGAAATGTATTTCCTCTCCTTACTCAGTAATCATATCAAAAATCGCAAAATTCATTTGCCATAAAAAAACCATCCTGCTCTGTGTCTCCACGTGTAAATCAAACAAGATACCAATACAGACATTAAATTCTAAAATGCGTCAAATTACCATATGTGTGCTAACCTGTGCCCACCTCTAGTGAAAGAGGAGGATTTCATCAATAGGCTTAGTAGTAAGATTTTTTTCATGGTCTTGCATCACCTTCAGGTACTTCAAAATAGTCACAAGGACCATGATAGATTGTAGGACATTATGAGAAGCTTCAGGCCACCTGAGATACGTTGGAGGTCGCTTGGGGAAGAACAGCAGGAGAAATCTAGAAACATTTGTCCATATCCAATTTAAATCAGATACAGCCTTTGGAGCAGAGACTATCTTTCTGTCTGGTATTTTACAAGTTCTGTGTTGATGCAGTTACAGCTGGAGCTCTTTGATTAGTACCAGCATGCAAGTAATCAGTATAAAAATTATACAAATATTGGAAATACAGAATGTCAGTGATGTTTAATCAGGTGCGATGACAGCAGACGGAAGGAATTTCATGGTTACTCAGTAGATGCAAGCATGCATCCTAGTAAAAGAAATGTTTGATTGGAGGTAATTTTGCTTGAAAATTCCCAAGGCAGGTGAATTAATCAATTACAGGTTTGTTGGCTATTTTTAAGAAGAGCTGTGCTGGAGAAATCTGAATGAACACAAGTAGGGGCAGGAGAATCTGGTAGGGTTCTGCTCAAACCATCCAACAGTAAGACAAGGAGGGATCAGAAGAATCACTAAATTTCTTTTCTTCTTTTCTGCCTGTCCCCTCTGTTTGTGGCTGCTACCTTCTGGAATACTCTCTGGATAACAGTAATTGGAGCCAGGGGATTGTTTGGTTCAATGCCGAAAACAGGTTTTAGCAGCTATAAACACTGATCAGTAGCTGGTCAATTAAAATCTAAGGGGCATGTTAAGTTTTTTTGTTTCTGTAAAATAAACATTTTCTTAAAAGAACTCCTTTTTATCTATATGCTTATGTTGAGTTTTTTATACATTTGTCTGTTTTGGTGAACGTAATTATTTTTAATGAATGAAGTGTTTCCAGCATAGCAGGCTAACTTGTGAGATATTTGCCCCATTCGAGTCTGGAAACTATATTCATATTCCAGGAGAAACTTGCCATGAAAAAAATGGCTTAACATACAGCACCAAGCTACGGACACTTTGTCCAAGGTGCTCCACTGTGCACATACCTCCTCTGGGGGAAGATGAAAAAAGAAATGACACCTAAGGGATACGAAGTCACATTATTTAATGACGATTGGAAGGCAAACAAAGGCTACAGTAATTTCCATGCTAGAAGGTCCAATTCAATTAGTATGGGACAGGGTCAAAAACTGATCTCAGCAGAGATGAAGAGTGCCACAGACATTAAGAAGACATTCATAGTTTTTAGTTATGAAGGCAAGACTTGGCCCCATTGAAAAGTATTCAATAATAAGCAAAAAGGGCCAAACCCAATTTTGGAGAGTTCTGTAAAGCAATGGCTAGGGATGAATAAACACATCCTACTGCTGAAAGCCTGGGCAGGGTAATGTATTGGGATACACAGCGGCTTCAGACAGCGCTCCCCAGGCAGCTGCGTTGTGATCACACGGACATGCTCCGTCTGCAAGCAGGCAGATGAAATCGGTGACTCCAGTTGTTGCTCATGGTAGCTCAGCACATTCCCTGCTGACCTGGCTGAATGACTGTTTTTATGAAACACAACTGATTAAAGAAACAAATGATGTAAAATGAAATGTCATCATGGATACAGGGTTTAGGGCTATATAAACAACTGGGGACTGAAATCATTAGACTCTCTGCTCTGGAATGGTTCAATATTTTTAGAGGATTAAAATGCCTTTTCTACCCTTTGGTCGCTTGTACTTATTTATATGTCAACATAAGTATTTGTCAGTGTTTTTCATGTTTTCTAAGGCAGGAAATCTGTAAATTCATCATATAAAGGGTCTGAGTTTTAATTCCTGGGCCTGCTAGTCCTGGATCAAAGGTTTTGATATATTATTCTTAACTTCTTTTATTTGGAAAAATGTAGCCAATACCTCTAGCAGACAGCATGGACCTGATCCAGAATCCACTGAAGTTATTTAAAATACTCTGATCAAATTCCACTAGTTTTGCTTCAGGTCCTGTAGCTCCAATCCAGCACAGCACTTGAGATCGTGTGTAGTTGCTCAGAAGCTTAACTTTACATTCAAGTGTCAGTGCTTTACCAGATTGACACATTCATATCAGCTGGTGCAAGCAGACTGGCTCTGCATAACTGCTCAGATGGCAGCCACTGGATAATATACTCATTTGCAAAGTCTGAAATAGGATTTTTCATGTGTTGGGTTAGTAAATAACCCTCTACCATATAAATTCCAGCACGTCTTTCCTACAATAAGCCATGTGACCTTATCACAACAACACAAGATGTGCTTGTAAGGAATGCTTCCTGTTGAGGGCTGGGGCACAAGGAAAAGCCAGGAAAATAAACAGAAAGTAATATGGGAAGGCAAAAAAAGTATTTGCAGTTAAGCTGTTAAACAATAAAGAAACTTTAAGATGTGACCACAGTTTTTTATGGACATCTTTGTGGGAAGTGGCAAGATGATGTTTTGTCAATTAACAATCCTGAAATTTTCCCCCTTGTTTCCCCCATTATGCTTAGATCTTGGCTGGGAATAGATGGCAAGGACAAGGGGCCTCTTTGGTAGTTATGACAAAAACAACAATGGCTGCCTCATTCCCTGTAACTATCCATTGCTGCCTTCTGTAGGGTGTAAGAAGAGGGGTTACAAACTCCTGTTGAACATAGCTGATCATGAAATAGTAATCAGAGGTAATTAAAGTCTACTGGCTGAATGGCTCACAGTCAGTACTAAACCCAGTACTTCATTATGTTTTTCTGTAAGAGGTTGCAGTTGTGCACACTTCTCAGAAAGTCCCTCTACAGCATGATGCCTGGATTGGGCCCTAGGGATGAACTCAAAACTGCAGGACTGTGATTCATTTGCCACTGCAGGAGAGAATTTTCAAAACACAGATTATTGGGAAACATTTGACATCTGTTTCTCTTTAAATATACCTGAAAGTGGTCTTTCTGCTCCCCAGCCAGATAAGTTTAGCACAGAGAGTCCGGGGAGACTGTAACCACAGTGCATGCTCTGCTGACATGGGCAGGTGCTGATCTCCAGGCACAGTCACAGCTGTGGGTCTTAGCACGGAGAGGTACCACCAGCCATGTGCTAGGTGCTGGTAAACAGAACTCTTCTATTCCATACAGGATTGTAAAATATTTTGAGAATTTCAAAATGAGGTGTTCTAGAAATGTAAATCAATAACAATTGGAAGTAAAGAATGTATTGATATTACTGTGGTTTTGCTAGTTCTGAGTGTAGTGAAGTAAGGGACCAATCTCAATCTTCAGGAAACTCCATTGGTTTTAATGAGGTTACTCAAGAGGTGCATTTGATCTTCTGCTGACAATTTTTAGCCTTGAGAAAAATATTTATGCTTTGAGACAGAGGGCTTAAAAAGTAACAGCAACATTTAATAGCATAATTACTTCACATTATTTTGCATTCTCTGACTTTGCTCAAATTAAACACATTGCATGCTGAAATAATCTTGTAGGGAGGATTATTCAAACAAGATAAAGTCCCCACTGAATGTAATGTCAGTTCTTTTTATGCATGCTGAGTAACCTACTGTGCTTTGGCAGCTTTAAGACTGAGCCGTATCGGGCTCATATTGGAAGCATGCAAATGTCTGAGCTAGCAGTTTGAAATGTGGCCGAGCAGTTATTACTTCAGGAATGTTAATTATTACTTTTATGTGGATAAACTCTCTGGAGCTGCATCCATTTAAAATTCAACCACAGACACTGTGCACAAGTTTGATTTGGTCTCAGTGTTATAATTTTTCTTTGTTTATACCATTGGTAATGGTACCATGCTGGTGTCAACAGACTGAGGGCTTATGAAGTGAATGTAGAAATAAATATTATTGTTAAAGAAAAGATGAATCATTTGCAGTCAAGCAAAACTGAAGGTTTGTCTAGCTGCAGAAAACCTTGACTTGAGGCACTGCAGTACATAGAAATAATGTTAAATAAAAGTGAATTAATATTAATGCAAATGTGCAAGTAAAATGTTTTTAAACAAAGGAAAGCCAAGAGAGAGCCAGAGGACAAAGCCTAGGCTGCAAATGAATATGTGCCAATCCAGCAGGTTTTCTTGAAGAAGAGCTGTAGTTTCAGGTCCCCTGGGCTTTATCTGGACAGGTGATAAGCACTTGCAGCTGTGTGGAGCCCCAGAGATTTCCACAGCAGAAAGGTGTAGGACTAATCAATCACTGTGCCCCAAGTTTTTAAGAGAGAGTTTTATCTGGTTGCTTTAATGATACAAGAGAGGCAAATGGGGAAAAAAAAAAAAAGAAAGGTAATTTTAAAAAATTTGGATTCAAACCTGGTATCTTGTCTTTGTACATTGTGTACAGTGTTTGGATGTGCTTTCAGCAAGATCTTACTGCTTGTAGTTTCACCAGCTCTGGTAAAGTTTTAGAAGGCATTAGTGATGATCCTACTGTGAGTAAGCAAACTATAGACAGAGAGAAAAAGAAATGAAGGCGCAAAGGAGAAAGAGTCAGTTTGACACATTGGTGGGAGTCCATGGAAGAGTTTCTTCAAACTATTTTATCTGTTTTAGATTTACACATATATGCTCAACAGGAATTGCTTCTGAGTTTGAACTGCCAGTTAGCTGGAAACAAAATCAGGTCACAGAAGCACAGACCACTGCTAGTGCAGCAGCATTAGAAAGGACTGTTCTGAACTTGGACAAGAAATCTGATCCCAGAAGGAGCTGAGAACGTCACACACAAAACATTTTTGTGTCTATTTCAGTGGGATCTTAACTAAAAGTGATACTAATATTCAAAAATAATTGCCAATTAACTGATTAACCTCTAAAGTTCGTGGTAATCTAGAACAGAAAGTCAAGTCGAGGCCTTCTAACAGGCATTTCAGCAGCAAACTCCTTTCATGAACAAGGAAGCTGTGGTGTCTGACACACGGCAAAAACGCCTACGGTGAAATGATAATTCTTTGATGCTGTCTGAGGCACAAGATTGCTTGCAAGATGCAGTAACACTACACCCCTGCGACCAATTTCACTCCTAATTTAATTTGCACTTTCTGTGCTAGACCCCAGTGAAGGGAAGCCTCTCTTCTCAGGAAAGCCCTTATACATGTTTGAAGTTCTGTGAAAATTTAAAACACATGTCATTGTTGTCCAGAATAGATCTGACTTAATAGCCTGAGCTCCGGCCTCTTTTTCCACATGGACCATGTTCAGAGTGCTTAAAGCAACTCTGTTATACCTATGAGTATTTTTACAAATGCTGATTGAGAGATCATGACCCTGTTGGAACAGAGAAAACATAGAGCACAGGTAGGTCATTAAAAATACATGTAGAGTAAGACCTTACTTAATGTGAGACAATCAGGCCTTAAGCATGAATTTGTGATAGCCGTGTACTGAGGAATGATAGTAGAGTTTGTCTGTATATATATGCATCTGTAGCTATAAATACATACATCAGTACGTGTGTACCTATGTGATATATAATAATAAATTAACTATTTATTTCAAAGTGTTACGAAGATATTGAGACATTGCTACTTTTTGTCATAGAATTAAAGTGGCAGCCTTTTAATTTTTATCCTTAAAACATGAGCAAACCCCTGATGGGCTCTGAGCTTCTAATACTTCACTTTTTCTCAGAAATGCTGAAATACTCTGCTGAATCCTTTGTGGTTTGGCTTGTCCTTGTTTGGACTTCAATACTTTCCTAGGTCTCTTTATTATCCTCAGAATGTCAGCTCCAATTTTGGCTTATTGAATTAAGGATCCAGCATGAATCTTAAATTAATTTCTCTTAAGGATGCCTGAGTCCCAGTGTTTAACTGGTTCCATACCCAAGTGAAGTGCTATTTTTGCCAAATACATTAAGGTTATGCTTGATTCACCCACGAATGAGCTGTCACTACGCTCTCTAGTTACTTCTACTTATTTGTATTAAACAGTCTTTGACAAAGTCAGCTATATGAAGGACATATATGCAATAGAGGAAAAAAAGGAGAGAGTTTTATCCCCCCTCCTGTAACAACCTGTTTTTATAGCAACCTGTTATAGCTGTTTGCAAATGAGTTTAGCAAAACAAACATTTTGTTTGCCTTTTTGAATTATTTTGGTAAAATATAAATTCCAGAAGAAGAAGAGCGTTGTTTCAGAGAGTTTAAAAGAGCAGTGGGGGATTCTCAGACAGGCAGATGCAGATTCTCAGGAATGCTTTTTCAGAGAGCAGCAAGCTGTGAATGTGCAGCTGCAGGCTTCAGCGTCCTGAATAATCTGCATTCAGAGACTGCAAAGTCATCAATATTTATGGGCTGGTGGGATCATCGCTGGCATGCAGCTACATCTGCCAGCTCTCTATTTACTCCACATCCTCTTCTGTGCAAGTTTCAGGTTCTTATTTCCTGAGACTAGTAGGTTTGCCCTTTGAAGCAGAGCTCCTTCAGTGAAAGAGAGAAGATGCTTCCTGAATCATACTGGGCCAGCACGTTAACTGTGCGTGTTGAGAAATTCCCACTGCAGCAGATGTTGTGTGAGAAACAGGAGCTGATCACAGTTTCCCAGACTCAGCCCTGCCTTGGCAGATCCAGCATTCTTGCTCTGACTTATTTGCTCACAGTTGCTTTACAGCAAAGGGCTCCCATACACTTTTTCAGCAGAAACTGCCATTTTGCCTTCAGACAGAGCCTGCAAGGCACAATGTCCATACAGATGTATTTTCTCTGAGAGGTAAAGTCTGTGCACCAACAGCAGGATTTGACTCACATCCACTGGGCCGATACAGCTCATCTCACATTGAGCCAACTAAGTAACTCTTAATTTTCTACATAAAGAAAAATGAAAAAAGGCATTTTTAATTTGCAAAATCAGCATGGATTTAGCAGAGAACATTATTCCTTTTCTGTTAATCTCAGGAGGTTTAAATAGCATTATTATTATTAGTAATAATAATGTAAAATTTTCTGATAGTTTTATTTTAAATTAATGGTCATCAAGAGAGCAATACCTTATTGATGTTTGCAAAATATAAACATACAGCACTTGTGTTCTTTCTTGCCTTAAATTCACATATCACTGCTGTATAAATATAATTTGAATCACAGGCGATCCAAATAGCCCTGAAACAGTAGTGGAAAGCCCATGTTACTCCAGTCACCTTAGATTCTGGACACATTTACTTCACCCAATTGCACTTTGCTCACACTGTCCCATGAATATTCAAGTGATAGGATGTTATTAGGACATGTCCCATGTACCAGGAGTCCTAATCTTACATGCTAATTGTTCACAGAAAGTGTATTTTTAAATAATTTTATCAACATGCAGTGCTCTTTCACCTAAGATTGCCAGATCAAAAGTAAAACTTGCACTATTTGTCCAAACGATTCTCTAGCTGCATATTCTGTACTTCTGTTTTCCTCTTTATGAGAAATGTCACTGTGTTTAATAGACAAAAAGTAATTTCTTAAACAGAAGTTACTCCATACAAGCAATTCATGTGGCTTCTAAAAGTCATTGACATTTCATTACTCAGAAACCATTAATGAATTTCAGAACAGTAAAGAAACATGAGAGAAATAATATCTCTTCTCTCCCACATATTCCTGTGTTGGTTTTGATGTGGCGATTTTGGTTTGGCTTTATTGTCTGCATGGTATTATGAAGTAACTTGGTTTATTCCTCAGAAGACAGAAAGCCTGGAGGAAAGACAGTTTCTTTGTCCATTTTGATAAACCCCTAAATGTGAATTTATATGATCCAGTGAAGGTACAGCATGGTGCAGCTTAAAGATCCTTCTCTCTATTTCAAGTATATGATGCCACTTTCCATCTGTTTAAGTCCTGAGTTCATACGGTAGTCAGGAGACTTTGCTTACTACATCAAAATGTGCAAATACTATTTAAAATATTCCCCTTCATAGGACACATTTCAATGTGGTGTGCAGGCAGCACATCAGATGAGCTCCAGTTTTGATAGAGTAACCTGCTTTATGTGAGCTGACATTGTGGTCTGGGACACAGAGCTGACCGGTTGGGGTCCAGAGCCCCTGGTGAGTGGCAGCTGACAGAAGATGACAGTCACCCCTTCTTCTAAAGCCCACCTGGCGTTGGAAACATTACAGGAACAAAGGACCCATCTGGGTGACACCTTCAAATGTATCAATGTACTCTGCTGCCATTCATATGGGGCTGGCAAGACTTTGAAGTCCCAGAAAGTATTTGACTAAAATTCTGGAATATTCTGGACCATGAGTCTTATTCCTGATGAATAGAAATTATTTGAGTGATGTTAATCTCACAAACAGTAATTTATGACATATTTTTTCTAAGATCTCTGTGAAATTACGGTAAAAGGTGGTTGCCTGAAGAAACCTTGGACCTGTACTCTTCTCAGGAGGATATTTGCAGTGTTCAGCTTTAGTGGTGGGCTGTTAATGTCCTGTACGTGCCAGAGGAGAAAAGTAAAGATAAATTCCAGGAGCAGGGGAGTAAGGCATACAAAAAACCAACACCCTCTTACTGAGAAGCAGATACAGAAGTTCATGTGCTCAAGTGTTCACTTCCCACATCCCTAGCTGTTTTTATCAAATCTGCCCTGAACACAAATTTGTAACTTTTGCTCTTTTTTTGTCTTCCCCCTATATTCACCATGAGGTCCTCTTGAAACATGATGGGTGGGTACATATTGGCCTGACCAGCTTTCCTGTAAGACCTAAAGGGAAGGGGCTGCTAGCATCTCAAATTTTCTGCCCCCACCCCAGCAGAAAATCCCTGAAGATAGAGTGTGTTCATCAGCACCTTGGCAGGTTTACAATGCCTGCAGGAGGAAGGGATTTGGAAGCACAGACTAGTGTACAGAGTGGGTGCCTTCAAGAAGCAGCGTGGTACCTTGGGCTCCTTCTGGTGAATCTGGATAACATTGGGTCAAATTTTTTTTGACAGAAGAGGGAACAGGATTTTCCACAGCCTGGGAATGTGTCCTTTCCTTATCTGAAATTTCAGTGGATCTGAATCCCTTTCCTGGCAAGTTTTGAATTTACCAAACATTCAGTTAAAAAAAAAAAAAGGTAAATATCGTAAGTATAACTAAATAACTGGTCACCTTGTAAAGCTGGAAAAGGACTGAATGACTGCACAGGGGTGGAATTCTGATTTTAACTGAATCTTCCTTATTAGCTGGATGTTTGTGGTACAAACAGTGTGGTTTGATGTCAAACCAATTTTCCTCTTCTGCAATCCTCTCAATATGCCAAGTTCTTGTAATCGCTGTTTTAAATTTTCTTTCCTTCTTTTAAGCCATGACTTAGAAGTGACATAAGCATTCAGACAGAAATCTATTTAAACTCTCATTGCAATATCTTCATGTCATTTATGTCATCTGCTGTGCTGACTGGCAGATGCCTACAAGGTAGAATATGCAGTACAACGGTACCTGAACATGACAGAAGAATTTAAGGCAGCTGCAACATAAAAGTCTTCCTTGCTTTGTTTCCTGTTTTTGTGGTGTTTTGAAGGTCTTACTCTAATGCAGCAATCTGTGGTTAAAATTCAGTTGCTTTTATAAGGTAGTAACAAGAAACTCTTTCACCCACACTGCACATGCTGAATGGGGAAGGGTAAGAAAATATTTAAGTGGCTTTTTAACGGCATAAGAGTTGGGATTTCTGGGAACCCAATTCTATTTAGTTGTGAAGTCTTGTGGTGAAATTTATAGGGAACGAATTGCCTTTCTGCAAATATTGATCAGATTTATCATCAAAATGTGTGGAAATACAATTGCATTGCCTACCTACATAGAAGAACCTATGATAACACAAGATTTACTGAAGTGTAAGTTATATTCTTAGAGTGTAACTTCTAATATTCCTTTCTAGGGTTAATAGGAACTTCAGATAAAGAAGCTGAATATACACGCTTTGCATAAGAGCCCATTGTAGGGGCTGGCTAATTTTACACAAATTATGGGCTATCTGGCCATTTTTAGGGCAAATAATATAGCCAAAGTCACAACAATGTGCTTTCAAATACCCCCAGATCAATGGTGATTTTTTTTTTTCATTATCACCTCTCTGAATACTTTTAGTATACCCTTGAGAGGAACTTTTTTTTCAGTATCTTTTCCCTTACTTTTGTCTTATGATTTCTCTGATGTCACCGTCAGTGGTTTCTCCACTAAATTTTAAATACATTGTAGAGTTTCTGCTTATGAAACCGAAGTCTGGAGCCACCAGCTTCTTATGCTTTCTTCATGCATCTTCAGCCCTTGGCTTTCATCAGTCTTTCCTCTTCTCCCCTATTTCAGACCCCTTTTTATTCAAATCATGAAGCGCACACTGATTTTCATCAGTCTGCTCTGCACTTGAACGCCTTTCATCAGTTTTGCTACTTGGGTTTGATCCAGTAACCTTGTCTCTTTGTTTTTGTGGTGTCAACTGTCATGCTTTGATCTGCAGCTTTTTTCCATGAGTAAAGTGTGTGCTTTGAAAAGGTTATAACTCGAAGGGGAAAGATGCATGGAGAGCCATACATCACAAGTGTTCCTCAAGTATAATTTTGACATGATAGAAAGAAAGGAGCAAGAATTTTTCCTATTATTGTTTTCTTTTTCATGTTCATCTCATTCCAGATATGACATCAGAATTCAGCTGCTTTTCCATTTATAAATGCTACAGTGAGACACAGAGGTTGACTGTGTGGCTTAGATTTACAATTTACAGTCCAGGAGACAGAATCTTTTTTTGTCCAAGGATTTTCCATTGCTTTTTCCTGTAGGATCTCCTGTCTAATTCTTGCCGTTTTTTCTACAAATTTTATGCAACTTAGGAAACTACTTAAATTATATCTATAACCATTGTATGGTAAAAAAAGCAAGCAAGTATGCCTAATAATTCTTGGGAAAAGCATTAAGCAGTCAATGACAATGCTTCTCCAATAGCTGCAGAGAGCTTATTGGACAATTTCCAACAGAGCCCATGGAAAAATCCAGATCATATCAAGCAAGCATCAGCTGTGAGAGTATCCAAGGCTAGAGGGAGACTCATGCTTCATTTATCAGCCAGGATTAAAGGCAGTGGAGAATGTTCATTGCAACTGTGCAAACATAAAACATAATAAAGGGCCAAGACACGGAAAATGTCTGCCACTGCTGTTCTGAGGCTATCCATCACAGGGAGCTGGGAGTCATCACTGTATCCCACAGTGAGTCATGAGTGAAGCAAATGTTCATAAGCTTTTTTTACCCACAGGGACTTCAATTAACTTTCAAGATAGAGATGCATTGTGTTGAATGTCATGCTGATAATGAAGACCTCCACAATGTTGTCATGCCTGTAGACATTTTCAGATTATTTAATCAGCTTTGCCTGGAAGGAGTAAGGCAATGGGACTCTTGGATTTAAGCAGTTTTGCTAAAGCTGTAGCTAGCAGCCTCCATATACTGGGCAATCAACCACAGTTAGCCTGATAATCACTGGTAGTCTGGTACCTCATGGTGTGGAGAATGAACCCCCAGAGCTTTGTGGTGATGATAGCTTCATTCCCTTCTGCAATCAGTGGGGCTCAGCCACAAGAATGGACCTTACTGGGGCTTTGTGTTGTTAGCAACTTGAAATCTCACCCTATCACATTCCCCTGCACACTGAGGGTTATGTGGGCTGGAAGGTGTTACTCATTCCCCTGTTATGCTCCCTTAAGCTATCAAGGGAATAATTTGAGGACTTAAAGAACTCAAGAAGAAAGTTCTCAGCTGAAAATCATATAGTGGGCATAAGAGGCCTTGTTGTAAACAAACACTGGATGCAGTTTTGAAAGAGTTAACTGAAAAGGATGCTCACCTATCTTCATATAGGGGAGAAGCTTAAACCTCAACAAGAACATCACATGGCAGACTGGAGAAAGTTTACGGACTGACGGACACATTATTTTTTTATAAGAAGCAAAAGAAATGGGTTACGTATCTTGATGTAATAGGAAGTTCAAGTTCTACTTTGCTGAACACAGTCTCCTTTACATAGTTTTTGGGTAGTTTTGCTTGTCCTGCTTCAAACCTTAGAGGAAGTTTCTTAAAGGCACTCTCAGATTAAATTAGTGACATGGCAGTAGAGTTTCCTTCCCAGAGCTTTTCTTTGCAAGTTCTAAATATGTGGTGAGATTGATCCGCTTTGCATACCAACTTGAAGGCACTGAAGCAAAGAAGTGATAATTTTAACCATGTCAGTCTCCATGTCAATCACCTTCATTGTCATTACTGATCCCTGAATTATGTATGACCTTGTGCGCTTCTCATGTGCTTCTTATCTTTTTTTATTCAGCTGTTGTCCTTCTCATTTTCTTGGTTTGTCCTTCAGTCAGCTATCTCCTTTCTCCTCCTTTTCTGCCAGAGGTTAGGGCATGGAGGGAATGGAAAGGCAAGATTCAGGGGCCAGAGCCATAAACTAGCAGCTTTCTTGAACATGCTGGATGTGTGCAGCAGTAGCATTAGAAAGTAACAAAGAAGAGAAGAAACAATAGGAATCTTTTAAACTAAGAGTCGGTGGGGTTTAAGGTGCTTATATTTGTGAGGAGTAGTCTGTGAAGGACACAATGCGATTAGCTGTACAGGTATGTAAGGAAAGCTTCATGGGATGCAGATACTGTAAATGAGAACTGCAGAGTTACAAGCAAGGTGTAAAATACCTGTGCACAGTTAATCACAAGGTGTGGGGGTTTTTTGGTTTTGTTGTTTGCTGGGGGTGTTTTATCCCAGACTTTCAAGTATCCACAAGTTGTTTCATTTAATTGTAAGAGTGATCTCACTAATTTTTAACTTTGAAGATCAGAGCCTGACCTGGTCTACTCACAATATTTCTTAATAAATTCTAGTTTTGAAAGGGTTTCTGTCACCAAACTTTTAAAATCAGTTTTTGACTGCTGATTGTGCAAATAATCAGGTTGTCTTTGTTCATCCACTTCTAAAAAAATAGACAATGGAAATGTCACACAAAATGGTTTTCTGGGTAAATAGGTAGTTTAGAATGTTCACATCTATAGCTATCTGTGGTTGAGATTTTATCTCTCCTCTTGTGCAAATTCCCATGCTCTTTTGTGAGCATGAGAACAGACAGAAAACACACATTCCCTATGAGAAAATAAAAACTTACTTTTTTTATGTGTTCCACATCTTTTCATAATGAAGTGCTTGTAAGCAGAATGTTGAAATCAAGACTGGAAACAACAATGGCTTGCAAGCACATTCTAGCACTATGCTGAAATTGACTGTGATTTGACAATGCCATTAAGCAGTGAAATTTCTTCCTAGGATTTGCAAGGCAGTAGGAATAAATGTTATAGTCTTATTAGTTGAGAAATAGCAGTGGACAAATTGCTGCTGCTTTTTCTATTTTAGGATCTTCTAAATAACAGTTTCATAATACACTTGAGAAGGGGATTTTTTAATGTTTTTTCCTCAGGTTTCTCTCCTTTTTTTAATTCCAGTTGAATTTCATACAAAGTTCAAAATATTCTATCCTCCAGTACAGCAAGATATACCGGAAGCCTTGTAGATTTCAATTCACTGCTTTAGCTCCCTGATGAAAACGACTGCTCCAGGGAGAGTGGAAAGAAAATAATCTTTGGCTTCCTAAGGAATGCACTAAATGGGAACTGCTGAAGTCTCTACAATTGCAACCATGTCTGACTTCAGGACTTTAAAATGGTGCCTTCTGTATTGACTGGAACTCCACAAAGCCCTCAAATAGAACAATATATCAGTGAGCAAGTCAGCAAATCTAGAGGGGAATTCAGAACATCAAGCTGGCCTTTCCCTACAATGTTTCCAGCACTTTCCCACCATTACAACAGGGCAGGACTGACCCCTACAGTCGCGGTCTGTCTGCACAGATGACCATACAGATGCCAGCACCTTTGAGACATACAGTGGGCTTTATATCACAGTTGTTTCTTCTTCCAGATTCTTCTGTTGTTCACGGAGTCTCCCCATACTTCACCAAAAGTTTTATGAGTTAGGTCAGCATTTTTTAACCCGGAAGTCAGGTTAAAATGCACATGTATAATCTCTGTCAGACTGTAGCCCAAGGAGAAGGTGTAAACTCCTTAGCGCATCCAGCATAAAAGCTCTAAAGGACGATGTTGTAAAATGTGATTACACTGTGCTGTGACAGCAGTCAGCAGTTCTGGGGGTAAGAGTCAGTGTGGTTGCCCCAAGGGTCATCCAGTTGACCTGTCCTCCCACGGCCTCACATTGCTTCAAGTGCCATTCAATGGGATGAATGCCATATGGATGTCAGTTTATGCCAGACTCTGCATGAATACTGCAGAGAGGGGAAGGAGAATCAGTGGATTACTCTTATCAGTACAAAGAGAGACAACATGCCTCAGAAAACTAAGGAGATAAATGCACAAGCTGGAGAGAAGAAGGGTAAAGCAGAACCGCTCTGGCGACAGTCCACTTTAAAAGCAGATATAAGGAACTCCTTTATTTACTCTTTGAAATAAGTGAAAAACATATAGTGGACATAGGTACACTGCTGATTTTATCTTCTGTCTTTGGCAAAATTCTGTGCTTTAACTCAGAGTGACATAGAATAAATCTGCCTGTTGACTGTGATTTCTATTCAGTATGTGAAAAAAGGCTTACTAGGAGAAACAGTTTTCAGTGGATTAAAATTAAAACACAAACCAAAACCAAAACCATAATAAAAAGTCTTCCATCATCTGCTTTTATGGTGTTAACCATGATTTTTCTCATCAATTTGAAATATTATAGATGTTTTGCATGTCATCTATATATTCAACTAAAATTCAGATGGGAAATTAAAATAAAATGCCAGCGTTATTGACTCTCAGATTCAGTTTTGAATTGGTGCATTTGGGCTACTCTATTTTTGCCTTATTTCCTAGTCTTTCTGTGTTTGTCTTTTATTTTACTTGTATGACGAATATGACATGCATCACTGCATCAAGGCAATAACCTCTCATCACTCCTGTGAGAAGAAGAGTAACATTAAACTGATGGGGATATGCACAGGGCTTAAAAAAACCAGAAGAAATTTAATGAGCATACTGTGAGTATGACCCATGAGTTAGAGCTCCAGCTCTGAATGACCTCCAGCAAATGCAAGCGCAGCGAGTTCGAAAGTCACTGCAGCAGGAACACAGAACAGTCTGTGTCACACAACAGACACCAAATGCCCAAGTCCTACTCACTCCTTTAACACAAGATCTTCCCTGATCAGTAATTGACTGAAATAAAACACAGAAATGTAACCCTGAAGCACTGTTTGCAGCCTAGAGGATAACTGTGTCAAATAACTGCAGTTCTTAGTATGTTTCTTCTCAAAAAATTATTCCCTTTCAAGGACCAAACAAGCTGATCTCTGCTGCAGTGATCCCCAGATACCTGTATGTGTAACCCATCTGATTGTGTAAGTGTATTGGAATGGTGGCCTGCTCTCCATGGCACTGAGATGCTACTTTTTAATTTCAATTCAAATTTAAAGAAATTATTACAGTGACTCTTTTCTGAGAGAGAAGTAAAGACTCAGGGTTCTCCTGAGCCCTCCTTCTGTTGAGAAGGTTTGTTTTGGAAACTACTTTTCACGTGCAAGCTCCATAACAGTAGTAGAAAAGATCATCAGGCGAGAAACAAAGCCCCTCGGGGGGAATACTTACAATATATCTTCAAGCAGTCTCATTCATCTTTGTGCTACTTTTGTTTATTTCTGTTGTGACCACAGCTGTCAGTGGTTAGACTAATAAAAAACTGCATTTTGCAGTATGCAAAAAGGAGGGACTGATTATCCCCAAGGGCAAGGAAATTATACCACACGCTTTATTTTTGAAGACAAATCGGGGAGCTGGGCCTGTATTTGACAGTATCTGCCGTGTAGAACCACAATGTTTATGTGACTTCTGAAAAGCAGCTACCTACACTTGCTAGCTGTATAATCAAGAACAAATTACAAAATCAGCCAAGGATGTGAAAATTAGAGCTATTGCAATGTAGACATTTTAGGTTGTCTCAGAAGTCCATCGCATCCTTGTGTGAAGTGTGACAGCCAGACACGTGTGCCTCCCACTGTGATAGGCAGAACTCTGTTTACAGACAACAAGGAGTTTTAAAAGATATAATTCATTCTGAGAATATTTTATTTCACTTTAAAGGATTAGATTGGATTGCTTAAAGAAAACGAAAGAGAAAAATCCTTCTAAATAATTATATTTTTCTGAACAAAATGTGGTTGGTTGAGAGTTCTGTCTTCTCAAGACCCTTGTTTAGTAGTTGAAAGAAAGATGTTGGCAAAGACTCAGAAAAAAAATACTGTATATCCAACGTCACATCTGTCTAGGTTTCCACTGCACACCCAGCTTCATGATATCTCAGGTCTTGCATGAAATAAAAAACCCCAACCTTTTCGTTGTCTGTACAATCCTGGGACATTTTCATAGGGCAATCAGTTAGAAATTCTTTCTTATTTTGCTTTCTTTTTGTGTCAAATGTTCTAAGGAAAAAAGCTTTTTCTCCTGCAGTTGAACAGAAACCCCGCACAAAGCACAGCCTGTTCGCGATAGAAAGAGCCAAAATTCAACTCAGGTGAACTCCTCCCATCTGCACACTGGGTGACTTGTTTTGCTCTGCAATAGAGGAAAGCTATCATGTAGGGCAGAGAGAGCTGCCTGGCTTCTTGTCTTTAAAGCCAGCTGTGAGGTCAGTCAGTTGCCCTTCTTGTACTGCTGTAACAGAACTGGTTTTAACGTATAGGAAATGTTACATATTAAATGTATTTGTCCTCCTTGAGTAGAGGTAATAAAACCCGCAGATACAGAAGTTTTCCTGCAGTCGTTTTTCACAAGGGTGGCCCAAGTGGGGCTCAGGGCAATCTGGCTGTGGAAGAGGCGTCAGGGACTGTTTGGGCAGGGGATGCATTGGCAGGGATGCTGATGGCCTGACTCCACAGCGGGGACAGACAGAGCAGGAAAGTGGCCTTCTCCATAGCTACTGCCAAGTCTGCTTTTGAGAACAGTGTACCTAGAGAGTCCTTTGAGCAAAGCACACACCCCCACCCCCCAAAAAACCCCACAGTAAATCTTTTTAATATCTGAGTATGTTTCTGTCATGACAGGAACTCTTTCTGGTTGCTCTGAGTACCCGAAATGGTGATGTCTGCAGCCCTACACCAGGCAGAAAGCTACCTTGCCCCGTAACTTGCATGTTTACCATACCAGGCCTTGAAAGGTTTGGAAAGCTCAAAGCAGAAAAAAAGCTTGAAAACTTGCAGGTCTTTTCTTTGGAAGGTTTTCACTAATGGTTTACAAAGAGCAGACAGCCTACTACACTCAAAGAACTGTTTCTTTTATCAATAGGATTGAAGCATTCACTGGGGGAAAAAAAAAATTTGATGCATAGACTCAGTAAAGTTGTATTATCTTTCGTCAATGATTTGTGCAGCCTGGCTTCTCTTGACACCCCCAAGAGGCCTCTCTTGAGCTATTTCTTTTTCCTTGTAGATCCAATAGCCAAAACAATACATTCAGGCAGTAAATATCCCAATTACAACATTAGCAAATACTAATAAGAAATTATTATGGAGCACTTCTCTTTTCATTACATGTGTTACAACAATAAAGTCTGACATCCTGCAGCTTTGAAGAGCTTTATGTTAGGTGTCCAGCAAAACATATAAACCTCAAATCTAACCATGGAAAAGTCTCCTGTATCTGATGTTTGTCTGACCTTTTTATATACATTAAAATCTGGTTTAGATCATTGTTAGAAGTTTTTATGTTTTCTTCTGACCTCATATAGTTAGATGCAAGATATTTAGAGTTTTACAGTGAGAAACATAAACAAATAAAATTGAATCTCCCTTCCTCCTTTTCTTAAAATACTTCCAAGAATTTTCCCACTGCTTAAGTGAAAGATAGTGACTACATATCTCTGTGTTGTAAAGAAGACGCATGACTTGTTTGCAAGGGTTGCCATCTCATTTTCTGCTTATTCAAACACTGTCTAATTTTACTCTAGGTTTTCATATAAGAGTCAGGCTCATTTACCCCATCACAGCACTATGAAATTCTCCTGTGTCTGTACATTCTATATATATATGCAAGTACACACACAGACACACTCTTATATATTGATAAATGTGTGTATGCATCTTTGTTTACATACCTTCAGAACAATGCATGTAAAAGCTCTGCAGAGTACTTCTCCAACTTTAGCTGGTCAAAAAAATTTATAGAGCTTGCAGGAAAAGGGCAGTCAAGTGTAGTGCAGCAAAATCTTCTTTCTGATTTCTTTCCTCTGGCTCCCAGGCTTCATTTGCTTGTCATGATCAAGCTTTGTTCTATTTTTGTGGCCTATGGCAAAAGATTGGCAAAAAAGTCAAGAGACTGCAGGACTTAGCACAGTGTTGTAAACTGAAGTGTCAGAGATGTGCATCACAGAGCCAGTGAGAAAAGCAAAAATAAACCTGCTGGTGGACAGTAGATATTATACACATCCACAGTACAGGCCTAAGCACATGAACCTTGGAACATCACCACTGATATCCTCATTTACTCTCCAAAACCCAAATGCATTAATAAACATAACATGGTGCAAATCATAGGAGGGTCTGAAAGATTATCCTTTTTGATATTGCTGGGCTTTGGGCTAGAAATTAACCTTGGTGAGGCAGAAATTCATTGCCAAGAGAGGACACAGGACTGTTATGACACACAATATGCCATGAGAACCACTTTGCAGGGACGCACACAAACAGTCCCCAAGTACAGCTTACCAATATAAGGATGTGCACTGCTATCACTTAGCAGTGGCTCCCACCCAGGCAGAATCTGGTGATTCCAGGGACAGGGAGAGAGGCTGTAAAGGGCTGCCCCAGTAGCACCCAGCCCTGCCAAATCAGCCACCCTGCAGGTTTGCAACACTGCCCTGACATGAGAACATTTATTACCCATCATGTAAAAGCAGAAAATCATAAAAACCAAAGGATATTTGGGTTATGCAAGATGCTTTGGGATTGTGAAAGATACACAAAATCTAAACCAATGAATTACAGCAACTCACACCAGTGGTTTTACTCCATTGCCGCTCAGATGGATTTAGTTCTAATGATGTGGAAACGTCGCTAATTAAAAATTGTTTGGCAGGAAGATGAGAAAAGGTGGTGAATGATGGCAGCAGAGTGCATGTAGTGCAGCTTCTGATAACTAGGGCCAGCAAGAAAGCTTTTGTTTGCCAAAGAGCTTATTCAGCACAGTTAAGCAACGGGTAAACACTACACCTACTGTATTTGTTAAGAGTGTGTTTCAATGGGACCCCCAGTGTGTCAGCAGGCTTATTCACAGAACATAATGAGTGTAAATTGGTATTTGCTAGTGTAAAAATACTTTCCCATATGCAGAGAAAAAGAACTGATCTTTTAATTGATCTTTGAACTACGTTGCAGTTGACAGTCCTGAGGTGCCAGTGTGCAAAGTTAATTAAGTTGTCAAAGATATTTTAAGAAGCTGAGCCTGATTTTGTTGGAAGGTCTTTGTCGTTTACAAATTTGAGAGAGCTGCTGCAAAGCCGTGAGTGATGCTGGTGTAAACAGAGAATGAAAGAGGAGCAGTGTTATCTCTGTCTTTGTTGTGAGTGAGGATCACCTCATTCTGGCTCTCACAGGACCTCTACATGATGCCAGGACTAAAAGTAGGCTTGAAGTCTATAACACTGCTGGCCGCTGGAGGTAAGTAAGAAAGTGGACAGAAGAATTCGGTACCATCTTCTAAATTTGACATGTGTTTATCAGAGAAAAGGACAAAAGGAACTAATGGAATTAAAACAAAATAAATAAAAAATATTAAAATTGCACTTATACTGATACCTAGATTTTTGGAAGTAAGGCCTGAAATATGCATTCCTTGAACATTTCCAACCTTTGCTTCCTTCTTCAGTGTTTATGTGTTTAAAAGAATTAAATTAGATTGACTTTATTCAATTAATACAAGTATGTGCAGAATGCCTTCCAAAGCAGCCTAACTTCAAGACTTTATCATTTTATTTCTAAGTGTGTCTGAGTAAGTCTGACTGCAGGGGTGTGCCCCATGAGAACAACATCTTTCATGAGGAAGAATAGTTGTCAATTTGTAGTTCGATACAGTTGTCTTCAAGGGAGAGTCTCTTCTCCCTGATGGGAGCAGCAACTGCTCTCTTTAGTTTTATTGTCCCGTCATAAAAATACAATTTTTGGCTGGATTATTCTGAAAAATATTTTTTCTTGGAAAGACAGCATAACAACAATAACATGTCTGTCCTGCAAATCCTTTGTGTCCAGAAGTCCTTTCAGCTCACAGGACCGTGGTGAAGAGTATATTTGCAAGGTTCCTGGTGAGATAGAGTGGTAATTCAGTAAGAAGAGAAGTAATGGAATTTCTTTAGAGAAGTTTTTGCAGAGAAAGTAAAATGCCAGAAAAATGTAAGGACTATTACAGAAAGCATGATTTTGCAAGTCAGAGGCCGAAGTACAGTAAAATAACAGGATTAAAATGAAAAATGAATGTTCTGAGTAGTTCTTTTACAGGATTGTCAATAATGACTGATTTAATTTACCAGGTTTCTCATCAAATGACCCACCCTTAGAATGGAAGTATTTTTGGGAGGGGGATGATAATTTCTATGACAAAAAAGTGCTGTAAAAATGTTAAATTTGTGAATACTTGCTTGTAATGAGAGACTGAGGTAACTTCTGTAGGAAAAGGCAAAAAGTTACAGGGAATTTGTTTTGTTTTCCTAGTTAACAAAGGACCTTAATGTGACCTTAATGTGAAAGAGAAGGTCGTGGTGTTCTTTTTCACATACATTAACAGATCAGTGCTGTTACATGTCTCAGTGAATACAACTTATAAAGGATGTTTGAAACATAATCTTTGGACAGCTTCACTTAGAAATGAATTTAACACCTTCAGATAATACAAGTCCCTTGAGCTCCGCGGGATCAATAAATCCGTGTAGGTGGAGGCTGCTGGTGATGCACAGCAGGAGCTGTTTCCCAGCTGTATCACTGATTAGCAGGAATCTCACCTTGCCAAGCCTTTAAAGCCTTGCAGAAAATGCACCAATTAAGTGTTCAAATCCTTCAGCCTTAAGCCATATGTCAAGAGAAAATAATTCACTGGCACAGGGCTTTGGGTCAAGCTTCTTAGCCCAGCAGTTGATGTGATAATACTTTAGTGTTGTGCTGCTTGCCCACCCAGGAGGAAGGAGAAGGAGACCTGGCTATTGTTTCTCTCTACAGCAGTGCTCTGAAGAACATGAATGTAAGTGTGACTCATTAATAATCTCGATTTTAAGGAAAGGTGATGGAGGAGGAGTGTTTAAAGTATTCTTGGCTCGGAGAGTATTCATTGAAAAAGTACTGCTTTGCTCTGCCTCACTGCTCTGCCTGCACTTCAGGGCTCTTGCTGCCACTACCCTCTGCTTGCACCAAGTAAGCATCAGCTTTCTGGGTAGCTTTGGGGGCATGGGAAAGGAAAACACATTTACTTATGGCAAAAGACTGCTGGTTTTTATTTTTTTTTTAAGGGTTGAAAGAGAGCATTTAAGTGTTCACTCAGGATAGCTGCATGTTTAGCTGCACAGTAAATTAAACTGTCTCTAAAAATTCATGGAAAGCCCCCCAAATGCTGGGATTGCAGGGCAGGATTGATTACCTCTGCCCCAAGGGCACTGGCTGTAAAATGAGGTTGCTAACCTATGAGGAGGCAAAGGAAAAACCCAGGAAAAATGTCTGAAAACTCATGTTCCAAGCTGCAAAAAGAGGCCCTACTCTTCTGAACTGTAAAATTCGTTGCTTTTCACAGTGCAGAAAGGGTAAGCACCTGTCCACACTGTCATTGGTGCCACGAGATGCCACAGCCTCAGCTCCGAGGAGCAAGAGGAAACCCAAAGGCTTCATTGGAAAGAAGCTAAAGAAACTAAAAATATTTCAGGCATCCTCCTACAGGAAGAGAGTTGTTTCTGTATTGAGATAAATATTGGATGTTCAAATACCACGAGCCACCTCTTGCCCATACACCCACTCAGCTCTTGCAGCTCAGCATCCCCGAAGTGATGTGGGTCAGGGCGGGAAGCAGCACAGGGCCCTGAAGGTGGGACATACCAAGTTTTAGGTCTACAGCCTAGCTGATAAAGCAACCTTTCCCAGAGCTCATATTTGTCTCAGGAACAAATTTCCTCTGAGGTATGTAGCAACTCTCTCTCTAAGCAGTGCCAAGTGTGAAATATCTATGTGTGAAAGGGAGAAAAGGAAGGAGAGTAATGTAAATTTTCTTCAGACACAGAATAGAGAGATTAGACATCATGAACAAACAGTGGATATGAGTTTGTTTTAAACTGAGTTTCTCCACCTGCCTATAGTTTTCTCATATACATATGACCAAAATAAAGGGCATGGGTTTGCTTTTACAAGGTTTCTGCATAAATGTTTATGTGCTGTGAATTAAATCATGCACTTAAAGAGGGAAGAGCATGAAATGGAAAACTTGCTAACCATAATGATGAATGGATTGCTCATTACTCATACTAACGAACAGCCAATCCAGGCAGGAAGTTTCCATCCAGTAAATGTATCTCTCTGAAGATTTGCCAGGTAGAGGTAAAGAAAAATGTTAGTTTTGCCATTTTGGATTTTTTCTAGAAGGGCTCTGGACTCTTGCTGCAGGAGGTCTAAAGAAGAACCTACAATACTAAGAAATATTGAAGAACTGACATAATCTAAGTCCAATAAACCAAGCTTTTCTGTTTGCTTTTCACTTTTAAGTGTTTTACCTCCTGGTCTATCCACTAGAAGTCTTTTATAATGTGTGTCTATCTTACTTCATTAAAACTGACATTGTCAATTAGCCACTAAGGTAAAGGCTCTGTCAACAACCCACCTGAAAATGTGAGTAGTGTAAAATAGCCAGTTTTGGAGTCCTCTCTGTTAAATATTTTTTTTTTTATTTCAGTACTTTGGAAGATGAGCAAGAGCTATATCTTCAGCCAGCCCCTTTGTTTAGGTAACTTCAGCTCCGCTTTAAAATAATAATTCAGATCTCCAGTACTTTGGCTGTTGAAGTGAATATTTTCAAACATATAATTTAGATTTTTTTTGTGGTTTTGTTGTTTTTGTTTGCTTTGGGTTTTTTTCCAAAGCCTTCTGAAGTGACCTGTAGCTATACAGTATTCTTTAGCTACATTTTTTTGAAGAAACCCATAACCCATAGCAATTTTCACCTCTGTGTGCATGTGATATTATATGGTATATTCACATCAAGAACTCACAGGTACAAATAAATGCTCTCTGCTCATTCTTCTGTGAGCCATCTTTTTGTTATACACATACAAGGGGAGCCTGTTCTGTGAGCAGCTTTTAGGTGAGAAGGACTAGGTGGGACCTGGCCAGGTTTCACACATCATTAAACTCTTTTAATAAATTGATAAAACTCCACCCTATGAGAAGTTGAATTCTTTGCCCAGACTTCATCTACTGGAAGATTATGGAAGAACTAGAGCTCCCATATGTCTGTTTTTCCACAGACATTTCCTGTTTTTCTACCTGATTTTTTTTTTCTGGGACAAATTAGCAGATTCCTTTTGATGCTTTTTCAGGATTTCTGGCTGTCTGGCAGTCTGAACAGGGTAGTGCTCACTTCTACCCATTTTCAGGCATTGCTGCAAAGCCCACATTAGTCAGCTACACAGAACTGGTACCGTAAGTATTTTAAAAATGCTAAAAATAACCGTCACCCTGAAACTCCGTTCATCTGAAGATCTCAAATGCTCGGCTAATGCAGGGCCTTGAACCTCAGTGCCTCAGCGGGGTTATCAGGGAGGGGGACATAGGCAATCCCAGCCTGCACTGCACAGCCTGCCCTGGGGTTACCCTACATTCCGAGGGGGTGTGAGCACCTAGGGCACACGGGGATCCACTCTACATGGAGCGGCTCTCAGGACGGGGGGCCTTGCCCGAGATTGCTGTTGCTACAGGGCAAGACCTCCACTTGTCGCCAGGCCATGGAGCTAACAGGGGAAGAACCGCCAGATTGAACAGTACATGGGGAACTCGAGGAAAAACTTTGGTAAAAATGAAGGAGTTGGCTTGAAAGGAAGCCTTAAAGAAGCATGAATATTTGCAACTGGCAGGAGAGATCTTGGGGAAATGGCAGCAGCCTCCAAATTATGTGTGATGAGCCATTTTATCAGTGAGATGGTGTGTTTGGTCTGGTCTGTGACTCCATAGAAAAAATTTTAAACAGATACAGAGAAAAGTATAAGGATGGCCTTTGTTCCCCAATTGATAGGGCACAATATATGCAGACATCTATGTGTATGTCTGTACCTATAAATCCACACAAGGTTGGTGAAGACTCTCTCACTGGCAAAACACTTAAGCAGTAACAACAGCAAGATTAGAATTAAGCAGAAGTTAAATCATGATGAAAAAATAAATTACTCCAAGGTAGGTGCTAGTTCCAGAAGCATTGCTGTTGAAACTGTGCACACTGCTGTTATCTAGCAGTGAAATTTGGACCCAAATCAGTGCATAGGATCATTTTTCTGTGAAATTTGGCAGGGCACATGATACAGAGTTTACTCTGGCTGTATGCTTCCCTGATAGTTTTATGCCTGGCAGAGTGGTGAAAGTTGGTACCTGATTAAGTTCGAAACCTGTTGTTGCAAAGATAATCCATCAGAAGTCGCATTGGTCAAGCCAGTTTACACCAAACCAATGATTTTTGTCATCTCTCTTTGGTGTTAGGAGTTACAAATATAAAGCTGAACTTGTACCGTTGAACTATGGCCTGAAGCTAGTGAGTTCTGGCCTTCACCATTTACCCTGCATGTGAGTCTGCAGTTCCAGTGAAAGAACTACTGAATTTCTTTACTATCTAGCATTTCTGCCTTAATTTTTGGCGTCAAAACTTGGTCTAAGTAGCTCTTTGAAAAGGCAAATTAAAGTTTGAAACTTGAAGCAACCAGCGCTTCTGATGCTAAGCATTCTCCAGGAGGAAGATTTCCTTAATTTTCTAAAGATGGACAGAGTCTCTATTGAGCTGACATTCCCAGAGAGGTTTTTACAATGCTGGATTGCCTTCAAAAATTTTTTGAACTTGCATCTCAAAGGCTTTGTTGTGAGCCTCAGTGGTTTGCAACTGCAGCAGGCCTTTATTCTCCAAAGGCTGTGAACTGGCATCAGGAATTACCTGGAGCTGAAAAAAGGACCTGAGCACTGGCCTGAAGTGATTACAGTGATCTAAGGCAGGCACATGGCAGATGGCCTCCTTCTGCCACATCTGGAGCCGGCACGTTGTCTTGCTTTTGGCTTGGGAAGCTGGAGGCTGTTAATAACACAGCCATCAGGTAACAAATGCAGAGGATATTGTGGCCTCAGCAGGAGGAAGGGATGAAACTCCCCATAAAGCTGAAGATGTGAGAAGGTATTTTTGGGAAGGTGCCCAGTCATCCAGACCCAGTAAGGAGTCAGATAAGACTTCAAGCCTTCATACAACCTTAACAAAAAAAAAAGCTTGCAGGCCATTAATGGGAGGCAGCCAGTTTCACTTCCATCAGCATCATTTCAGCCTCGCATAGGTTCAGGCTGAGCTCTATATTTGGTTAAAACTGGCAGGCAGGAGAAGTTTCATGTGTCATTTTTGTAGCCAAAATTTCTGCTGTACTGGTAGAAAACCATACATATGCTAACAGAAACAGTTTAACAATTTTTTAATAAGTGATCATTTTCATTCTAAGACATTCATTCCTTGAGACTTCCTGTGCCACTGAACTCCACTTTATTATGTGGAGCTTCAGTGTAATTTTCTTCCTCACAAATTCTTGTGCAGTCATTATGACCATGTAGCCCACTTGCAAAGAAGGTAGTCAGAGTTGTGCTGAATTTGTTTAATTTCTGTATGAAAGAATACTGGTCCAGCCCGATGACGGCCTCATTTTTCTCCCATTCTTGGGGAATGCCCCATCCCATTAAAAAGTATTGCATGGGAATTATGTATAGTGACCTGAGAGCATCAATCAGGTCTAGTTTAGAAGGTATTAATCCTGGAGTCCTACATGATCAGAATTTTGTTCCTGCTTTCTCTCTGCTGCTAACTCCTGGCACTTCTAAGTGAACTGTTTATAATCCTAACTGCAAAAAGCAGGCTCTGTATTAAATAAGTATTAGCATATGTAAATTGTACATGTGTGCCTACAGACATTTGTTTGGAATGCAGTTTTATGCTTCCTAACAAATTCCAGTTTTGATGTTATTTTCAGTGGCTAACGTACCAGATCTAGTACACTCTGTACTATAAAATTTAAGTTCTTTACATCCTTTTTGGGTGACAAAACTAGGCTAGTCTATTGCCATCTCTGCTATATTTCTCATGTCCTTCAGCTCAAGTTGCTTTCGAATCACTCAGCAGCTCCTGTTCCAGTTTTTCTTCTCTTCTTTCTGACTCAGAAAAAAACAAACCCACTGTGTTTGATTAATTAAAAGCTATTTTCAGGTGTGGAAATAGAACATTAAAGAATTTGAAAGCAAGGCTGACCAGACTAACTGCTGCAGTAGTTGCACTGTGCAGGAAAACATCGGCAGTCTAGTCTTGGGGACTTTGGAAGTTTCTGCAGCCATTCAGGAAGGAGCTGATCTGCCTCTGAGCCTGGAATCACAATGCTTCTGACTGGGAAGCAAAAGTCCAGGGACATGTTCACTGCTGTGAAGTAAACTGGGTCTTTAGATAATATAGTTTAAAAAAAAAAATCAGGTATCTGAAGTGGTCCATATTTCAGCTCCACTCTTCACAGTGACTCTTGTAATTAAAAAAGTTTACCGGAGTGATTTCTACACTCCAAAATTAATGGCTTTTACTAGAACAGAAGATAGCAATTCTGAGCAGCTCCTTGTTATAAAATTAAAAAAGAGTACTGAGCTAGGCAAATATACTTCTAAAAAAGTTTAATTTTTGAGCAGGCATGTTTCTGTCTAGAGCTCAGAATTTCTACATGTGAATGGAAAAAAATAGCTTTTTGCATTCCCTTTCACTGCAGACTCTGGGTTTTGTTTGTATCTCCTTCTTACTGAATAGGAAATTGTTCTGATATATAATAAGACTATATTCCAGTAACAGAAGCAATTTTTTTTTTGTCTAAGAGTCTAAAATCCTAATAAGTGGTACAGTAGTCTTATCTTGCATGCATTTGTCAACCATGGAAACTTTTCTTCAAACACTGGGTGGCCTGTGGCTTTGTATCCATAAATGAAGCTGTTTATGCAGACCTGTGAGTAGGTTTTGGTAACACTAGATTCCACTACGTGAAGGAACAAGTCTGTCCTTAAAATGTGACTCTGATAATCACTTTATCAGAACCTGTGTTTACTGTTTCCCACTGAATACTTACTCCATTTACCCCTTTTCAGCTGAAAACTTTCAGTTTTCCAAGATAAAATGTCCCCAAGCCCTACAGAGGTCTTTTTATTTCATGCATCATCACAGACAATATAAATAACACGAGCCAAATTATACTGCTAACTCTATCTCTGTAACATCAGCTGTGGTTAGAATATGCCTTCAGAAAAATCTGAAAAACCACACTGGTTCTCAGTGTGCTTGTTGGGCACATGAGATGGTAAGGCTTGACTTGACTGCCAGATCTTTGTAGATTTGAAACTCAGGAACATTTCTGTTTGCCAGCTGAGCAAATTGTATGGTGTAACAGATGAGACTTAATGAACCTGCATCCATGAATTCTGTAGCGCTCAGGAAAATTTGGCAGTTAAGGCCCATTCCAAGTTTGGCTTTCATTGCAGATGATATTAAATGCATGACATGCATTTTAGTCAGGGCTTTTTTAGTGTTGAAAGCAAATAGCTTGGAGATCTTTTGTACTGTGTTAATAAAGGAATATAACAAAACCTCCCTAAAGAATACTTTTAACATATTTATTCTCATGACCTCTCTCATACTCCTAAGTTTTCTTTAAGTGCCACTGCATGTTGCTTTTTAGGTTCATATTACATGCCAGTCAAGCACATAATAGCTAATTTAATTAATGAGAATTAACTTGAATATCAGGACAGGTGACATCAGTCCAGTCAGTGAGAGTTTCACGTTATGATCTCAGGAGCAGTGAGGCAGTAAGGGCTTTTTTTTTTTTTTTTTTTTTTTTTTTTTTTTTGTGAGTTTCTGCTTCCTTAAAAGATTTGGCAGCATGTTAAACCAAAGGTTTTTCACTTTCAGTCCAATGCAGTCTTTAGATGTTATTCCAGGTTTTCCTGTGTGCTCCACATGACAAGAGATCAGGTCTGTAGCTTGCATTCAATTAAACAGGTCATCTAAATTAGATCATGAAAATAAGTGTGTGACAAGTATTTGTACAGCAATCATTGCAGCCCAGTCAATGCCTCTAGTTAACAAGCACCACAGATTTTCCTGCAAATTTAGGGATGAGCTGACAAGAAATCAGGTTCATTATGTATTTCAGTATCCCAAAAATCTGTAAAGGAAGTACTAACCAAGGGAAAAAAGTTATTTATATGGATGGAAGATTTTTGTTTGCCTTCAAAGGTGCAGTCCTTATCATTTACCCTGACATCTTGTGTGCAAACACTGGCAGGGTCAAGCTTAAACAATGGGAAAACTGGTTGTAAAGGCTGCCCATTGCTGTGTCTTCCCTTAATGTGAAAAGTGAACTGCTACAAACGGGTGACTTGTAAGTTGCTTGTTAGGGCAACAACTCTTGCTGACAAATGAGCTCTGAGTTGGATGGGGAGGAAAGAAGGGGAAGTTCCCTGATCTCTTTTGTCTCAGTACAATGTGCTGGATTTAATAGAAGCTGGAAAGACAGAACAGAACACTGCTGATGCTTTGAAAAGAGTAATGGTTTATTTCTAGCAGAGTTGAGCCAAAACAAGATATAGTATTTGTTCATATATATATATATATTTTTTCACCCGAGAAATATTTAAAATGTGGACCTCGGAGCTGATAGGCACCACTACACAGAGTTTATCATTTTCTACCTGTGCTGTCCCCTTGGAATCCTACCTTTTGTCTGCCAAGTGGAACTAAGTTGAAATACTTTTCTGCTGATTTGGCAGGATTAAGAAATAAATTAAAGCACCCTGACTGCCTAGAAGTCTTGTTTTACCAGCTGCTTGCAAAAATCTACTAATGATTACATTTTAAGTCCTTTTAGCACTTTGAGTTCAGCAGGTTAAGCCTGCTGGACCTAGTGGCATGGGAGTCATGTGTCTCCTGTATCTGAGAGATCAATGTTTTATAGTAGGTTGGCTTAGCAATAAACAGCGAAAAAAGACCATCACTTTACACCTAGTTCTATTAAACATACAGTACTACCTTGCTGAGGTACCTAAAGGCTAAGTAGTCTCTCTGGCAGCCATGGTCAGTTCTCACCAAGCCAGAGCTGTCATGTGAGCTCATGTAAATCTGTTCCATTTGTGGGGAATGAAAAACTCAAGAACCAAAAGAACATAAAATGTACTTAGGAAGTCATTTCACCATCCATGAGGGGTTACTTCATTAAATTTAAACAGATCTGTTTTCTGATTTCACTTTAAATCGACTCAAGGGTATGATGATTTAAAAAGGTTGTAAGGAAAATAAAGCAAATATGCTGAACAGATATTCTTAAAAATTTATTTCTCTGTTATTTTGCCACAGAATCCATTTTTGCCAGGAATGGACTGTGGCATTTGATACAGTAAAACCAGGTGGCATTCTGTTTAAGGGGAATAAAAAAATTGAAACAAGACAGTTAAATTTATTGGAATTTGAAAAATTTGGCACAAAATATTATTCTTTGAATCTAACCAAGTTTACATGAGCTTACTAAGTTGTTACAGTCTTAGCATCTTTCTCCAAACTCAAAGTCTGTCTTGGATCTCTCCATGCTCAAATTCTTGTACTCTAATGTTTGATTAGGACTGAACAAATTAGATGTAGTTTGTGCTGGAAAATCTGTTTTATTTCAAAGCAGTTTTGTCAAAATCAATACTGCATATTTCTTTCTTATGAAGTTAACCTGCCTCTGAAAAGGATATAGATTATTTCTCTGGATCTCTTAAATAACTGATTTTCAGAACCAGGGTCAGTTTGGGGAAATTCAAGAAACCTGAATGACATTTGCTAAAAACATTTCCTGATGGCTTAGTCTTTCAGAATATGCTAAGCATCCCTTTAGGGTTTAAGATACCCCATGGCTTACTGAGGCCCACACTGATAATTATCAGTTGAATGGACCCTGTCAGGAGAGATTTTGACCCATGAAAACAAGGACTTCCCAGAGAATAGATAACAAAAACCAAAGGTTCATCCAGTCATCTCTGTTTCTGTAGCTTACAGTAAACAAAGGAGCAATGTGGGCTGGCTGCTTAGTACCTCTTTTCTCTCATTTTTCCATATGAATTACTTATGGAGGACTGGGTTGGTAATCTGGTAGGCTTTATGTAATGAGGCTTTTCTCTAGATCAGAGGCGATGTTTTAATTTGCTGCCAGGATTAAATGACGGTCATTCTTGCTGGTAACTTTCTGCCAATGCAGTGAATGACTCTTTTGAGTGATTTGCTGACCTGGGACCTGGTGAAGCAAAGGATTACAGGATGAAAATATACACTGCATAAAACAGGTCACATGTCACCAATAAAAATACCAATAATCCAGGTTTTTTTCTTCACATTTTATATGGAACTACATCATTGATTTAAGACCATTCCCTACGAACTACTGCACTAGCTGATTACCACTGTGGTTTTCTGTAACAACCTTCTATTGCTGCAGCCCCATACTTCAGCAGCCTAGCACTCTTCAGTAATGATGGTTGCCTGGAAATACTTTCTCAAAACCCCTTTATTAATAACAGCAAACTTAGGTTTCTTGCAGATGACTTGTTAGTAACCCAATAGGGATGATGTATTAAAAGAAACCCAAACCTTTCACTGCAGATCTTTGCTCACAAGTTTGCATCTGCAAAAAGGGTTTTCTGAATCTGAACTTGGCCCATTACAAGAAGTAAAGATTATTAAACTGCTCAGACCTGAATGTTGTCAGTGTGTGGTTATATGCAAACATGGAGATCTAGTTTTGGCCCAATAGTGAATTCTCAAGCTTGCTGGAATTGCCTTATCCAGTGTCAATAAGTTTCTCTACTAGAAAAATGAAGTAGTCCCCTCTGTAATCCCATGTAAAATAAACTAATCCCTGTATTCAGTATGTTGTATGGTCTTTCTCCAAATGTGAAGGCAAGTCATAGTTTCATATCCTACTACGTTCAGTACTTGACCACCTTAAAAAAACTTAAATCCATTTTGCATTTTCACATCATTTCCAAATGTGTTAATTCTGTCAGTTTTTCTCCTGTAAATAGGTGAAATAAACTCCTTTGTGTTATGTGTAAGAGTACTGTTGGGATTTCTGTAAGAATCATTTTAAATATGATTAAAAAACAATAAAATACAGTGGTGTTGAGAAAAATATTTCCTGTAGCAGCAGGATATGCTTTTTTTAAAAAAACTGCAAGTCCCAAGCTGGGCTGGAGTCTGTGGAAATCAAAGGCATTTTTAAAAGATAGAAGACCATGTAGATTTGGCATACTGACAAAATCCCACTTATGGAATCCATTCAGTGTCTTAGCCACAAAAATTGCAGAAAGAACACCAACAAGACTTTTAGTTTCCAGAATACTGTATTTCTTCCTCTCTTCTCCCTTCTCTGTACTCATTTCCTGAAAGTTGGCTCATTAAGGAAAGGAAATGGTATTTTTTTAAGGAGCAAATAATCAGCTGTTCCTGAAATTCCATCCCATGGGTTATCCCACTGTCTTTTACATACCTACAGTACAATAATTTCATCTGAAGAACTGATTTCATGAGTTTAATTTTCATGTATAAACTGTATTTCCAAAAGAAAGCTTTTTTTTAACAAAACAGATGTGTTTTTATCCTGTCATTTTAAAGGAAATATATTAGGTAATTGAATATTTTCTAAAAAGCTGGATCTTTAAAGTCAGCCTAGGATTATGCTAAATAATGAATAAACAACCAGAAAAAAAAAGCTTCCAAATGCCTGCACATCGTTAAATTTTTTGAGAGGTTTTACTGAGTGGATAAAAATAACCACAGAAGCATTTTAAGGGTAAGAAACTGAAAATAAAGACCTGATGATCCTTTATATTCAGTACATTTTGCTCATCTATTGACCTACTCCTGTAGATTTTTTATTTATAGCCAGGCAGCTTCAAACCACTTGCCTCTTCTGTTTCCATCTGGAAGTATAGGGAACTCTGTAAATATCACCAGGCTTCAGGTCCATGAGCTTTCGAAGCCAGAAAAAAGTGGAATGACATCCTTTCCCTACCCTGTGAGGCTTCCTCCCTTCCCTTGCCAGGGGCTGGCATTGTTTTCTACAAGGCTTCTTTTCCAGGCAGGATTAGCCCTTGGTAGCTCCAGGGTCCCAAAGGAGAGCAAAGTGAGTCTCTCAACCGTGTTCCTGCTTCTTTGTCCTAGGTGCTAAGCAAGAACAAGCACGGGCACAAACCTGCCACCACCCAATTTTACTCACAGTGCAGAAACCTGAAGGTGGGGGAAGGCTAGCAGTAATCAGATCTCAGAAGCAGTTGGTCCAAATTGCACAAGAAGCTTTGCTCCAACTTGGCAAGTGTCAGGCGTTTGCCACTGCCAGCTTATTCCTTTGCCACTGCCTGACGGATAGCGCTAGGTGGCTGACCCGACTAATCAAATACAAATGCTTTCAAAGGGGTAACAAGAGCTTGTGTGGGATGCAATTGTGAAGTTGCATGCTGATGGAAGAAGTCTCTTTGCAGTTGCATAGGTTCTCATCCTTGGCCCTTGATTTCCAAAGCAGTTCCATGTGCAGTGCAACACGGAGGCAAAAGGACAGTGCTGTCAAGAGATGCTGTACAAAGTGCTCATGGTCCTCCTATGCCCTTGACTACAGAATGATACTGTCTTGGTTACTGCTGTTGAGGGTGCACATAGAAAATCGAGCCTATAAATAAGTAGTTCAGAGAACACTGCGACCAAAGAGGCCTGATTTCCTGCAAATTCTCGTGTTAGGTTTTATAGATCTTTGTCCTTTAGTTTTTCAGGTGGTTGGAGCATGTATTTGGGCTCTTTTCCATGTGGATTCTCTGGTGTCTAACAACATTTGAGCTCACATTACTCTCCATCTCTCACTGGTGGCATTAATAGGGTTTCTCTCCACCGCCTGCCGCATGCTTTCAAAAAAAGTGGATGGAATCTGAGACTCTGAAACCTCCACAAGTGTGGTTGGAACTGTACTTCCTAACACAAGGTTTGAATTTGTCCACAAACGTAGAGCAGTTTTAACTGGGCAAGGGAGCTATAATTCCACTGACTGCAGTGTGGTTGTTGAAAGGGCCAGGAGGCAAAATTGTACATATGTGAAAAATCCCAGGATTTTAGGAGATGCTCCTTTCAAATTGCAGTAATAAGCAAAAAACACTGAACCAGAATCATGAGAGTGAAATTCTATTTTTTTTTTGCAAAACACAAATATTTTAAAGAATTAATAAAAGGTGCCTCTGAAGCTCTAAGTGGTAGGAATTTGATCAGATTGGGAATCTGAAGGCTCTGATAATCCTGGCTCCAAATCATCTGACCAGGGAACCCTGACAGGAGTAAGGTCTGTGATACAGATTGATCACAACTCTGAAGAGTTTGCATTTTTCAGCTGGATACAGCAGTTGCTCCTAATTCACACGGTATTTTTATGTGTAATGTCAGATCCCAATCAATGCCAGACCCTGCTGGCATCTTATATGATAACTTAGCAAACAGGGGAAAAAAAGGATGATAACAGAATACTAATATTAACTTTGTAAGAGCGAAAAAAAGATCCGTTGCACATTGATCTTATTAAGTAAATGATTTACTGGAATTTCCTCTTGCTTTGCAACTCGCCTGAGAACATATTCGATCTCAACTATCTAAGGCCTGGATAATTTCATGTGGTTCTCTGCCAGCTATGACACAGCCTTTTAACTCTGTCACTTTTCTTGGTCACCTCCATTCAGTGTTTGTTGTTGACTTCTGTTTCTAAAGTAACAGGACAGTATTTTCCTAAGATACCAAGGACATGACCAACAGGAAACAGAGAGGTCTCATCTGGCTCTGCTTAAAATTGGATAATCATTGAAAATTTGGTCTGAGGTTGAAAAGGACAACACTAGCTTTCTGTGCTTCTTATAAGATCTGGTTTTATATATCCCAGGGGCTAAAAAAAAAATAAAATAGGAGACATAACAGAAACTACATAACTGTGGATAAATCAGATTTGATTATGTTTGGTTATCTTAATTCTTGTCTTCAACAAGTTGGACACAAGATGTGTTACCAGTTTCTTTGCAATTTGAAGCTGCTGGAATAAAATACAGGGCAAATGAATAATGCAAGAAATTTCTCAAGGAGGTGATTTAGCATGAAAAATAATTAACAAAATAATTATGACATTGAGACTGCTGTTTGATACTTCACATTCTTATGTTTAATTCCCGTGAATTTATAATTGTGGATTTAACATTTGTGAAGATATAATAGGGATTGCAGGTCTGCAGGGAGGGATATGCACATGAAATACATATGTGATCTCAGTATTGTGATTTAGTCCAGCTCTTTGATTACTAAAATTCTGACATCATGATATGATGCAGGCATAATCAAGATACATTAGAGTCACTTATGATATCTGAACATGAAGCTGTGGGATGCCAAGTGTTTAACAAATTCCCTGATATCTACTAATTTATCACTTGTGCATGGTATTGGATTACAAATAGAAACAGACCTACCTACCGTTTTGAGAATCAATAATGATTTCTAAAGCAGCTGATGAAATTACTCTAGTACCTGCTGATAGTAGAGGGAGTCTGACAATCCAGGGTTTGTGAAGATTGCTTTGTCTGCTTTTGCTAGTTAAAAACTAAGAGTATTATGTGAAATGGCATTTTTATCACCAAAAAGAGACTTTTATGACTTGTAAATATTGTATGTTGAACCAGAGGGCACATCACTACTGACAAATGTATTTAAACAGTAAAAACACCTAATTAGGTTTTATAGTACCTGTATTTGTCTAGCAGAGAGAACTGATTACAAGAAGATCAATAGACACAACCATTCGTTGCAGCAACCTAAATGCATTTGGGCCAGGGAGAGTTTGGAATGAGCCAGAAACGTACCTTGAAGCCAACTCTCTCACTGCTAGAGATTGCTGTCCCACATCCAGCCCTGACAGAAGTATGAATGCATACTATCGGTGAATTACTATGCCATTATTTCTTACAGACGCCAGCTCAGAGGTAAGCCCAGTGTTTGCAAAGGTCAGTGTGCAGGGCACAGCAGCTGAAGGGAGGCTGCCATAGTGGGGCCATATGCACTGCCCCCATTAAGGGAGAGAGATAAAGGAGCTCATGGTCACTGAGAGCTTGGACCTGGGTGCTCTATGGCCTCACTGACGGCACCAGTCAGAAGTCAGAGGTGGGAAGGACAATTTGATAGAGGCTACACTGGCTTGCTGGGCAGCAGAGTCCTTTGAAAGATTGCAGGGGACATCTCTTGACCCCTGCCCTCCCTGTGCTTTGGACTTACTGTCATTGTCAACAGCACTACAGACCCCAGGTCATTGTGCTGAAAGTGTAAGGTCTTTCCCTCTGTCCTTGTTTAGCACCTTTATGCACCAGGAATAATTTCACCCCACATGTGCTGATTCCAGAAATGAAAAGTTGTGGTATATATGCTTCAAAGCAAAAGTGTTATTTTTTGCAGCCTTTGCTGTTGCTACATCCACTGACTTAGCCTTGGGCTGTGTAGCCCCCAGATGCATGACTGCCTTCTTCTGTGTCACTCCAGCCTGGAGCATTAAAGAGATCCACTTATAACTTCTTATCAGCACAGCATGAAGACAGGAAGAAAATCACTTTTAAGAAACAGCATGCCTTTTAAAATAATCAGCTCAAACTTCTGGTTCAGATTAAGCACAATAAAGCTTGGGTTGCACCCGTACTATATCCTTTGGGGAAGAAAACACCACAGAGGCGTTGTTCATAAGAATGGATTAGGCTTGCAAAGATCAGTAACTAGTATAATCTGGAACCTCAATTCAGATGCTTTGTTTTTTAAAAATAGGGTTCACTGGGGCAAATGTATGCCAGATGTAACAACCATGGCCAGCAAAACTAATTATTTCTATTTAAAAATTCCATTACTAACACAAATGCTGCCTGGAATGGTGTGGGTTCATATTTTCAGCATATGAAAGGGCTCTGCAACTGCTGACATCTCTGGAAGCAGTTTGACCAGTAAAACCAGGAGTCCTCTGTGGAAACAAAAGCCTTCTGCTTCCTTTATTAAGTGTATCATGTTTTCCTCAGTGCGTACATGCTAGGATAGGTACAGTTAGGAGCCATGGATGTGGGAGAACACCCATTGGTGAGTCCATCATCAACTCTTTCTGCTATGTAGAGCGTATAAAAGGGCATTCTTCCCATAAAAATGTAAATTACAGTGGAGATAAAGCATTCCCTCTGTCCGCAAACTCTTTTCGAATACTCATGAGTCGTGCTTGTCAGCACGTGCACATGCCTGTGTGTGCTCACAGGGCATGCAAGCACGAGTTTATGGGGGAGTACTGCAGAGTTCTATACACTGTCCAGTAAGCCATGCTTCTATTCCCATGCCACACAATAGTACTGTGGGTCATGAAATCCCTGCTTCCCTCTCTCTCCGGTTCATAGTGAGGCTATTCCTGAGTACAGAAGAAAATTTCTTCTTGATTTTGACCGTGCATTGTCCAGCATTTCAATGCATAATAAAAAAATCGCACTTACAGCTGAAGTATGACTGTGAACTTCCCAAAGTTTGACTGAAACTGTGTCTGGGGCCTGTATGCACTGTGTTTCGGTTACAGAGTGATTAAACCAACTAAGCTTTCCTGAAGGAAGTCTGGATCCATGAGCTGGTTAGTAGGCTTGTAGGCCCAAAAGACCCATCCTAGCCCAACAATTTAGGCTTGTTTAAAGACACTTGAACTTGTTATGGTCGGTTGAGTGCCAGATTTTCTTAAACTGTTTTCTCAGCTGTATTTTGCACTGAGGTAGGGCTCCACAACCATCAGGAGGAGGAATTTGTGTGGTTTGCACTAATATACTCATTATCAAGGGAGCATAAAAATTATGAAGAACATCGGAACTCAAGATACAGAGTTTGTTTTTTAAAAACTCTTCAATAAAATCCATAGGTTTGGAATCCTACAGAACAGAAAAAGAGAGACTCTGAGAGCCATGAGTGAGCAGCTGTTTGAGCCATTTTTTGTAGTCTACCTCCTGAATTGTTTCATGAGTGAGGGCTTCATTTCAACCCTGTTGACAGACATCTGCAACGGAAGAGATACTGTGTGCACGGCCAGAACACAAACAAGAAAAACTGATTTCAGTTCCATTGTCACTTCCCTCAAATGCATTTGGACAGTGATGAGAAAAGTTCTTATCTGATTTACAAGACATTTCCTTTCAAACCAACAAAATGATGTCACAATATTAAGAAACCCTTTGCTAATCTGCCAACAAAATTATTAATGCCCCATGATTTTTTTATTTAGACCTTGAATGGAAGCTTTATTTACATTTACTGCCATTTAATATAAAATCTTGCCAGACTTTTGAGTCAGTATATGCCTTGCAGTGCATATTGATGTTCCCACAGGGAACAGTCTGTCGCTGTCAACCTGAGAGCAACACCTCAGGTTGTGCTGATACAGCTTCACTGGCAGCAAATCATAAACTAAGTGAAGTGGTTGGACCTCCAGAGGAATGATGCATAGTCCTCAGAATAACCTCATTACCACCTTTAGAAAGAGATGATGAGGAACCAAGGCAAGAAGCATTTTGTTTGCATTCTTTTCTTGACCTACCATGACCCAATCAAGAAACTAACACAAATTTCAGAAAAAGGCTGACGTCACCTGAAAACAAGGAACACTCCTCAGAAATCTGGTGAAAAAGATTTGACTAGGGAAGAATATTCTGAAATACAGAGTTACAAATTTGAAAAACAGCCCTATTCAGCATCTGAATTGTTTTCCAAATGAAAGAGTTAATTAAGAAATCCAAATCAGCTGACTGTAAAAATTAAAGTATATTTAGATTACTGAATTTTACTTTTTCAATGAGTTGTTCACGGCAAGAAGTGAGATTAACTCTCCTATCCATATCTGGAGTTGAATTCAGAATGTCTGCCAAACTCAAGGATATTGGAAAAAGAGATTTCAGCCCTTGTCCAGAAAAATCCCAGATTTCAGTAAAAAAACAGCAAACATAATATATCTCAAGTAATTCCTTTCTGTGCAATCCCAGTTCTTGAAACATATAGAACATCCTACAGCTGTGTGATTTTTATGAGATAGGGTGTCTTTTTGCATTGCATCTTGGCTTTCTAAGTTTTGTCAACCAAGGAGGCAAACAAATATTCTGGAAACTGAAGAGAGTGTAGTCAAGAATGAATGGAGCATATCCTCCTGTAGTGACTCTCTGACCTTCCTGGTTTGTTTTCCTTTTCGTACAGATGAAGCCTCACACAAAAACTCTCTGGGGACTCCTGAAAAAATTGAGCTCCCATTCTTATCTGAGTGGCTGCGCTGGTGGGGAATAAGGATACAAATCCATAGTGGGGTTACTGGAGATGATTTCTGGATTAACTGCATGATTTCGTTAAACACTTCAATAGCAAATGAATTAATAGCTCAAATAAAGTATTTCAAGCCATGCAGAGATGATTTATTTGACATCTTTGAATAGCTAGTGAACGAAAAGGGAGCCTCTGTGCCTCCTCCTTCTCTTCATTTAAATCCTAGTTTTATTCCTGTTGATAAATTTACTCCTGAAGCATGTATAGCTTTCATAGGCTGACAGATTTCTTCCTCCATGGCCTTTTAGGGCAGGAGCTAATAATTACATGGAGACTATAGTCCAAAACTCTTCATAGCACTTCATGTACAGAATAATGGGCTACTTCATTTTTGTTGGAGTAACAAAAAGATATGATAAAACTAATGAATGCGCAAAGATAACCAAAATGCTTTTTATAGCTAACTTCAAATAGACTCTAATGTTTCAAAGAATAAAGATTTACTGCACTACCCAACAGCAAACACTTCTGTAGCACACTTTCACATCCCAAACATTCTGTACATTTTCCTGGAAAAGGGGAAAAAAAAGGACCCAATTCTCTTCTCAATTCAATCATCTTTTTCCAAGGTGAACATACTTTCTTTGCAGTATTATCTCCATTTAAATAAATGTTACTGACAGAAAAATCTGATCCACAGTCTCTATGTGGACTTCTGTTTCTTCCATTAAGGTAAGTCAATGCAAGGCAGATATCTTCAACTGCTTCGATTAAAAAAAATATAGATATTCTAATCAGAAGCTTGAGCAGACAGCCTTTTTTTTCTTCTTTTTTTTTTAACTCAGATGTAGACTGCAAAACCTAAACCTCTTTAAATCTCCTTTTTTACAGGAACTAAGTCCTGGCCACTAACACTCTCAAGCAAGCTTTATATTTTTCTCTTATCTTAAAGCATACCCCTCGCTGGGAGGCTCCATTAAAACCTGAGAGATCTTCACTGCCAAACTTTGATCATCCTCTTGAGCTGCACAGTCCACAGTGATCTCTCCTGAGAAATCTTTAGAAGCCCCTTTGTAGCTGGTCTACTAAGAGTTTTCCAACCACTTGCTGAAAGCCTTCAGGCACTGAACTGGAATCTAGAGAAGCACAATTGACAGAATTGATCTCCACAGAAATCTATCACTGCAGCTCAGGTGACCTAAAAACTGTTTTTAATGTGACATTCAATTTAATGTGTGGTAACTGTGTAAATGTTACAGACTAGAAGTGCAAGCATTTATTAGTAAGAGCAGTTGTTCCTGAAAGAAACCAGAAGGTACCGCTCCTGTTAAATTTTTAATTGGCAAATTCAGAAGGTTTGTCTAAACTGGAGAAAGTGTATCACCTGTTTTTGTCATTAATAAATAACTTAAGGTCAGGTCTACAATCTGTTAAAATTTATGGAAAAGCCTCCCAGTTATTTCAGTCAGCTTTGGACAGGGGCCTATGCATCTATATTTCTTCCTCAAAGCATTTTCAGTTCAAGGGTATCATGTGTCATTGTCCTTATTATTTTAGTGCATCATTAAAGTATGTCATCATCACAGGAATTCTAGCAGCTAAAGGTAAGCATGGGAAATCCTTTCATGCAGTACAGGAGCAGAAAAATGTAAAATGATCCAGCCAGACTCACTGTAAAGTGCCAACTTGCTCTCTCACTATAGGAATGATACTGCCAAGGTAAAATTATAATTGCTGATGGGATTTATGCCAGCAGTTGACCCAGATAGTGAGTTGATCATCAGCTGAAATGGGGATGTAAGCCTTAATAAGAATTGAAAGAACAGAACTGTTACGAGGAATTCCCCATGGAGCCCTTGAACAGTAGACAGTGTTATCTTTGCAGCTGTGCGTAGGAAGAAAGCACAGACTTCAGCAGTTCTCCAGGCTTCAGAATGCACACAATGGTGTATTTCACATGAATGCATTTCTCTGTTATGGCTACCACTAACATGGATCCATGCTTACATCTGGTGCATCTGTCCCTTTCATTTTTTATAGCTGATGGGAGGCCTACGCATGAACAAAGATGTTATCTTTGAATATTTTTTTTTGCATTTTGAAGAGTATTACAGTTATGCCTTCATATACACAGGAACAGCAAGTGCTTAGTGTGTGGTTTTCTACTTAAATGCACTATTTCAATGAATAGTGATCTCTAAAAGGCTTCCTCAGACATAGATTGTTTGCTCTTTTCAAGTCTGTCTTCAGTACACCCACTGGTATATAAATATAATATAGATTTATTGTCTTCATCACACTGTAGAATTTTAAAGGCAGAAGCCTTTAAAAATAATCTATAAATTAAAATTATTAGATATCAGAATATAAGTAACAAAGATTGTGATTAAGGTATATTGTAGAGCACGCAAAATGCCTTAGTGGGAGGTAATTGGATACCTTTGGTTAGCAAGAGACAGAGAACCAGATACAGCCTGGCTGTTTTCCACCACTGCTGAAGAACAAAGAAGTCATAAACTGAGGTTAGCCAATGACTTAAATTGGTTTGTAACTGTTTGCATCACTAGAGCTCCACAAAGGAGCCAAGTTATTTTAATGAGCTCAACCCAAAATATTTAAGTAAAATTTCAGAGCAATGTTTGAAAACTGATGCCAATACACTCTCATTAATATGTAGCTTATCTAACTTGACTATCAATTTTACATAATACAGAAATTTGTGAGTACTGAATTTAAAGTCTGTCAAGTTAGAAGTTTAAAAACTTATTTGATTTTGGTGGAATGTGAAAGGTAATTTCTGTAGTTGTATTTTCTTCTTTTAAAAATACATGGATTATCTTATGGAAGAGTTAATGAATAGCTGTCCTTGGGTGACTTATGATGCTTGTATCCCCAAGTAAATAACACAAGTAAATAACTTGTGAGAAGAATGTGAAAGATATCAGCCTGGTTAGTATTCCACAGCCTAAGTCTTTGGATATTGTGAACAATTCTCTGGGCAGAATTTGTCAAATCACCACCTTACTGTGGTAAATATTCTGGATTTCCTGAGCTGCATGCAGCACAAATCAGAGGCATAGGAGGAACAGCCCAGCTATCTTTATATGCCCCCCACTCTGATTATGACGCCTATCCAGTTATATCCTCAAGATAAATTAGAACAACTTCACCTCTATTTTATCTCAGAAAGCCCCTCAAGGGGCTGTTGTGCTCGTCAAAATTCACCAGAGCTACAAATCCGACTTATCTCGCTGTAGTCGAGGGTGGGCTGATAGGAAGGCAGCTACACCATCTTCCTGTTAACTGGAGATTTCCTCCATCTGTTAGCACGGGCAGGGAGGACTGAGTGGAGCTATGATAAACAGTATGCAAGGATATGAAAGGTTGTTGCAAAGAGGAAGGGAACAAGCTAATTCCGACATGCAAGGGAGATAGGGGAAAAATTATATAGGAGCATCAAATGCTGTGGGAAGAAAGATTAGAGTAATGTTTTTGGGATAGCATGTTCACTGGGGGAATTCATGTGCAGGGAAAGATTGCCTAAAGCAACTGTGGAGTCTCTGCAGGGAGATCTTTAAACACAGGTAAGCAAAACCTCCAGAGTGAAATGGGAATGTTTTATCCTGCCTCACGGTTCCTGACAGGTCTATTTTTGTTACAGTCCCTTATCACAGGGGGGACTGTGTATACATCTAGCTGGAGATTCGTGACCCTATCTGCCAGTAGTTCCTGGGGTAAGACAAGAGTTACCTTGGCTAATCCTTGATATTCGCTTGCCTTGTGGCTGCAACTGTAAGGAGTTACACAAGTTTCTATGGACAGAAGAACACACCCTGTCAACGAATTCAACCATTATTTGTCCTCCCTTTGACAGGATATCTGCCGCATCAACAATGAAACTGTCCTGTATGAGCAGCAATACCATGTTGAAAACAAATCACCATACACCTGAGTCTATCAAGAAAATAGTTACATTTGTGAAAAATATTTTTCAGACAGAGGCTGAAAATTGCCATTATAGTAGTCTTGGGTCTTGAGGCTTGGTTCTGAATGGAAAGGCTTAAGTTTGGAAGGTCTTTTATGGACCTGCCAGGCAGATTTGAAAAGCTTTCAGTGCTTCGTAAAGCCAAAGTACAAGTATAAGGTGAATGGGACTGGAAGAACACAGCCCATGTTATTTTTCATTCATGAGCCTTAAAAAAAAAAAAAATTAAAGGACTACCAAGAAACTTGAGGTCTGAATGGATTCTTCCTCAGTGCTGGCAGAAGCATCAATTTGGATGGAAACATGGAGGTTCTGTGCTTACGGGAAGAGGTTTGTTTTCTTTCCTAGTCAGTTCTACTTGGACTTTGTTTCCTCTAAGATAGCTGACATCTGGGCTCAGATTTTGTTAGTCTTTAAGTCCAAATGTGAATAACATCTGATAATTAAAAATTTTGACATTAGTTTCAACATCTGGGTGTGCGTACATCTGGTCCAAAATATGAAATGTATTTCTGACTCATAAGCTCCAAAATAAATAAGAGAAATGCAAGTTAAAAAAAAAAAAGAATTGAAATATATTTCTTTTCTCAATGCTCCTAATTACAAAGCAAAGGTACCTGTTTGTAGGTAAGGATGACAAAAATAACAATGAAAAGAATGTCAGGCCCTAGGTCTCTGAGTGTAGACATTTTGTAACTGATGAAGCAACTGGAGTGAGTGGCAAGAAATGGGAAATGCTCTTTTCCTTTAATCAGATGTTCAGGTTAATGAATCAGGCCAAGTAAGTTGGGATTTCTTCTAACCAAGGGCTCTGGCTGCACCACCAATTTTCGTCCCCACCACCCACTGAGTCTTAGCTTTCCATGTCCTCCAGCTGCCAGCCACAGCAAACCTTCCCAGAGCCATGCCCTTCCCTTAGCCCACGGCTGCTGTACATCACTGGCTTTGGAGCAAGTTTTCCAAACCTTTTCCCAAATGTGGGTCTACTGCAAGGTACATTTAGGATACAACATTTAGGATAAGTTGCTACTAGCCAGGACATTGAGGTGTCCTTTTTTGGCTGCACCAAAAAGGTGAATTCATTCCCCAGCTGCCCTCAGGAACCTTGATAATGATTCCCACAGGCTTTCTCGATGCTTAACAGGAAAGCAGAGCTGAACAAGTGCAGACCTCCCTGCTGCTGAGCTTGGACAATAGAGTTGCTCATAATACCAGCAGATGTTTTTGCTTTTTAGGCTGTACAGGGCAAATTTATTTTTCTCTCAGGAGCAAACATAAGAAGAGCCAAGACTAAGAAATTCAGAGGTAGTTTCTGGAAACCAACCATTGACTTATGCTGCAAAGCAGTACTTACATTTAAGATCTATCAGTAATGAGGCTCTTCCGGTTAGTACGTGGAACTGCTGGCTCGGCATAAACTGATGTGCCTTAAGCATCAAAGCTGGGCTTAGTTTTATATCCTGCTCTGCTTAAACATGGTGCACCAGGTAATTTCTCTACTCAGTGTATTGTGTTTGTAATGGCGTTCTGTCTTTTCACCTTAAGGCATTGAGGTGTGAAAGCCATAGCACCCTGAAGTCCTCATTATCAGGACAAAGGAACAGCCTAATCTATATCAATTTTTTACATTTATAAAAACTCAACGCTTTATAAACTATTTTTGGTTTTTATTCTACTTCTTTGTGCTCACAAAAGTACTAAAACTAAAGCAGAAACAAAGGGGAAACACATTAAACTGTTTACAGTTTTTAGTTCACAAAAACTTTTATCTGGATTTCTTGTTTGGATTCAAAGAGGCAAAACATAAGACTTTGATGTTCCTCCGTGCCTGTTAAAAGAGAGAGAATGAGACCCACCAATAGGAAGAAGTTGGCATGAAGCCCTCTTTGACACAGCAAGCACAATGTAAAGGATTAAAGGTCTAATCTAGAAGATATATTGCACACTAAACAGCAGAACCATTTAGGAGAACATTAAATGGCACTTAAGCTAAACAGTTGTCCTTGGGAACTGCAGTTTATATGTGACTGCTCTAATATCCATTTTAAGCTTGCAGGGCTTTGAAAACAAGATGTCATTGTTTTATAAAAACACACACATTTAATCTTCACTTGTGAGGCAGTTCTTGAAATATCTGGCTGCTGAACTGGCTAAACATTTCAGAGGAAACAAACGAGGCTGGTGTCAAAACTAGTACTGTTGGACTTTATTTCTGAAGTTATTTGGATGAGCTCTGTTGATTTTTTTTTTCATCTAAATAAGCAAACCACAAACTTATTCAATGATAAAAGTCCCATTTAATTTTTTTAACAGTATTCCCACTGTTCTGTAAGAAAATAATAATAATACAGCTTAAGTAATATGAGAGAACCAAGAAAGTGGTCAGTTCTACATTCACTTGTGTTCTGCGTTCTTCATAAATTAATATTTATGGAACTATTACGAGGCTTTAGCCAAAAATAAAGACCACCCAGCTCAAGGTTTCAATTTTAGTATTCTAAGCACAGGTCATTAAAAAGAAGTCTTACAAAAAAGCCTTCTTCTATAACATGTACACTACATGGATTTTCATGCACATCACTCAGTAGGTGTGTAAAGCATATTTCATTTCTAAAAAATTACAATGCAACCTTTTATAATTCATTTATTATTTCTCCCTAGGGAGAAATCATCCTCTCTACCACGCAGGTGATGAATAGAAAAGAAAAAAAGACAACAGGGAGGGGACTGTGTCTTGCAGAATTATATAGTCCGGTTCAAAATCCTCCTACTTTTAACGGATGATCTAGGAAATGAAATGGAAAGAACAATTAAAAAAAAAAAAAGTTGGAACCATATATTTGATACCTTGAATATTTTTTCTTGTATCAGTACTTGTATCAATCCTTGGCACAGTGACTATTCAAGGGTATCCCTTAGCTCAAGTCATTATCCCCAAAAGGATATTGAACAATAAAATGTCATTGTGGTCCTCAGAGTTAACTGAGCTAGTGGTATTCAGACAGCTGCCAGGAGACAGCAATCCCAGCTGGGAGCCTTGTGAACTGCTCCAGAAAGGAGCCCAAAGGAGAAATGAGTGAGGAGAGCAGCCACCTCCTGCAGGGCCCGGGTGGCCTGAAGCCACAGGCGGCTCGGGCTGAGGAGCGCTGGCAAGGCACTGGGGATGGACTACGCGGTGCCACGGCCATGGAACAAGCAAACTGATACCCTCTGTCTCCAAGAGGCGTTTCAAGGGGATTGCAAGAGAAAAGTTAGCATTATCCTCTAATAACCTCCTGCCAAACTCAGCCACCGAACCAAGCTGCCTACCGTCCTTGTTTGCGTGGGATTAACTGCTGGAGAACCTGTGAAGCTGCTCCTCTCAGGTCGGGTAGGAATCCACTCAACGCTTTGTTAATTAAAAGCAGCAGCTGATACCTCATGGAAAGCACTCTCTGTGTGTGCTTAGTGCCTGCCACAGTTCTCTGTCTCTGTTTGACATCATTAGGTAGGTCTGCAGCATTGAGATTGTGAAAAGAACAGCAGTGCTGAGGGAAGCTGAGCACTATGGCAGTGTGGCTAGGCCTCAAGCCTCAGCAAAATGGTGTCCAGGGACAACATTAAGACTCTACTAGAAAAGCTTTGTGTGATTCTAATTTTATGTGGTTCTGGTCTGAAATTTGTCAGGGGAAGGATGGTGTTGGTACCAGAAGATAAAGTATTTTAGTCATTCTCCCATCTTTTCCTTGAGAAGCCTTCCTAGGATGGTTTATTCTTTTCTGTCCTCCCGTCTACCCATGCCAAATATCACCCCACTCCCAAGGCCATGAATTTCCTTCCAAGTAAGATCACTCAAACCATCTGCCTTTCAATTGTAACTTTTCTGCTTAGAAAAATAGGAAATAACCAAGAGTAGAAATAACATGTTTTAGTAGAACAACGAATATCTTCAGAACAAATGCAAACTTGCAGGCACAAGTAGCCTTTTGTTAGGTCTCAAAAACAATTGCAAAATGAAGGCAACGTAATTTTGGTTCATTGTGATATCTTCACCTGTAAGACATCTGGGAGAAAATTAGTCTTCTTCCTGTCTAGAACCAGGTGATTGCTCTCTCAGCAGTCCCTCCTCTGCTTTGTAGCATCTCACTGAGAAGTTCAAGTCTCAGCACACACAGACAAGCCTTACATGTTATTTGTGTTTAGGACAACTCAGGCTTTTCTTTGTTTTACCTTTTTGGCTTTTAGCTTTAAAAGAAAGGAAAGGAAAAGAGAAAAGAGAGAAAAGAGAGAAAAGATAAGAAAGAGAAGAAAGAGAAGAGAAGAGAGAAGAGAGAAGAGAGAAGAGAGAAGAGAGAAGAGAGAAGAGAAGAGAAGAGAAGAGAAGAGAAGAGAAGAGAAGAGAAGAGAAGAGAAGAGAAGAGAAGAGAAGAGAAGAGAAGAGAAGAGAAGAGAAGA
>WBMY01011573.1:136921-169590 GCA_013397315.1 Donacobius atricapilla | reverse complement strand
TATAAATGCTGACTTGTTGGTATTTTTTGTTTCTCTGTATATGTCCTACATCAGGGGGATCTCCATTTCTGAAAAGTGATAGACCCAACAGTTCTGGAAAGAACTGAAGGGCTCCATTGGGTAAAAGAAAGATTTAGGGATAAAGATTCTGTTGGAGGAAAATGTTGGCTTAAACTGATGTAAAATGATGGCTCTTAAACAGAGCTTATTTAGTCAGAGTAATTCATTGTAAGTGACATAATTTTGGCGGCTGAACTTTAGAGAAGTTGAACAATATCAGAACTTTTCCAGATCCAGAACATGGTAAACATTGAAGCTAAAATGTCAGTAGTGTACAAAACACTCTCCCAACTGCAGTTGGCTGCTGACATGCTGGAACAATGCATATCCACAAATAGTAAGTAACCAAAACACTTTCTATTTCTTAATAGGCTGTCTGCTGTTAATTATTTTAGTTGCTTGCTGGGAACAATAGAGGTGAATTGGAAATGATGGTTCAGAAATTATGAGAAATAAATATTTTCAATGTTTTGGACTTTACTAATATATAGCACCTCTCATTAGATGATCCCAAATCACTTAGAAAAGGGTAACTGTTAGTATCATACTCAATTAACAAGCTAGTGGAGAGCGGCTAGGAAGTTAGTAGGGTTTTTAACTTTGAACAGGGTGCAGGGATGGCTTTTGCTGCGGCTATTTATAGAGGATTTACACGACTGTGGTGTTTATTGTGTCTTTCAATAAAAAGCAGCTGCAGAAACCTGCAGCTGGCAAACTTCAGTACCTGTGAGATACCAAAGACATTATCCAGAAAGCTGATGCACAGGTACAAGGAGATTCACATGCTCTCTGCAGCAATTTATGTGTTTCTTTTCTAAAAAAAAGTCTGAACCAATATTAAATGTTTATGTTGTTTATGTTCAAAATTCTCTTCCTCTGCCTGTTTAAAGCCAGATCCTCATCCTGATATAAATCATCCAGCCTCATTGTTCAAGTTCCTCAGCTAGGTGTTTGCTGCACAGTTCTGCAGGCTCTGGCACAGGTATCGTTCCTAGGGAGCCTCTCATCCACACACTGAAATATTTCTTCAGGGTTAGCAGAGCTATTGACCCAGATTAACTATACATATAGGCTAGAAGCTGTGTGCTGATTATACTCTAGCTGATATGGTACCTACTTTCTCATGAGAAAATATTGACTCTATGACCCCTTTCAACCCACTTACAGACCCATCTTCCTATGAGTTCATGATGACCCTCACTCCTGCACATTAGCAATGTAGGCTCTATACTCTCTCTGTATACACATCATGTAAGAGACATGCAAAGAAGAAAGGATCAAAGATGTGGCCATAAGCTGAACATCTGCTTCTGCCCATGATCTGTTTTCCTTGACATTTTCTTATCTCACATTCCGTTCATAAATTCCAGAACTTTGAAACCAGTCCCTCCTATTTTCCATTGCATTATCCTGGATTGTGCTAAAAATAAAAAAAAAGGCAATTTAATATATCTAGAAATTAAGACCCCCATGGAGATATCACAAAGGAGACGTGACCACTCTTACAGCCAAAGGGCTGGAAAAACACTTTTAACTGCTGCCTAAATAAGATGTGCTAAATTTTGTGTCTCTATTTATAGGTTTCTTTAGAATTCTGTAGATAAGTTTGGGTTAAGAACTTTAGGTGAATTTCTTGTAAGAAATAAAGGTCAGCAAAACTTGCCTTATTAAGAAAGAATGGGTAAAAAAAATCAAAAGAGCCTGGAGTTGCTTTGATTGAAAAGAGCATGTTCAATCTCAGAATTATGTCATGCCTTTTTATCTGGTGAGACAGTCACTTCTGTGCTCACTGACTATTTCAAATAGTGATTTTGAGATTTCATTGTGGGACTCATCCAAAAGCCATCAGAATCACTTCTACAGTTTTCTGTGAGATTTGGATTGGACCCTGCCCACATGTATCCTATTAAAATGGTCACTCAGACTCTCGGAATCATCTCCCTTTCATCCTCTTGCAACAGAAGTTAGGGTTTCTCAAGACAATATGATATTCATTCTCCATCAGCAACACTAAGAGTAGTGGATGCATAAAAAAACCCCAGCTAATACATCAGATTTTGCCATAACTTCACACTGTGTTCAATCCTATTGATGTCAGTCCTATGCAGTGTTTGGCCCTGGATTTTCCCACAATGGGATCCCATTCTTCTTGCATGAGAATATGTCTTGGACAAATTGCCATGTCACATGCATTCAAAGGGCCATGATAAACCCTCCATCTTTGCACGGGCTCCCAATTACATCAAAGGAATTTCTGCATACAAAACAAGGGTAAAATATGCCTCTAATTTAAGGTTAAATTATACCGTTAAGACATGGGCTGAAATAAGGGGCAACGAGGAAGCTGAACCACATTAGGGAGCACATCCAAAGCACTGTCTCAGAAAAATGCAATCCTTTGTACTGTGAACATTTGGCTCAAATGGGGAAGAATTTGTGATGTGCCTTTTCAGGGAACAAGCTATCTCCTTCCTTCCCGACAGGACCAGTGAAATTCAGGCAAGGGGAAGAAATTAATGGTTTAATATGCTCTTTATCTCTCTTTTCACACAGATTCCAGTCAAAGACTGCGCCTGGTCCCTGGGTCCCACACTTCAGTTATCCACAAAGACTGTGCAAAGACAAGAATGGTCTTACTCTTTCTTCTCCCTTCCAGTGTATGTGTGCTTCTGTGATGAACAGTTTACCTTGTGAGGGAAAAAATCCAAACCTGGTTTAGCAGAGAATACTCTGATGACATACGGTGTCATATGGAAGAAATGCACCTATGTATGTATGTTCCTTGCATAAGTATGATTACAAAAGTAAAGATGAGCTATTCTCTGTAAGGATCTAAGATAATAATCTAAGGAGAGGTTGATAACAGCACAGGCTTCCTAAACCAGAATAAAATTGGAAATTCAACTCTCATCTGGGAATATTATGAAAATACAACTGAGAAGGAGATTCTGCAGAGCTAGATATTTGTGCCACTGTTTAAATATTTTGAGCAAAGTGAAGTAAAGTCAAAGGTGGCAGCATCAGCTCACTGGTCAGTCTTGTATTTATTTTTTCTTTCATCTTAAATACGTTGTCTAGATATCAGTATCAGGTACCTCAAGAGTTCACCTATGGCACCCTCACAAGTAGCACTGGGCTGAGAGCTGCCATTCTCCCAACAGAATGCATATTCTGGAGTCAGGGAATGGATCACTTCATCCCATGAGATTTTAGAACTACTCATTGTAACTCAGTTTTACTTATTGCTAGCTACACAGCTACCAAAAAAAACAGTGGTTTGAAAGATTTGGGTTAGAAGACTTGAAATTGTGTTACAGGAGGATTTTACAGAGGATTCAGTGGATTTAAACAATTTATGATTGCATCTGACCTTAATTGATGTATCCCAAAGTCATACATCTAAAATGTGATGCCCCTTTCCACAACTGATGTTTTATAAAAAACTCCTTGTATAGTTCATGACAGTTTTAACTTTTCACAAGGCACTCACAGGCTAGAATCATCTTCCTTGTGGGCCTGCTAATGGAAATCCCCTCATACAGTTATTAGTCACTGTCTTACAATAGCTTCTTGTCTCTAAGTACTTTGATGTTTTACATAAGAGCTGTGGATCAATTACATTCATTTTTCCCATTACCGGGCAAATATTTGGACATTTTCTGTTGAGTTGATTCAAGGCAGAACTAAACCAAAGGAGTTGCGTACTGTGCAGACATTTCTAACCTTCAGAAGCTGAAGGTTTTGTGACCTGGGAGAATTAATAGATGTTTATTCTAGCAGGGTAAATGGAAAAAGACCATTTCTATTTTAGGGAGATAAATGAAAAGCAGGGAAGATGGGTTTTGTTATGACAAAATCGTTCACAAGGGGCATGCTGAAATGAGGAAGAGCAGTTATGTATTTATATTATAATCCTCAGGTATGTTTGTCAAGAAAGACTCAAGTGGCAAAATGCATTAGTAATTGTTGTGTTTCCTCACTTGTCAAAACAAGAATTTCCACTAAAATTAGTCTGCTAAGGTTGTCTCCATCACAAAGATTAAAAACACACCAAGCTTCTGCAGTGAAAATCCAGACCATTTTTATTACCGTGTGATTCCTCCCAACAAGGAGAGCACATATAGCTATTTCTTCCTGCCTGTTTCAAACAATAGCTGTAAGTCTTCCACCACTGTGTCAGAAACACATTTTGAAAATGTTTCACTCGCCAGGATTCTTCTGCAGAACAGAAGAAGGAAGGCGAGCCAGCTGGCATGTCCAGCAGTGGCAATCTCAAGTGCTTACCATGCTCAGGAATGTTAGAAAGCATGAGCAAACGGGAGGCATTCTCCAAACATGGTGCTGCAGTTACCCCTCAGCTGGTGCTGCTCTTCTAAACTTACTCAAGTTGGCTACAAACACGGAGGGGAATTTTGACTCAAACAAGGCTTTCTTTGAGAAGAGACTAGTGCTCAATTTGGTCATTGATTCTTCATTAAATCTTTTTTTCAGCAGACAGCACAGATTCCCTGAAACCACTTTTTCCATAATCCGTAAAGGAATTTCTGTGCCTGTGGTATAGACAAACCCTCTGTTAATTCAGCTGTATTACTGCTGTGGTTCTTGGGATCAGAACGTGTCAGCTGTACAGAGAGGCAGCTTGCATGGGCTTCCTCCACTTCCTTCAGAGGTCAGGAGCTGCTCAGTGATAGGAGTGGTGAATCCTGAGAAGTAACCCCATAAGTGGATTCCTCCCCAGGAAGGCTTTCTCTTTGTGAAGCAAAAAGACATTTCTTTTGGCTAAAGATTAAGGAAAATCAGATGATGAAATTATTGTCAATATTATCTTTAGATAATAATTAGGTAATGGATTTAGAGCTGTTCAAAGAATGAACACACAAATGGATAACATACTGGTTGTTCATTGTAAAGTCAGGATTATGGGTTTTTTTTCTGATGGGGTTTTAATAGTTTCTTAAGTCTTTCTGAAATAGGATGGACTACTTCTTGAGTATTTCCATTTACTGAAAATATAGGATTCTGACAAAAAAACCCTTTGAAAAATAGTAACATTTCTGTAAATTATTTCATTAATGTTGTGCGGTTGGAACAGAAAATTAGTTCCATTTGAACCCTAAAAAAATGAAAAATTACAAACTTATATATGCAGTTGTTTTCCAGTTCTTGAAATCTATTTGAAAGGCTTGATACAAAATTATCATATCTATCACTTCCAGGAGAATATCTTGTGTCACAAATGTCAAGGTGTTTCAACAGGAGAAGGTATAGGTCAGCACTGTTATCTGCTGTGACTGACAGGAAAGGCATAAATGGTGATTATCTGAAGGGCTGATGCTGTTCCATTTATGTAAATTTGAGTCAGGAGAAACACCACTGTAACCAATGGACTGTACAGCTGTACAGATAGCAGGACAAGGGTGCCCCAAACACATTCTGTTTTGCACATTTTATCTTCCTTTACAGATTTTCCTGCTCTCACCTCCTTTTATTTATTTCTTAAAATGAAAGATTGTAAAGAGCTGCAACTGGAAACAGTCTTATCACCGGGAACTGCCCTCAAATCAATGTGTCTTTTGTTAGGCATTGTCTTGAATCTCCTGACCACAACTTGAGCTGAGGACAAGAGAATTTGGTGCCTTATTGCATTATTGTAATTTGTAGCTTTAAGAGCATTTTTTAATTTTCATTTGAATCCGATTTGCAGCATATGCAATTTCAAAAAATAGGATGAAATGTACTGTCTCTTTCCATTTGTGGCTCAAGCACTTTGTTGGAGGCATTGTCATTCATCACAATGTCATCTCATGGTTATTAGTTTGCCTGCTGGGTAGAGGCATTTCGGTTAAAAGTGAAAGTACCAGTTGTGCTAAGTGTAGTTATATGTTTGCAGTATATTGGAGAAAATAGATGTGGCCTGGGACTTAAGAGCACAACTTCTGTGAGGTGCTGAGAGCATCCTGCCAGATGCTGCACAACCTCAGTTCCCATGCAGAGTGACAGAAAGGTAATGTGGCCTGTCTTTTTCAGGGTCAGACCACTGGTGATTAAACAATTCTAGCAAACATGATCTCATCGTTATTTGTCTGGGACATAATGAAATACATCATGAAGGAAGTTCAGATATGGTAGCAGAATACAAAGCACTAACACACCCAGCGTGATGCTTGAAATGTGTTTCCTTATAATCCTATATTTCCCAGACAAACACTTGTAAACATTGAAGTAAAACAAAACACATTTTCTTTTCATGAAAAAAATGCTTTAAAAACCACAGGATTAACAACACCAGGGAAGGACAATCCCCTGAAGGGCCTAAGTCTTGCTTCCAAAACTTGGGCTGAGCTAACTGTGTTCAAGCTGAATTTCTTCACAATAGCACATGGAAAACATTAAAAAAAAATCTATCATGGTCAAACATACCCTGAATAGATTGTGAAGTGATACCTCATGATTTGAACACTTACTGATTACATTCCAAAGATGAGGGTGGGAAATGGAACTCACACACACTGGATCTGGTTTCTGGCTTGGCTGCAGGTTTTCCTGCATACACAGGCGCAAATCAGTTTCTCTGTGCTGTATTATGGTCTCATAGCTAAAGAAAATAAATGATATTCTGCTTTGTTCAAGTCAGAAGCAACACAAATGGGAGAACTTACCTGCCATTCCTGTCCCCAAAAGCAAGGACCACTAAATATATGCTGAGGTGATAAGAAGTGATAGCCTTATTTATTTTACATAGTAAAACAAAAAACATTGTGGAAAAAGCTCACAGTGGTTGGTTTTTTTGTTTCCTGAATCACATTGTTTTTGAAAATAGACAGAAGATTATGACATAAAAGAATAGGTTTTTATTCAAAGGTTGCAAAGAGCTCTTCCTTTTCTCCTGCCCAGGCTGTGTCCAGTCATCCAGTCAGAAGAGAAAAACTATCACACAAGTGAACATCCCTGGAAAGGAGGAGAATGCCTGGTTCATGGGATGAAAGCGTAAGTAATATAACACAGGCCCAGACCAATGTCTCTTTGATGGTGTTTTATCTTTGGCAGCAGATTCAATTAAGGCAGGATTCATTCTATATCCTTCTGACAGTCTGCCCTTCAGGTGTGCCCTACTTCCCATCTTATGTAGCATTTAGCTACCTAAGAACTTCCTGGGCTAGAGGTAGCATGTAAATCACCCACACAAAGCATCTTATATTCATGAATTTGCCTAATCCAATAATTTCAGAGGGATAAAAATTACCTGTTTGTCCTTTACAGCATCCATCCTGAGGCAAGGATGATTTAATGATGTGTAGAACAAAAAAATCTCTTCCTTTTCCTATATTTTCCTGTTGTCTAGTAACACAGCTCTTAGCTCCTCTACTATTGCAAAAGTTTTATATCTTCTTAATTTCAGATATTTTCACCACACTAACCTTTCAGTCACCACTTTTGCAAATGGAAGGGCATTATTTTTTTAGATTCCTTTACAGAAAATTCCTCTAATTATTCTTGCTCCCCTTTTCTATACTTTTCAAGTTTTCCTGATACTGGTGCTACTTTCAACCATCACAATCACAGCTGATTGCCTGACAAATTCATACTGGAACTCTTTCAAATCTCCTGTGTGAATACTGCCAATTGTTCCTGATCTGTTGTGCTACCGATTTGCTCTAAAATCTCTGACACTCCAAACTGAGAGTTTGCAAAGACTCATTTGGCATAAAGAATGACCCCAGTGTGAAAGACTCCCACCTCATTTACAGCGGGGACCAGTGCAAATAATTCATTTGGCTGTTCCATAATGTCTTTATCTTCCTTTGCTGCTTCTTCTCATCCTGCTAGCTGTCCTGCTTCTGATGTATATACAAAAGGCTTTACTGTTAGCTCCCATTACTTCTGCAAGTTGCTTTCACTAATATTTTAGCTAGCTTTACTGTGGTTTATCATTTATTTTGCTGGGGATTATACTCTTTCTCTGTTTTCTTTCTTTGGACACCACGTCCATATTTTGGAAGATGTCTTTTCAGTTTGAATAGTGTCTATTACACAGCTCTTTAACTCTGCCAGCTGCTTCTGGATTCAGCATCAATAAAAATGGCTCATTCAGAGTCCATTTCTCTTGATGCTATCCATGACTAGCATATATTTACTCTTTTAAAAGCATGCATGCCACTTGCAAATATTTAATTCTTTTTACTACTATTTCCACACCTACCTTAAAGAGTTTTGTCATTTTTATACAATTCCCCAACTATTTATCTGAAGTATTTTAGTGATGATGTAAATGTTACAACAAACCCAAGCCTCTGAATTGCTTTTTAAGTGTTTACTAAGGATAGAAATCAGACAACAAAGCAAAATAATGAAAGGTAAGCTGTCATGAAAAGCTTTCTCCATTTGATTCACATATTAACACAGAGGTTAGTGCTCCATCAGTGTTTGTTTCATAAATTTGCAAGTATCTACATTAACATCATCCATAGCATGATGGGGGTGAAAAATGGGAGGAGAGGTGGGGAGGCAAATTTATCCTAAAGGTTCTACACTGAATTCTTTGTTGTCTACAAAAGGCTTTAAAATTATCTTGGCCAAAACCTCAAAGTGTAGTCAGATCTTGATGCATGGCTTCATGGGAACATCAGTTTGGTTGCAAATATTTCACCTTCTGTGTGAGATGCATTGCAGTAAACATCCTTCCTTCAGCAAATCTGTATGTGAAGACTACAAATTAAATAATGGATAACACAACGGGTCCTAACTACAGCTTCAGAACTTTGGGCAGAGTCTTAGGAAAACCTCAGAGAATTTTTGTGCATTCTCTCTTAGCAAGGTATACAAGAATCTTAAAGTAATAAATGGAAAGGGAGTCATGTTCATCTGAAACTTGGGATTTGCTATGTGGTTGTCTCATTATACTTTTCACAGGGGTAGGACCATGTTTGTGCCATTCTAAATTTCTCGTCTTTAATATCTGTAAATGTAAATAAGTACGTGTTAAACTATAAATTCTCTCTATATTTTGATCTGCTTTAAATAATGAGTAAATATATGTCTCTTTTTAGAAGCCTTGTTACATGTCTTTGACAAACAGGAGAATTTATGCAGTGGTCACTAAATACACACTATATGTATAAGTTTATGCTAGTATATAAATATACATTTTAAGCTTGCTCATGATCTACAAGCCTAATGGTGCAAAACAGATGCCTTTTTTCATTTTTAAGAGCATAGAACCCCTGCCAATGGGAATGAAGAGCTGTATTTATTTTTTATTTTCCACATTGAGATTTTGAATTTTGTAAGAAAGCCAGTCATTTTTTAAAAATAGAAGAAATAAACCAGGAAGACTGTAAGACTGGAAAAACAGACATCATTGTAAATGACAAATAAGAATACAATCCTGTTTAAAAAAGTCTCTTCAGAAATTTTCCAATCTGATTTTTTTTTTTTGTATAGAATCTTGAATAGAGTGTAAGAATAACTTAGAAGTAAGTCTTACAACTCAAATACTGTATAATAGATTAAATAAGTTTATTTAAAATTTAATTTAAATGTATTTTTAAATTAAAACATTGGAAAAGACATGCATAAAAGAGAACTTTTACCAGACCTTTTGTAATAAGCCTGTTCAGAGTTGTGAACTCTGGGAAGCAAAGTGCATAGCCCACAGCAGCTGACCTGGAAATCCCTGCTCTGAAATGATCCAGAGAGAGCTTGTCAGTGATAGTAGCATTTGGGGTGATCAAGAATTGTTTTAAACCATTTGGTCTATTTCTGGTTTTTGTTTCTCACAATAATATTGAACCAACTTGTCCTTACTACAGAATGAGTCAAAATCAATGAAACAGCAAAGGCAGACACCCTGTGTGCTCAGCCAGAGCCATGTTTTGTCATTTTATCATACAAATCATGTCAGCTGGCGGCAGCATGAGTAATCTAAGCTTCAAACAATATTATTCTGCAGATAAATCAATGAACAGGGACAGAAACAAGCTAAGTCTATTTTAGACAGCCTAATGATCAGCAGTTTTTTCTAATAGCTCGTCAGACTTCAACCTGTCAAGCCTGAAGATTTAGGAACACCGATTCACTGGAGATTTCCTGATTGCATTCCTGCTGGGCTATCTATGAATCACAAAGGGAGACTCCTAGGAAAAGGAGAGAAAATGGATTGCCTTCAGGCCTTTATGAGGCACAGGTTATTGTCATGCCTCAACTAAATCCTAATTACTCTGATTAACAATGCAAGCCTGTCACTGCTCATGCATAATAGTGAAAAAGTTTGCAGTAATGACTATGAAATTCTGCCACTTCTGCTCAGGCCTCCGCACGTGCCTTACTGGGGCTTTGTCAGCCCTTCGTGCCATTCACCCAGCTGCTGTTTCCAAAATAACAGGGTTGCCAGGGTGAGCTCCATCTGCAATGCAGACCAGATCTGAACATACTTGGTGAGATCAACTGGCTCGCAAGATGGGCTGCAGGATTTAAAACATTTTGAGAAGTTACTGGCTCTGCAGATCAGGTTTCTTGTTGCTTCATATTAATTTTCCTGTTAAAGTCAAATGTCTGTGGTAGGTTACTATTCAAATTTAATATCATCTTTTCATAAACATGTATCAGTACCCTATCTGTCTCAAAGCTTTGCTACTGCTTAACTGTTAAGTATCTCTGAGGTATAATGGAAATAATATTTAGGCAGTTATCTGCAACAGCATATACACATCTACTTGGAAAAAATATCCAACAGTTTAGTGAGAGGCATAGCACTGCTTTCATGTGAGGGGAAAAATATAAAGCTTTATTTCTAGGAAAAAAGTGTATTTTGAGATGCACAGTCTAGATTGCAGTCATCTATAGAGCTTTGCCATACCCAGAACTTTTGCACTCAGCTTCTATAAGCTCTGCAATCTGATCCTGCCAGCATCAAAACTGACTGCAGCTTGCAGAATTAGCCCATGCTGACTCCATGCTGACATACAGCATTTCTTATCCCTCACCTCCACACCCATACTCATTAAACGGTTGCAAAGTGTTGGAGTGCTCAGCAATGAAGCCTATAAAATTAAAACCTCAGTTGTGCCACAGTAGGAAAATCAGGGCATAATTAAATCTCTTTACTTCTTGTTTCCCTATTTTAAAGGACTTATCCTGGGAACTGCTGTGTTCTGCTTTGTCACATTCCCCAGCAGAGTCCACGACTCTGAGAGTCTTGGAAGAGCAGAAAATACTGCTACTTGTTTTGTGTACGTGTGCAGAGTCTTCTGCTTCACAGCCAGTGCATTTCTTGGGCCTCTGAGATTTGGACTTTACCATGTGATCAATTGAAAAGGAAAGGACGTTTGATTCTCCCTGTTTAAAGCAAAATTTCAAATTAAAGCATAGGAGGAAAACCCCATGGTAGCGATCAGCTTTAAAATGACAGAGCTGTTTCCCTGTCAGAAGCAGCATACTGATTTCATTAAAATTTCTCTGGAAGCTTCCCGGGCAGCCTGGCCAGCTGGCAAACCTTTGCCCTGCCTGGACATTTGGTGCCCTTGGCACTCGGTGCCCGGGCTCCACCCAGCACTGCCCAGCTGACGGCAGCCACAGGGACCCACACAGACTGTCTCCTTGTGACAGGTATTCGGAAACGTTGATGTTTCATTCCAGGGCAAACAAAATGAAATGTTGACAACCTGGAATTTCCCAGAAAACAGATGTTTCCTTTTCTGGCCAGCTCAACCTACACACACACATACACATGCACTTGCAGAATTATTGACTGCTATGTAATTACACCAGACTCTATGCCCACTTCCACTGTGTGGTGTGGAGGGAATCCAGCTTTCTAATTCCCATGTTAGAGCAGCCACCAAAGAGCCACAGAGCTCGGGAAGCAGTTAGGTGCCATAACTCCTTCATGGAGTAACACGGAGTTTTGCGCCATGTCACAGTGTGGAGTATCTGCTGTGAAGGAAGGAGAGCGCTGATGTGTCTGAGTAGCCCACAGAGAGCCACAGCCCCTGGCTTACAGAACAAAGTACAGGAAAGGCATCAGTGTTTGGATCAGCAGTGGCTCCATCCCCTGGGAGCCCTCTTTTTTTTCTTTTTTTCACAGGAGCAGTTGCAAAGTGCCAAAAGCTATCGGGAAGCCTGCATTACATCAGGCAAGCTGAGTGTACTGACCTTCTGAGCCAGCCCACAGGGAAGAACAACAGGAGGGAGATTGCAGAGGAAGATAGGACTACTTAAGTAGCAATTTATTGTGAACCACTTCTCTAAGCTGTTGATAGAAGCATCAAGTGTGAGAGAGGAAGGGGACTTATCTTCTTGCCCAAGCAGAACACTAATGACTCCATAATGACTGCTAAATAACGTTGCCAATATTCTCCATTTAATTATACAGCTCTAGTAACTCCTAAAAAGGAAAGAAAACAAAAAAAGGCATCTGCAGTCCTAACAGACCCCGCAGTTCCTTAGCCTAGTTCTGTAAAATGCATGTGGATGTAGTATGAGTTATCCTCTGGAAGAGAATTCCCATCCTTCATCTCATCTGAAATAGTCACTCATGGGAAATAAATTTACGCAGCTCTTGACACAGTCATCAATAAACTCTGTGTCTGTTATGGCTCGTGAGCATCCAGGTAGGATGTCCTCAAGACAGAAATATATGTCATTTCACAAATCTCCTTTGGAAGGCTCTTCAGAAGCATTTTATCTTTGACCAGAGGGCACTACAAAAGCAGGGTGTTTAATGAACACAGCACCACTTCATGCGAAATTTTGAGGAATATTTTTCAGACAGATGCCTATTGTAAGAGCTGCTGACTTTCACAATGGGCTTTTTAAAAGCCTGAAAATATGAATTCCCTCTTTATCATTATAGATTTTTTTACAGATGCTGGAAGTCTGAAAATAAGCCGCTCTTGGAAATAACAACTTAATAGTATACTGTGTGTACAACAGGCTAAGTAGAATATTTAAGCACAAAATTCTATATTTGGCTTAATATTCCAAAGCTTTCCTAATGCTCATTTCACTAAAATATTTCTTCAGGCACAGCCCAGATCCTGGCCAATACAAACACTATTTTCATCTGGAATATTCAGCGAGATAATTGATAAAAAACATGACATAGTAGGTGAAGGGTCTGTCATTTGACTTCCACCACCATCTCAGGAGACTTACTGTTATTATAAATAATACAAATTAAGAAAACACAAAGAAGCAGGTTTCTAGTTACGGTGTAGAAAGAGTGCCAAATTCTGGATTTGGGGATTCAATTACAATGTGCAAGCCAGCAAAGCAGGAATGAAGAGCACCTCCAGAATTGTATTTTTATGAAAACATAGTGTGATTTCATCCATCAACTGCTGCACATTTAATTTTAGCCACATGTGTTAAACAAGCTGCCCTTAAAGCTCCAGCTGATGAACTTTGTAGGTTGTTCATTTTGGTGAATTTGCAGACCATCTCCTGTCCTACCTCCCATTTATCTGTATAGAGTAAAAGTGTAGGTGGGAAAATTAACAAACCAAATTTGGCATTATTTTAAATTAGATAAGAATTATATTATTAGGGGAAGGAGAAGTTCTGTTAAGCAGCAGTCCAAAAACTGCTGTGTCCTAGCATCATATAAATCTGAGGGTAAGCACCGATTCCAAGGTGAGGAGAGATGTGGTGCATGGAGCAGACCCCTCTGCAGAAACTCCCTTTCCTGTGCTTCCAATGGCCATGGCTAATCACCATTCTTTTGGAAAGGTGGAAACAGTGCAGACACTGCACCTGATCATTATACAACCTGAGCTTTACAGAAGCTGTACAGTACAAGAGGCACAGTCACATCTACTCATTTCACTGCAAATACCACAGAAATCTGAGCAGGTCACAGCTGATAGCAGACTCGAGCAGCATGGAACCAGCCTCCCTGGATCTCTGAGTGAGGCTCCAGGAAAAGGGCAAGCTGCAGGCTCCTTCCCAGCACCCGCAGGCTTCTTTTCCCTGTGCAACAGAGACAGAGAAGAAAAAGAAAAGCAAGCAGAAGGAGATGCCAAGGGAAGAAGCTCAGTTCAGAGCAGAATACAAGTCCCAAAAGGTGATGGGAAATGAGGAAAGGCTCTGTATTCCTCCAGTGGAAAATATTAGAGCATGAGCACAGTCAGGAGTGCCCTTATTAGACAAGCAGCAGCCATTTCTCTTCTTCTAACCTCATTTTTTTCCATTAAAAATTAAAAAAAAAAATTGGCCAGTTGATGTGATTCAGCTCCTGAACTGGCTTTTCTAGAGGTAACGTTTCCTGTCTGAGGTACTGTTTCTGGCTCACTGGATTTCCTGGCTGAAATTTTCAAAGTCACCTAGGGAACCTGCATGTTCACATATGTACCATGAATTTAAGCAGGAAATGTCATCTGAACCCCATGAGCAGATGTGAAATATTTGGGGATGTTGGTTTTTTGTTGGTTTGGGGTTTTTTTAATCCCTCTCTTTTCACATACTCTAAATTTGTGCATCTTTTATCAGTCTTTTTGCTTCTTTGTTCTTTCTTCTCATAGTTCCTCTTTCCACTAAGACTCCTCACATTTCACTCCCTACTGATTCATATTTCTCTCTTTTTCTCCTACAGCTACTAGCGTCTTCTGCGGTTTTGACTTTATTTTGTCTCCAAATGCACTCCCTTCATCCTCACTCTTCTGTGTCATCAGTCTGCCCCATCTGGCCAGTTGCCCCATGTGTAAAGGCTGAACCCTCTCTTCTGTTCCCAATACGACTCATAATATGGAAATTCACTTCAGTGCTTCCTCCCCAGCAGTGAGGCTATGTAGATCATCCAAGCTCCATGCAAGAACATCAACGTAACTGCAGAAACACCCTCTGCAATATTCTATGGTATGGTGGAGCAGGGAGGGAGAGAGACAGGGTGAAGAGGAGATGACCTACATCTGCTCTTTTTGGTCACAGATCACTACCTAAAAAGTGTTCAAATGCCTTTGAGCACTGATACCTGCCCCAGGCTGTTCCACATTGTCCCAGATTTTCCACTGGCATCTCCAGTGTGCTGCAAAGGCAAATTCATGCCTTAACTTGGCAGGTTCAGACACCTGCCCATCCATGAATTCCCAGGCATTTGTATTCCTGGGAATTCCATTTGTATTCCATTTGCATTCCCTGTATTTGTCTCCATGTATGCAAATGGTGATGTTTGCAGCCACTCTGTACCACTAATTTATATCTTCCTCTCCTGTATGCAGATTATTTCTGTGGTAAAATAGGAAGGTTGAAGCTGTCCCGGTTCCAAATGCCTTCAGTATTCTTCAGAATACATCTGCATCTTTAATACTGTTCCTAGTCTAGAACACAAGCTTACTGAAAATAACAAAAAATCAGGTAGCTGAATACACTTTTGCTTCTTTATTCAGTATAAAATATGCTCTGATGTGGAGCCATGCAACACGTGATTATGCATTTGGCTGCATAGGCACAGTACCCCACCAATAAATTTAAAAATTTATTGAAAAAATTACAATCATCGATTAATTTTTAATGAAAAAAGGCAATTAAGGTGTCTTGGTACATATCTGAGAAATTACATTTTTTATGTCTACATTTTAGTCTAGTACCCAAACAACTGCACAACTTCTTAATTTAAAATATGTAGGTCCATTGAGGTCAGGCTTCTCTTTTGCAGAACTCACTTACAAAAAGCTATTAGAGTTTGCCAATTCTGCAGGGCAAAATTTATAGCAACAGGTCAAAAGACAGTTCCTAGAGGAATCCGGCAGCCCTTTGTAGTAAATCAGCAGTCATGTCTTTGATAAATGTGTCCTGAGTCCAGCAGTAACTGTTCCTCTGTGCTGAAAGATAAAGCAGTGGACTCATATGAGCCATGGAGCCTAGGGAAAGTCACACAGCAACAAGGAACTGGTTAACGACTTCTGAGGAAGTAAAGGTTAACCCAGCATTCATGAACACTGAACTTAGCAGCTTTGAAAAACAAGATGGAAGCCTACCTGGGCACGTGAATTCAGGTGTGCTGCTCAAGTATAAAATGTGCAGCACCCTGGAGGATAATAAGGCAATTGCTCTAGCCCAAACAAGAGGTATAAAACTTTTTCAGATGGATAAAAGCCTCTCCATATGTACCTATTTTCATGGTGTCATGAACTTCTGTGTTCAGCCTGATACTTGATAATTCTGTTGGAATGCAGGTCCTACAAGCGAAGAGCAGGGGTTCCTCCAGGCTCCATTTTATTGCTCCAGGGGCCAATCCTGCAGCTGCAAATGACACGAGCAACCTCAGCTTATAGGACCACTGTTCACACAAGGCTCTTTTTTGCCTTTCCTGGCCACATCTGCTTCCCTGATCAGCCACACTCAAGCCAGTGAGAATATTTTCCACATCTGTAAGCTGGTCCATGCAGAGATGCCACGAGCTGAAGAGGCATCAAGAAGCCACTGGCTGGCTTGGAAGAATGAGGGTGAGGTTTATGGGTCAGTTTTCACCCAGCAGAAGCAGTGCTTCCCTGGGAGGCTTCATAGCAGCCCAACATTTCAACACCAACACCACGAGAGGTTACACAACATCAGAAGCCACAGCAGCCTGTTTGAAGCCTGTGAGTGCCTCATCATTTTAACCTCAGGGCAGGTGAGATCTGATGAGGTCACACAGTGCTGGGGTAGCTGGGGCTCTGGTACCCTCTGTCCTTGGGCAGGGGAAGATTTGGAATGACCACAGTACTTTGTTGCTGCAGTGATTCACAAGTGTGTGCCACTGGAATAGGATAGCCGAGGATGCTGGTGACTGGCGCAGAAGGAAAATGAATAGCTTGCATAATTTTTCTGGCTGAGATTTATGTGCCCATCTCATCAAGATTAAATTGGTGGTGTAGTCTCAAACGAAAACTAGGTGTGAGAAGCAGCTTAACTTGACAGCATGAAAATTTGTCCCCTGCTGGCAAAGAAATCTCTAGTTTTTCCCTTAAAAAACTCCCCAGTCTAGTAAAAAAATCTGGACCAATTCCCATCCAAGCTATCAAAAAAGTCAGTCCAGTCAAAAAACTGGATTAACTTCCATCCAAGCCATCAGATCACAATTCAGGTACTGGAACCATGCTAGGAAAAATATTTCATATTCGTTTCTTTCCAACTCAGTATCTGGCGACTTTCCATCAATAGAAGGAAGGCCTCCCTCTGAGAGTAATGGCACCAAGCCATTCAACAATTTTTTTTGCACTTTTTGGGGGACTGCTCATTATGATTCCCTTTCTGGTGACATTTCATCTCTATTATCTCAGGACTAAAAGCCTGTCTAGACTGGTTCATTAAAGATTTTCTGAAAATGTCCTGGGATTTTTGGTAATAGTCTTCTTTACCTGCTAATGAAGATGTGTCTTTACAACAGGAAACAGTTCTCATCACTATTTCTGAAACTATTTCATTAGATGTGCCCTTACAGCTGAGACAAAATTATTTACACACAAGCACTGGATGTAAGTATTCAGGACCAGGAATTTACACAGGGAAGTTCCTCCAGAATAATAAATTCTATTAGAAGAGAGATGGAGGAATTATTATTTCTAGAGCACCAGCATTTAAAATTTCCCTCTGTGGATTCACACTTAATACACTTGATACAGGAGTAAGCTATTTTGTGGTCTGGAGAAGGAGAAGTTTTGAAACAATAAAGTGCAGGACTAATGAACCACTGAGATCTGCAGTGTCTCTTGCCTCTTTATATCTCCCATATTACTAAATACAACACAGTAAAATTCAATGCACAGGGACCAATGAATATAGACATAAAATGCATCATTATGCAGTACTCTAAGGACATTTTAAAGTTCTTTTTGTCAGTGTAAAATAATATAAACTACCTAGGACTATAACTAGACTGTATGGATAAACCTAATATGGATAAATCCAAGCTTTATAGGGAAGACATCTCATTGTCTCTACTTTGTAGATGCCTGTGAGAAAGAGACCTGCTTATTACCATAATTCTGGTTCTTTCTATGAGGAGGACACTCTCAAATCTGCTGTTCTAGTGCATTCTAAACTACTATTTCCCGTCCCCCCCCCCCCTCCAAAATTCCTATGAAAACCTAGGAGCTCTTGCTCTCTTGAAATCCCAGATGAAATGCTGGAGCCCAGCATTTCTGCTGCCTCTCTTAAACTAATCATGGCATGTACCAATGTACCATCCTATTTTGCCCCAAGAGTTCTAGCTCACTCAGACAGCTATCCTCAATGGTGTGGAGGAATCAGACTGGGCTCCTTCAAAGAAATTGTTGCCTATTGTCTGACTGAAGTTTCCTTGAATACAGTAGTCCTTCCCAACCTCTTTGTCTGCACAGGGATAATAGGAAAGACTAAAGAGAATAAAATTTTATTTCTACATCTAAGCATAAACTGATCAGAACTCAGGCCTGTTTATGGTGCTACCATTCTATCTCAGACCAATGCAGCCTGCATGCATGAAAATTCATAGCAGTCAAATGCCCCTAAATCTGCTCTGTCAAGCCATTGGTACTACTTGCCAGGCTCCTAATACTCCCCCAAACTAATACCTAGGTCCCCATCAAAACCAAACATGCTTTAAAAACCTGAACTAAACCCTCAGCAAGTACATCTTTATGTATGTCCTGGTAAGACAGCTGCACTTTTCTTCCTAGCCCAGCTGGGAAAAGCCGCATTGAGACAGTGTTACAGCTCAAAGTTGCTTGGCTGTGGATGTGTTTCCAGAGAACAAGTTAATCCAGAGCTGGAGCACCTTGAGAGGATTTTTGGTTAATATTCTATCAGGAAGGAAAAAAAAGACCCCACAGAACAAATATGCACAAGGTGCACCACAATATAAACAGGAAACAGAACAAAACTTTCACAAAGACCCTTATGAACCTTCCTCTGCCTGCCTGATTAACCTCTGTAGCAGGAGGAACTCTCAAGCAGACAGGGTGTGTAGTTCAGTATCAGTTGGGGCGTGGAGGAATGGCAAGATCTGTGCCATAGCAGGTTTTGCCCTTAAAATCTTTATGACTGTGGCCCTGTACATAAGTAGGTATATTCCCAGCCTCTTCTCCAGTATGGATGTGTCTACAATCTTGGCCATGTTTTAACTTTTGTATTTGATAATCAAAGTGCTTTGTAGCTGAATTTCCACCATCTGAGCATTGAAACCCACAGGGAGACTGCTGTAAATAGCAATCCCAAAGGGCGCCCTGTTCCTCGCCTCCTTCCCTGCAGTGATCCCAAGTTTGCCTTGGGTCTGGGCTGTACCTTATGTAAAATTAATTTATTTCTATCTTCCATAAGGCTGATCCCAGACAGTGTGAAAAATAGATGACAAAGGAGGACTATAAGGTCAATGGAAGCTTGAAATCCACAGTTTTAGAAGATTTTTCAGGTGCTCCTCTTCCTCCCTTCTTGCCCCTTATTCCCTCACCTCCCAATTGCCTTCGCAGTCACATTTCTCTCCCTTTTAACATATCTTTCCCTCCCCTGCTGCTAAGCAATGGACTCCCATAAACTGCAAGATAAACTAATTTACAGCCAAGTTTTCTGGAGTGTTGAGTTCCCATCAAGGTTCTCAGATACCTGCCAGGTTTTCAATAGTTTGCTGAGATTGCTGGGTTTTGAACGTATTTGCTAGATCTAACACGTATTTAACTGGGATATGAGGTCTTTTAATAATCTAGTTGCATTCCCTTGACAAGAACTGATAACACACAAAAATTGGGAAGAGCAATTATTTGTAAGTTGCTAACAAAGCAGTAGCCTAACTTGTGTAGACAGAAATGGAGTTTTTGCCTCTTCAGGGGTCTCTTACATTCATACACTATTTTTATGTAATTTACATCAAAAATTGGCCAGGATGAACTAGAGATATAAGGTAGAGTGAACCTGGCAGAGAAAAGATTATCCATTCTACCCTGCTAGCAGCTCTACATTTTTTAAAGAACTGCACTTGGGTATGCTAGTTTTGTTGCAATTGTTCATCTCCACTACTCTAAGGGTCTCTTTAGATCATTTTCTTCATGAAGAATGCTAAGCAAGTAGGATATAGCTTTCTGTAGCACTGCCTTTTGAATTGGTATGTATCATGGCAGCCATCCCAAATCTCATGCTGAGAAACATCTCAGGTCTCTCAAAATCATGATATTTTAAAAACACTTAGTCATCATTGACTTCTTACTATTTGTCTCCTGCACTTGAAATCCATTTGAGATCACATTATCAAGTGCTTGTCCACTTACAAGTCTAGAAATGTAGCCTTACCAAAAAAAAAAAAGAAAACTGGGTTTCACAGATAGTCATTTGAGTACAGGAAATAAGGATTTACTTGTGAAGCTCACAATAAAATCCTGAGATCTGACAACATTAACAGTGTGATTGTTACTTCAATTAATGGTAGCTTCAGGAACCCTCATAGGAGCTAATAATTCCTCTGTATGCAAAATATCTTTTCCCATAAAACTGTTATGAGGCTTAGCTTTGTATATAGCTGCCAACTATATAGCTGCTGAATTAGTCAAGAACAATTCATATCAAACAGTCCTATTTCCTGTTCTAGTGAGGCAGAGATTTTGTGGGGAGAAAAGCAACATAAAATGCTGTATTTCTACTTGATAAAATTATTGAATCATCAAATGGTATGGTTTGGAAGAGAATTTAAACATTATTTATTTCCAACCCCCTGCCATGGGGAGGGGCACCTTTTGCTAGATCAGGTTGCTCAAAGACCCATCCATCCTGGCCTTGAACTCTGCCAGGGATGGGGCACCCACAGCTTTTCTGGGCAACCTGTTCCAGTGCCTCACCACCCACAAAATCAAGAATTTCTTTCTAAGCATCTAATTTAAACCTACTCTTTTTCAGTTTAAAGCCATCATCTCTTGTCCTGTCACTACATTTTACTTGAGAAAGTTTTTTTAATACTGTCCCAGATGATGTTACCATTAGCAAATTAAGTAGACAAAATAACAGTTTACCCAAGACAGGTGCCTATATGATTCAAAGCTATAGAATCCGCTGAAAAAACATACCTAAAAAGAAATGAGCACTGGCTCATTGTCAGATTACTGGGCTGTATCATGTGGTATTTCCCAGGCATCCATCCTGGGCCAGTTTAATACTTTCATTGATAAAATAGCTCCTTACATCTTCAAACAATGGGGAAGCTTTCAGGGCCTGGAGGCACATTAAAGATGATGACTAATCTTCAGAAAAGACAGAGGAAGTGGTCAAATGCTCTTGAAAGTAGAGTAGTGATGTGATTTAATAAGCACAGTGGCAGGGCTCTAGACAGGAATAACCATGTGCACAAATCCAGAACAGGTATTGATCACTTCTGCAGAAGAGGTTTTGAAGATAATAGTTTATAACTAGATATGATATCATGGAGTTGGAATTTAAAAAAAAAAAAAAAAAGAGGGAAAAATGAAAAAAGGAAAAAATCATTCTGCATTATATAAATACTTCTAGCAGAAACAAGTAAGAGTCCTTTTTCTTTGACTTGTGATGCTAAAACTGTAAGTGAAGTTCCATTCCCAGTTTCAGGTACTGGATTTATAAGAAGAGGTAAACTCATATAAAGCAGAATGGAGGAGAAATAATACTAATCTTTAAATGTATACATAGTAGTAAGAAAAAACAGACCCGCAAATACTGGGACAGAAAAAACAATGAATCCAAGTAACAATAGTGTCATTTTAGGTTACTCTTTAGCTTCTGGACAATTTCCAATGAAGATAAACAACTTTTATAATAACAAACTTTTATACTTAGACAATCTAATGAAATAAATATCATAAATAGCTATAAAATAAGAATATCTGATTTTTTTAGTGTACCATTCTGCTGAATTTCAAATGGATAAGTTCATGCTACATCAAAAACAAACTACATCAGGAAGTGGCTGGTAGTGCAACTCAGCAAAGTTTACAATTAAGAAGTGATGTAGAGTACTTTAGTATTGGTTAATAATGTGCAAAAAAACCCCTAAAAGTATCCAGATCATTCTGTTTCCAACTATTGGCTTTCAGATATTATATTCAGTCTTTCTCTATTATTCAGCGACTGAAATTATCTGAGTAGCTATTTGTGTAACTAGAATCAGAGACATAAGTAAACTAGGGTGGGCCACTTCATGGGGAAAATTTAATTTTAACTTGATAATTTGGTACTTGATTTCCTTGGTATCTTTTCAATATAAATGCCAAAAAATCATCCTACCCATTTGGATCTGCAAAGTTGAAAAGAAATTCAACAGAGATCAAATAAGTTTTCCAGAAAAACACTCCTGGATCAAGTTGGATATTATTCACTTTTTCTTAGATAACCAATAAAGAAGAAAATATTGAATAAATTAATAAATCAGGTCTTTTACAGAAGTAAAAGGTGTACAATTCCCTTTCTCCTTTCCACATATCACCATTCAGTGTATGGTGGCTACAGTTTCAACTAAACACTGTGAGAAGCTGAATGCATTGCAAAACGATGGACTCCCACTGAACTTCTTATTAGCATGTCCCATTTCTTGAGAAATCTAAAAATTTGGCAAGGAAATTAAGAAGTTAATTGAATCTACTTATTGTGAAAATAGCCAAGGGCAAAGAAGATGTACTGATGTTAAATGATAACGTTTCATTTCTTTCCTGTCCTGAAAGGTGATATGTGTTAGAACTAGTGCCCCTTGGCACAAGAGTTTGCTGGAATGTGCTGGTTTAGCATGGATCAGTGATCTTAAAGCTTTCCAAAGTGGGTGCAAATGTCACTCCACCGAGTAATGAGCACCAGGGAGGATTGTTCCCTACAGGATCTGTCTAAATAAATACAAAACTACTAGCTGTCAGTCTGAGAAAAGGGTCAAAGGCTATTTTTTTCAGCTGATTGCTTGTTTGTGAGGCATTCAAAACAATACATTAAAAATAAAGAATTGAGGAAATACCAACCAGCACATGGGAGCCTGATCAGTGTGCAGAATTGTACTGAATACTCATGTGAAAGTCATGAAAATTTCTTCCTTTGTCTTTTTCTTTTTCTTTCTTCCTTTCTTTCTTCCTTTCTTCCTTTCTTCCTTTCTTCCTTTCTTTCTTCCTTTCTTTCTTCCTTTCTTTTTTCCTTTCTTTTTTCCTTTCTTCCTTTCTTTTTTTCTTCCTTTCTTCCTTTCTTTTTTTCTTCCTTTCTTCCTTTCTTTCTTCCTTTCTTTCTTTCTTTCTTTCTTTCTTCCTTTCTTTCTCTCTTTTTTTTTCCTTATTTCTTTCTTTCTCAGAAAGAAAATGTTTTGTTACTGCATCATGGGTATGCAATTGCACCAGTATTTGGACTAAGAGTATTTTCAAAGAAATATCTGGGGAGGATTCAAGAAGTGAAATCTGTGTAGTTGAATGACAACTCATTTCTCATAAATAGTGGATTATTCTATGACAATACGGGGATTTTTATTATATTGTGACCTGCAAAGCCATAGAACCATACCTGTTCTGTGAGTCTGTGAGAGCTAACAAAGAAAGCAAGAAAAACATGTCCACAGACTTAAATGCAGAGTGCTATACTTTAACTAGATAAATGCTAGAGAACCAGAATTGGAAAATATTTGAAAATCACTGAACTAAACTGTAATCAAATAGTTTATAAAAAAAATAGAGTTTGAGATATAATGACTAAGGAACCAGTCTATCTCCTCCTGCCTTTAGTGAGAGCTTGGATGATGCCCTGGTTCAAGACCCACTGGAGTCAGTGTGAGTCATTCACAGACTTCAGTGGACCTAGCTGTACTTGAAAATCAGTCATTTTTAAAAATACAGATTTGTTTGCAAATTGTTCATTTATAGATAGGAACTAAGTTAATCAAATAAATATTTTGTTGTAAATTATCTGCCCTAAATCCAGTGCTTACTTAGTTTCCCTCGAAACTTCTGTATAATATCTGCAAACCTGCACTGTAAACTAAGTAGAGTTACACTGAATTCCAGCATTCCATGGAGTTACTTTTGAAGGTTTTATATGCTATATACACATTATATTCATATTTAAAACAGCTGTTTAACATATGAGCATTTTACTACTTAGTTTACTTCTACCATTTTTCCATTAATAAATTCACCATATATGCAGGCTTACAAACTGGCTTAAACAGACCCAAATGTTCTAAATACACAGTCAGTTCATTAATAAATGATAATAAAGAAAAGGAAAAAATACAATTTTACTATTCATGCTGGCTGAAAAGATACAAGAGAAACACACTGATCAGACTACAGACTAAAATCATGTAAGCCTTCACCCTGGAAAAAAAAAATCATGTTTCGAAACAGTGTAAAGAAAATTCCAGAAGAAAATAATTAAAGGCACATCTTTTTCTGGTTCTGGTCTTGCTCCATTCTCAGTGTCAGGTAATGCAGGTGTATTTTCTAAAACAAAAGCACATCCTCATATTTTCAAATGTACCTAGGGATCTCCTTGGCTCTACAGAAACCAGCTGCATCATGTCTCCACTCAAACTTATAAAAGCAAAGGCACCAAAACCCTCTCCTCTTCTAAGAAACTCAGGGTCATAAAAATGGCTGCTCTGAGATTCATTGCCAATACTGAACCTAACAACCAAAACTTTATATGGTTCCGAGAGCCTGTGAGCTTTCACTGCCAGCACAGACACACTCACCCTTTCCACTCAGACTCAACAGCAAACTGTGCTGCAGGCCTGCTCTGGGTGGAGATGGCAAACAGATGAGTTCCCACACTTGTGTGCACTTGGGTTCTTTTGGGCAATTTTAGATGAATTCAGAGGTCACTGGAAAGTGAACCCTGACAGGACGGAATGCTTAAATTACAAGACAAAAAGCAAACAAACTTGACCCCCACTCTTCATGATGGCTCTGACAATTGTGAAACAGAAAAAAAAACCCACAAAAAAACCCCCCAAGGAAATCACTGAAGGTTTGTTAGGAAAAAGCATTTTGTTGCACAATATAGTATTATAACCCTCCGTGAAATGGGGAGATTAAAATTCACTGTACCTTTCTGGTTTTCTGATTCTCTTCTCCCCCTAAAAATTCATGGACTCAGGACAAGTGTGGCATGCACTAAGCATTCCAATTGCTTTTGAAAGGAGCGTTTTGCTAGTGGAAAATGTGCTGTCTCTTTGATTGCAAATGTAGTTGATTGTGAGGAGAATGAAAGGCTGACCTATGACATGACCTGCTAGCACAGTAAGGTCATTTTTTTTCCCCCTCCTCACACAAAAGATAAGAGGCTGACTGCTTACAAAGTGTTCTGGCAAATGGACAAATTAGGACTGCCTGGACTCCCGCTCCGGTCAGACAAGTTATTCTAAGTGAAGATAAGTGAAAGTTTGAAATGTTTTGAGGAGGAGGCAGACTGCAAGCTTTCATTCCTTCCCCAAATGGATGGATTGTGAAGGAAGAGAGCCGTGCAAAAATGGCTGGCCCAGGAGTCTCAGGTTTCAGATTTCAAGTTTCCATAGCTGAGCAGTAGAGAGGAGGAGGAGGAGGACAGGATGGATGCGTGGATGTAATGTCAGACGGCAGCAGCTCAGGACAGCAAGCCTCTGTTTGACTCCCAGCCTGACCGTTTGTTTTCTGTGAGGCACCACACAATAACAGACAGGCAAACAAAATCCTCCTTTGAGATGATGAGGCACAAGCCAGATCTTGGGTAAAATTCCTACAGCTATGTTACCACTGCATTTTATCTGAATAACACCTGTCCATTCAGGACAACCCTGGCATTGTGAAAATTAAACTTTATCACTCTTAAATCCAAACTTGCATTGGCTGGTGAGGTCAGTGCATGGGCACTTTCTCTCCATGTGTATCCACATGCATAGACTGACTCTTGATCTACTGTCAGACCAACATTTCAAGCTCTGTATGAGTCAGAAAAAAAAATTTTCATATCTTGGTGATGTGTAATGAGATAAAATTATCTGTGAGAAGTGTTCAACTAGGCCTGTGCTGATCATTTATACACCTAGCTAGAAAACTGAGCTGCTTTTTAGCAAAACTAGGGTCAAATTTCAATTGAGCCCTCAGCGAGGCTCTAGTTTGGGTGAAAGTCCCCTGATTCCAACAAATAAACAGCCTAAAGCTCAATCATTTTAGCACAGAATTGCTTTGAGACTTGGGGTTTGAACCCTAACCCTCAGTGCAGAATTCCTGAGTATGAACTCATTCAAACCAAAGCCAAAACAAAGGTTTTCATGAAACCCAGGAATTCTGAAACACCAACTTTCTTAGCAGTGCTACAAAGCAAGCTCCAGAAAACCACGGAAAAGACCAAATACCACAAAAAAATTAAACAGATGGAAAATGTCATTTTCTGGAAATGCTTATTTCTTCTTACAAAACTGGCAGGTTCTCTAATTTCTATTTGATCTGCTTCAGAAATATACAGTATCAGTAAAGTTCCAGCTGAAGTGTATCTGGCACATACCTGGTATCAGGGCAAATCATGGAACTCCCCAATCAAAAGCAGAATCTGAGTCACTCACCATAGGTTGACAGGCCAGATATATGTTTTCAGCACATTCATGTAACGTTGTCAATTGTGGCACTGTATGATTTCACTCCACAAACTTTTTTTTTTTTACTTTTTTTTTTTAATGTAGAAATTAAATATTGTGAAGTTCTGGAAAACTTGCAAAATGAGACACATATCCCAGCATCACCCTGATGAACCAGATTCACACCATCTGACAAAATGCCACTGTCAATTCATTTGGACTCTGGTCCAGAGCAATCTTAAGCAAGTATTGTCTCAAAGCATGGCAGCAATCTTCTGCAAGGGTTCATATGTTTTATATGAAGGAGTTTCTTTAGCACTTGACAGGGTCTGGAGCTATGTTAAGAGGTAAGTAAGAGGCAAACCTGAAGCTCATTCTTGCATAAAGTATAAGCCCAAACCTTTCCTTTTCAGCAATTTTCTTGGTAATAAAACTGGGCATATAAATTACCTTCTTAGCCCCATCAAAATCAAATCTGTGACATAAAATAATCAACAATAGCAATTCTGTCCCCCATCCCCTGTGTCTGCCACCCCCACTGCACACAGTTCCCATTCCCTTCTGGCGGAAACTGTGGGAAAATTCAGTCCTGTGTATCTGTCAAGCCAAGTCTTCGTCTGTGACCAGAGCAATGAAGAGAGAGAATCTGGAGATCATTTCCCTCAACACTGTCTTGGGCATGCTGGTATTATCATGGTGTTGTAGAGCATCCATACCTCCTTTGTCATGATTGTATCTCTAAAAAATGTGGGAATATCTGCACAGTGATTCACTATTAGGTTAAAATGAGCAAATTCAAATAGAAACTTTTATTGCCCCTTGTTTTAGACTATAAAACAAAATGCTTGACATCTGGTATCTTTTAATGGCATCTGGAGTTCTGTCTAAAGAGATACTGCAAATTCAGTTTCTTTGATTGCATTTGAATTTCAGTATGAGTTATTTTAGCAGAACACAAACTTCTCAGTTTAGAGCTAGTTAAAATTACAGAGCAAGAGGAAAGACACTCTCTAAAGTTCCTTTATCTAAAATCAGTGTCTCTACATTGTACACCCTTTGATCTCTGGACAACAAAGAACAACCTCAGCTTAGAGGCAGGATGAGAAGGAAAAGATGAGGAAATAAAACATTCATTGAAAGGCACCATCAGCTGTCATTCAGCCTCAGGGTGAGACACTGTCTGCTACTTTTTTAGATCACTTTTTGATTTCCAGCTTGCTTTCTTTTTTCTTTCAGAGAGTAAAAGCTTTCCAGCAGCTTCTGACATGTTTCAGATGAGCCATTTCACCATTCTACAGCCTCCATGAAGCATTATATTCTATCTTCCAGCAATCATTTGGAAAGCCTCCCACTGCTGGTGTGGAACTATTCCTGATGGGTACAGCACCTCATGTGTTAAGCTTTGCTGGCAAAGGGCCTGTACAGGTTCAGTAGATCTTGTGGCTAGTGCATGGACATGAGGTTCTACTCTGAAATACCCCTGTCTTCAGTGTAAATAAATAATTACATGAAATATGCGAGTAAAAACTCACAGAATCTGACTTATGAGGAATATATAGGGCTCTGGTAGCTAATTCCAGCTCTGCAAGGAACTGAGTCACAGCCCAGCAATCAGCACTTTGTTTGGATGCAATCAAATTTATAATGCTGCTATGTTTTGGTCGCTAGAAGGACCAGAGATATCCACTGTGTTACCACTGATCAGTTGCAGTGTAGCACTGATGCTTCACAACTGTCGAGCTGGAGGCAGAAAAACCAAAATTGAAACTCTCTAACTTTTAATCTACATTACATCAGTTCAAAACTGGGACAGACTTAAGAGAGATATGGCCAGTAATCAACAGTTCCTGCAGTTCTGCTGCCAGGCAGTAACTTCTTAAGTTGCTAGAACTCAGCTGTCTGTCTGAACCCTAGCACATTCAGTTAATGAACACTCTGTAATTTTTTTTTTAACCACACTGAGATCTCTATTAAAAGCAATCAGTTTGGGTTTTTGAACGTGGCTGCTGGGCTTTATAGAAGAAGGAAGTTATTTAACTTCTTCTCATGCATAGAGAAAAATCAAGGGTTAGAGTTTCTTCTTGTTTTCCTGAGTGCTATCAAATGGCTCCCACACTCAGTCTCTAAATGGCATTCATCCTCAGCTCATTACAGACACTCTTACTATTTAGCAAGAAAACCAGCAGGTTCCAGGAGCACCTTGACTCCATATTCCAGGCTTCCAAATATTGCAAAGCTAACAAGTGCAAAATTAGGGCTTTAGAACATTTAACATGTGGCGACAGAACCGAATATTTGCAAGTATGTTGGTGCACTGCAAGAACATCAACAGCAATAGGATAAGCTGTATCTCTACTCACTGGGCCAAATTCTACTGCCTGTTTTCAATGCAGTTACTCCAGTGAAATCAGCTGAGTGGCTCCAGATTTATATTCATTTAATGGAAAGCAGTATATGACTCACCATATGGAATCAATTTGGAAAGAAGTCTAGTTGCGAGTTTTATCTACAGCTTATTGAATTGTTCATTTTTCTTATTTTCTTATTTCTATTTTTCTTGGTTTCCTTGCAGGTTGATAAGCAATCTGAATTCCTGCTGAGGACTAAAGTTATTATTAAATATCTGAAAGTAAAAGTACCTAGAGAAATGAATTGTCTATGCTATTTTCCTACCACCATCCAAGTTTCTTTTTGTTGTTACCACACAGAACTCTGACCCAAATCATCACTAGCCCAAAGCAAAAATGTATAAATAAGTCATAAAAGAGTATTTACCTCTTGAATAACCTGTCCAGAGTCTGCTGCATGTTTATACAATCACAACTCTTGCAGAACGGGAGGAATTCCTCTCCTTGGGTTGAAGATTCCACAGACCTCAAACAAGGGGCTCAGTGGCTCCTGGGAGCTGCAACTCCTGCTCCCAGGGGTTCCACACATCTGGATTTCTTCCACAGCTGCAGTGCTGGGTCCAGGCAGACCCCATGCCCATCACATGGGTTACAATAGACACGGCAGGCTGACAGGCCCGAGGGGCTCCATCTTACCCACAATGCTCTCAAGCATCAAAAGAGAGATCTCATGACACTAAATGTCAGCTGGATTGTCACATCAGGAAAGTCTTTACTGGAATTCCCTGTTTTGACAGCTATGGAACAGAAAACAAAACAGAGACCTATTAATTTCTGGCCAAATCAGTGGGCATGAGATTTGTGCTTCCTATTCCAGTGGAAGGCCTGGGATGAAGCTCACGGCAACATTTGAGAATTATCAGTGTTTTGGTTTTTTTCCAGAGAGAGCATGTATACCTTGAAAATAATTTTGAACCTATGTACTCAAAATACAATTAAGCACTTAATTAATTCCATCTTAAATCCACAGAGGTAGTATTTTAATTTGAAAGGTGCAATTGATCCTAAAAGATATGGGGGTTTGAGATGATAATCTCTAATATGGCCAAGGGGGGGTGGTTATGAAATAAAGGAACAGATAAAGTCAGTAAAACAAACTGTTGGCCTGTAACTACATTTCAGTAATGTTATATTTAGAGAATGCTGTCTTATGGTTTGTTGTAACTGTTATCATTCAATGAAAGCAAAATAATACTCCTTACACAAGTAAACAAGAAATATGATAAATAGAAGGTACAATAGTTGGATTTTTTTATCAATGCCACCTCCTACAATATAAAAAACAGAAAGGGTAAGTGAACTCTCTTCAACAACACTAGATCTTCATGAAATAGTGAAAATTTCCAGAAACTACTTGGGGATGGTTAAAACCACTTTTATGTAAATATTTAAACAATGTGAGAGGGTACAGCAGAAATGGGTCGGAATAATTGGCATTGTACTTTATAAATAGAGAAGCAAAAGAAAATTATTTAATTAATATATGGCCAAGAAATGAAAAACCAGAGTCTAAGATCCTCTTCTAAAGATAGTGGCAAGAAGCAACAAATTTGGCAAAATTAACAGTGTAATTTCAGCAAGATTTATGAAAGACATTTTGAATTAATACCATTAATGACTTTTTGAGTAAGAAATGAACACTCTGATAAATTTATACAGTCTTAGGAAATAGCCCAAAACTGGACAACTGGATAGGTCTGCAGAGAGAAATGAGAAAAGGAAAACCTATGCTAGCTCTACAGAGCTGGAATAAACTCGAGCAGCCATGTCCCTGCTAACACTGAGAAAGTTGGGGATGACACAGAAAGCCCGTACTTAGGAAAGCAGGTCACAGATACAGAGTCACCTGGACTGCTGTATGAAAAGGCACAGCTATAAATCAGAGCTCCAGCACGGCCAAGTGCAGGACACCCAGCTATGCAAAGTGAGTGCTGCCAAGACAGCAGACTACATCTGGCAAGTTGTAGCTCTGGAAATACTTGGGGTCTGGAGGTGTCCCTGATGCTGTGCTGCAGCTGAAAGAGTTCATTTATTTCAGGGTTAGATGAAGAAATGTGATACTAATAAATGGGACAAGGAAAGTCACCGAACATTTACTTTGGGAACTGGTGCTCAACTCTGTACTGAGTACAGAAGAACCATGAAGAGTGCAGAAAATACTTGGAAAATGAAACAAAGGAATGAAAATTTTACCATATACTGAAACACTCAGGAACTCAACAGATTCCTTTGTCAAGGAGAGTATAAAAGGGCAATTTGCTTGGCAACAAAAATGTAATTCTTCAGAGTTGCAAAAGATCAAATTATAAGAAGCTTAACTGTCTGAGCACTAGAGCTAGACAAATTCTGAACAGTGACTGATTAGCCACTAGGACAGCTTAATAAGGTTATAGTGAATTCCCATCACAGGCCATTTTAAACCAGAACTAGAATGTTTTCTAAATCAGATGCTTTTTTGGAATGAGAAATAGCTTACGAAAGTCCTATGTCTAAGTTATGCTGGAGGTCAGAGTAAATGATGATATTCCCTCCATCTGGTTTTGTAGTCTCTAAGTAGGAGCCTCAGACTAAGCTTCCAAAGGGAAGGAGCTGGCTTCTAACATCTCTAGCTAGCATTAATTTTAAGTGTTTTGTTCTGATTGACAAAATGCATTCTTCAGTGTTAGTCTACAGCAAAGTTATGATTTTCTAATCTTACTACTAAATTTTGACAATTAGTCTTTATTAGTTTAGATTGTCTCTAGCAGAAATACTTGTTAGGAAGAAGCTGTCCTCCGAACAGCTGGTGAATTAGACAAATTCCCTTATAAAAGAAACTTAGAACTGTGAGAAAGAGACTTTGTGCGAGATTAGATTAACGTAACTATTTACTTCAGAAAGGAAAGAGCTAAAGGACAATGCCATAACATGTGTATCAAGTCACTTGTCTCAGTTCCAGAACTAATTACTATTACAAATATTGACTCTGTGCATCCTGCCAGCAATCCAACAAGATGTCTCTTACTGCATTTTCTGTTGAATCAGTCCCAGCCCCAGAACTATATGAGACTGTTCTACTGGTGTTTATATAGACCCCAGGCCAGAGCAAGTGATTAGCTCCGGCTGCTGCGGCTGCTTCAGCAATGCAGGATGGCTGAAGTCAGACCTGCATTTACTGAGTTTATTGTTTGTCTCATCTGTGAATTTGCTGTAGGTGAAGACAGACAGAGGCCTTTATTTTTCCACCTCTCAGAACTTTCATATTTATCTTTTCTTAGCACAAATGAAGAGGGAAATGGTGCATAATGAAGTGAAGTTTTTCATTCTAACAGATTTTTTTTCAGCAATGTAAGTCCTTGCTAAAAGGTTTAGTAAATCAAAACGAAGCTATATTAGAAGGTAAATCTGTCAGGTGATGTAAAACTTCTTCTTCACCTTTTCTGACCTCGGTTCCTCTGAAGAAATCAGAAAATTTATTTCTTTGGGGCAAACACTGGGGAGTTCTCTCCTTTATTCTCATTTGGTACCAATGCCAGTACTCTTTTTAACCTCTATTGATATATTGCATTTTTTCATCTCTTGATAACATTGGATAGAAACAAAATTGTATGGCATAAATAATAAACATAAAAACACGGCTAAAAATGCAGGCTTATACAAAATCTCAATCACCTTTGGCAGTATCTCAGCAAAAAAAAAAAAAAAAAAGAAAACACAACCATAATCAAACAAAGTAAAAC
>WBMY01011573.1:70821-136876 GCA_013397315.1 Donacobius atricapilla | reverse complement strand
TTTTTTTTTTTTTTTAACTGACCTAAACCTTTTAAGTGGAGAAAAAAGCGGGGGTTACATAACACAGAGAGGGCTTCTACATGTTAAGATTGTTGGATGCCTTCAAATTTTCTCCATTCCTTTTTCCTCTCATTCCATTTTTTCATAATGCAGCTATAGAATGGAAAAATCCATTATTTACATGCAAGGCTAGAATTCCTCCACTGAACCAGTCATATTATTTTTTCTAGAATAATTTTAATACAGATTCGAATTCCACACAATTGGATGGGATTCATGCTATTCATGCCTTCAGTTAATTGCACATTCTTAAAGCTGTCGGTGATAATTTTGGTGAAATGTAGGGTGTACTGCATGGTGAAAAAGCATCAGACATGCCCTTCAGAACAAATGCTTACTACAGTTTAAGCTCAGTTTGTGGAAAGTAAATGCAAACTCTAATTTTAGCTTCAGTTGCTTTATTTCTGACGTTGTAAGCAATTTTGTGAGAGGAGTCTTTGTAAGCAATTTTGTGAGAGGAGTCTTCTCTTTTCTTTCTATAGAGTATAGGATCATCTTAGTTAACCAAAATTTTCAATAAAAGAATGTTTAATCCTCAATCACCTAGAATAACTACCAATTATTTCAGTCATAGAAACTCATTAACTGGACTTACATTGGCATTTATATTTTTGGTTGACTTCATACTCTGTGGAAAAAAATACTTTTACTTTTTTGAAAATCTGGTCCTAACCAGAGTTTTAAGATGTCACTTAAACAAAAATAGCAGTGTCTGTGCAAGAGGCTTCTGTAATAGCTTTCATGGAGAATCCCACAGGAGAATAAGTTCAGTACTATCTTCCCAGTGGGAAAATAAGATGAAAAGGGAATACAAAGTTTTTTTCCTAGATACCAAACCTGGAGATGAATGTGTTGGGTATCTTGCTTTATATATGAATTAGGCATAGAAGAAACTTCAGGGTCAGCAGCACAGTCAGAGGCACTGTAGGGAAGGTAGTGTGTGGCATCCCTTTGAGAGGGTTAGAAATTACTCTTTTGGAAGCAGTCATAGAGGGAGCAGACACCATTTTTCATTGTATCTGAGAAGCAACAATAAGACTGAATGATGTGCCAGTAAAAGACAGTTAATTTTCTTTGTATTGGCAATATAGAATTTGAACTTGACTCATCTTTTCATCAAATTAGTAGTGGAGCAGACAGTAGACCATTTATCTTTTAGAGTATCTTGCATCTGACACCTGAAATTCATACTGTCCAAATTCAACACTTTATTTTGGCAAGCAGTTATGTGTTCAGATTTTTGGTATTTGCTTCTTGGATGATTCAGAGTACAGTAATTCAGGAAGTAATATTTTACATCATCCAGTACAAGAATTGAGGCCATTTTCTCATATGCTATTGCAACCATCCAAAGCTATTCCTTTCATGGTCTAAAAGAAAAGAGAAGGATAGAAAAAAATGTTTGAAGGGACCTACCAATAAAGGCCATTTATTTTGTATTTCACTTTTCAGTCTTTTTTTAGTGTTCAATTGTCCCAAGTTCTGAAACAGTCCATTTAATAAGATGTTAATAATTTCGGAAACAACATAAGAACTAACCTTCTTGCCAAGTAGACAGGCCTGTTTTGATATCTTAGTAATGAATAGCACCTTCACCCTTGACTATTACTAACCCTTGCAATGCTAAGTTGGCATCATTCTGAAGTTCATAGGTCTCTTTTTCCAGACCAAAAGAATTTTGGTTTTATCAAGATATGAGGTGCATTCCAGTAATATGGACAATTTCTTTATTGCTGAAAGTGTAGCTTTAAAAATCTATAGATCCTACTTATGAACAAAAAAATTCCTTATACAGCTGTATTGTGTTGTTTCCACATTTGTTTAAACACAGGAGTCTGGCTAAGGAATATACAAACAATTCATAAAAACATGCCTATGTTACACATGTGTGAACCACATGGAAAGTAACATGTGGATTTCAAGCTCAGGGCAAGGGTTTCCCTTTTTATAACTATTCGAAGAAAAAATATTCTTAGTAGGGATGTTTTTTCAATAACATTTTTTGAAACCTTAACTTCAGAGGGTATCAAAAATGCCTCTCATGAGATATGGGGCCACACATATTGCAGACAGCTGCTTGGAAAAGTTAAGACCCACCTGAAAAAGCAAAAAGGATGAAGTTTCCACAGCTCATTCCTTTCAGCAAAGCGAGAACCATACCTGGAAGACCAACCATGGATACCCTCCATTTAGCTCCATGTCTATTAACTGCATTTTAAATTCCTGATCCAAATGTAAAAGATGGCTTCTTCTGCTGGCAACATATTGTATGAAGTCAACCAGGGGATAGAAGTCATGGTTCACGTAGTCACAGCAGCAATGAGGCTCCCCATTTTCATCGAGTGCAGCTGACAAATTTGAAAACCAGGATGTCACCCAGAGGGACTGGGACAATCCTGATAAGTCACACCATGGGAAGCTCATGACATTCAACGAAGCCAAGTGCCAGGTACTGCACCTGGGGTGAGGCAATGCCAGTACCAATCCAGGCTGAGGGATGGACAGATCAGCAATAGAGAGGTCACATGCAGGCTCTATCGGAGCTTTCCACTTGACTCTCAGCTTAGCATCCTCGGTCCTGCCACAAGCTCCGTGCAGAAGGCTCCCCACAGAAACAGGTATGGCCACACTCCAGCACACTCCTGCCAAAGCAATTTCTTTCATGGGGGGTTTTAGGTCCCCTTCATACCACTGCATTTTGGTATGGCTTTTGGAGAGGAAAAATTAAGATATTCCCAGAGTACTCCCAGTTTTTTAACTCTCTTTCACAAGAGGCCACCCAATGAACACTGGAAGGCTGTTCCTTTGCTGCATTTTCTTCAGCATTTTGTTATAAAGTATCACAGCTGAGAGCAAAGAATCATTATTTTTTCAGTCCAGGCTCTCTTAAAGAATGCTTTTTGGCTTTTCACTTTGCTGTCTTTGCACTTCTGAAACTGCTTTACCACAATGTAAAATTCAGAAAGCTCCTTCTGGGGCCAGTGCAAACTTAAATTCAGAGAGCATTAACAGTAAATTTGGTTCAATTATTTTGAAGGCAGAAAAAGCAAGCCATCACAGCTTCAAATATGGTGTTAGCATACCAAAGAACTTGAAGTGACAAAAAATAAAAGAGGGTGGGAAAGAAGGCAGTAAAGGTAGAAGGAGAAAAAGCAAGAATAGATTTTGACAAACAAGAAAAGGTAAAAGCTCTGCTGTTTTAAGGTAGTGTAACTGAATTAAGAATCATTCCCAGTGATCTCAAACAAAAAAAATGAGGCAGGATTATTCAAGGTATCAGCAATATAGGCTCTAGTTCCAAGACTGTCCTTACAAACTGGTGATGGAAGGGCAGGCGGAGGGATATTGATGCACATAATGTGGTGGCCATCGCAATGAAGATTAAAATGAAGTCTAGTATTTCCTTGCAGGAAATGCACAGCATGGTGTGAATGAAGTAAAACAATGATCTAGCAAATGGAATTGTGACGAATAGTGATCCTGAAGTTTCTGCTATGGCTCCTATTTTGGGACTGGGAACTGTGGTGACTNTCCATGATCCATTAAGGCCACGCACAGCAGATCAAAAAAAAGGAAAAAAAAAAAAAAAGGAGATTCATCTGGAGACAGATAGGTGCAGCTGTGGGAAACAACCATCCTAGGTCTTCACCTTAAATCACCTGGCTCTCTGAGGCCAGGATAGCTGAAGTGGTGGCTGATCCCATGTGCCAGAATGGCCCTGCCCTGCATCAGCAGACAGGAGACTGGGCATGCTCCAGCACAGACTCAGAAAGTGCAAGCCACCTGTGTAACTGTTATCATGGAAAATATATATTCCCATTGGTTCCACTGTCAGATACTCTGAAGCCTTGGAAAATGCCACAAAAGATAAGCCATGCACTTCTTTGTTCATTCAACTTGCTTGAATTGTTCTCTGGTGTGCAATTCCTTTATCAGCACCATTTGTACAAAGGCATCAGTCTGCTTCTGATAAGTATTGCTGATATCATTACTGCTGAAGGACTGCTAGGGGCATTTATTTCTGAACAATGAACAATGGGCCATGGGCAGCATGTAATCAGGAGTTTATCCATGTATCTATTAAGATACTTCGTTAAATTTTGAGGTCCCATTGCCTGTTTGTATTTGAATCACAACTCTACTTGGCCGTAAAAGCACAAGAGTTTGGAGAGGTGAAGTAGTATTTCTTCTGCTGCCTGGAACACAGGAGGTCAGAGGACTCAACTTAGCAAGCTGGGAAAGCTCTACTTCACCCTTTCAGGCTGCACCACCTGCAGTGGAGGGCTAAGAAGCAGAAGGAATCCTGGGATCACTAATCATTTTAACAATATTTAATTTTACTAGCACAAAATGTTGATTCGGGGGAATGTCAGTGCATACCTGATAGCAGAAATACTTTTTTTTTTTACTTGAAAGATAGAATAGTGAACAAAAATAATTTTCTTGGCCTTAGAGGCGGGGAGAGGAAGTAGATCAGATCTTGTGTTTGTCAAGGTAGAATTAAAGAGAAAGCCCGGCTTTTTGTGATGGATGTGATGTTATCTCAAATACACCAAAGTCAAAGGCACACTACAAGATTCATAAAAGTCAGATTATCTGCTATCTATCTAATGAAAACTGTAGTCACAGTGCTGTCAAAAAAACCCCTATTTTTGTATGTGTTCTTTAATAACAGATATAATTTTGGAGAAAATAAAATTGTAGTGGAAATTCCCACTGAGCCAAATCTAATTTTTAGATGATGTGACACTTGGTTTCCTAGAGTTACATTAGAAACATCTGGTGGAAAATGTTACTTCTTGATCTGTACTTAAAAATATTTCCTCTCCAACAATCTTAATTAATCTTCAGAGACATTAGTATTAGCAATAGTTCATTTAATGTGTTTCAGAAATAAAGGTTGGAGTATGATAGGTGGGCAATGATTTTGCTGATACTTTCACAGATAGGTCTGTAGTAAAGCTGTTGTAACAAATCTGGGTTTTAGCTCTTCTTAATTATCCAGGGCAACACAGCTCACTAAGCATGTCACTTGGCACCACTCCTTGCAAAGCAGAATTTTCCTGAAAGGCTAGTTTATAGAAGAGGTAGTGGGGAAATGGGGGGCTGAGAGTGAGGGATGCAGAGGCAGCTGGCACAACTGGCCATTGGCTGGGCCCTCCTACACCGTGCAGCCATGGCACCTCTGGGTGAAGCCAGCTCAGGGCCAGAAGGCTCTGCCTGGCTTCGTGCTGAGGCACAGCCCTTCCCTGAGCCGGGCAGCCAAAAGTGACAAGTGCAATGTGGCACTGCAGCCTTTCACAGAGGTCTCAAGGGTGCCTGAGAGGATTTCCCTGAAGCCAGACTGAACTCTAGCACCAGACTATACAAATGCCCAATCCATCTTGCATGCATTCTGGATATTTTTGTTGAGTGCATTGAGTTTTGAATCCCATCCATTAAATATGATGAAAATTAATCTGCTGCTGCCTGTGACAGCCAAGTATAAATAAACCTCATGTTTTTCCTTCATGATTAGTGCCCTTGCTGTACTTACTAGCTGAGGTGGAAAGATGAGTCAAGCTCAATGCGTGAACAGGTGTAAGAGCAAATAACCTTTAAACTTTGCCTTTATTATTAAGAGACCATCTAGCACAGTCTGAGAGGTGTTTAAATAAAAATAAATGTGTAGGTTTTTTAGAAATTAGATAAGAGATCTCCAATCTTATTATCCCCATAGCTATCTGCATGGGATATAAGACTCATTTAAATGCACCCTCCCCCTGAAAGACTTTTTAATTTTGTTTTTCTATTGTTAAATTTTTCTTTGACTGGGACTATATGGTACAACAGAGGCTTATATATGTCATCAGTTTGTCTGGATAATAAAAGATATTCATGAAGAACAAAAAAATTAATTATGTTGTAAGAACATTTCTGAATTTCACCATTAAAACAACTTCAATTCCTCTGTCCAGATGAATTTTGTATGTGAAATTTTACTATTGTAAAATTATAAAATTGTAGTAAGTTTATTGGGCTTGCTATTTATTTCTTAGAAACATTAAATGAGTCCTAGTGACAGGAAAATGAATTGAAATTTAAACAGTTTCTACCCATAATCAAAGATGTGCATCTGATTTTTGCTTTTTAAAAATCTAAGAAGTTTGAAGTATTATGGAGTTAGCAATGAAACTACAGCTATTTCTAATTATTACTGTGTCTGACAGGATGCATATGTTTATGGAATAATCTATGCATAACATGAAAAAGCTCTTTTTACTGTTTTTGAAACAATGTTTACATCAAAGTGAAACATATGTGCGATAAAAGAACAAAGCAGAAATCCCTGGTTGCTAGTCCTAGTTGAGATCTATATATAGGATATTTACAACATTTTTTTAGTGTGGCAGAACTCTATGTCAGAATGATTAATTAACAGACATGAAAAATTAAAGGACCTTGAAGGGCTGAGGCAGATACAGCATCATTTAAATTACCAGGATAGGTAGAAAGGAACACTTGAATTTGTCAGGGGCTTGCTGCAAAGTTTTAGTATTACTCAAAAGGCACTTGGGCCCAAAGCATCAAGTGGAAACAATTTGACAAATCAAAGGAGATAAACTATGTGAAAAAATTATGAGGAACTAGTTTACTCAAAGGACTTGTAACAGGACCTGGAGCTTTCATCCTTGCCCAATTAACAGTGACCAAGACTAAGTCTCATCAGGCATAAAAAGGACAGATGTTCCCATCACAAAATCACCACTACAGCTGACACCAATTGACTTTCTTATTGGTTGTGTCAACAAAGGACCGATGATTACATGGCTATGAAATATTGTCCTTCCAGAAAGGCCTTAGGATGGCTGAGGAATGATGTCTAGACTGTGTCTAAACTGGGAACAGACATTGCTTAGGCTCCTGTTCGAAGAACTGCAATTGCCCTGGTTCTTTTATTGGACACAGATATTGTAAATCAGGATTGCTGACTTACAGCAGCTTCAGTGATATCCGTGGAAACAGTTCAACATAAAATCTGTGGGTGGAAGGGCTGGGTTGGGTCACTGGGTTTGAAGGATCTCGTCTTGATTTTTCTCACCCAATAAGTCACCAGTGTCACCTGAGGAAGAAGGCACTACCCTGCAGTGCATCCCTCTTACTAAGAGCTCAGCTGGTAGAGCTGTTGAGCAACAAAATAAGAGTCTGAACAAAACCATTTTATTGGCAAACAGGATATTTTTGCTAATGCTCTTTCAAATTCATCAGTGGGGTAAGACACACAATGGTGAGTATACCCCTTTTTGCTCTTTGGTGACTGTTTTTTAGCCATTCAAATATAATAGGATGTAATTTGAATTATCTTCATTTTCCTTTAATTCTTACTTCATGTATTCCATACCTTCCCTTATTTCTACAAGTAGGATAATATTTAGTTAGCTGACATGATATGGTTTAGGTGTGACTACTGTGTCTGGAGATGATGTCAGCAAGTGTCAGCGTAAAATTTATAGGTACAGAAATGTAAATAATTCTTTAATAAGTCCTCTCAATCTTAACAAAATCAGTGGGGAACTAAACCAGTTGCTGTCTCCCCACCAGTCACGAAAGTACAAACTCACAGGATTGGTTGATCAACAGAAAACTTAATTTTGGATAAGAGCCATTTTTAAGCCAAAAGCAGTTTATTTAGGCCGAGAAGTTTGGCTCTAGTGAGTAAGCATCAGAATTGTTTATTATTGGAACCCAGAAGCACATTAATTATGTGATTTGAGTGACTGGGTAGTATCAGCCCTGCAGGTTTTGGACGTCAAATGCCCGCATCTCGCATGGCGTAAACTGACCCCTGAAGTGTGGGTCTGTGCACCAGAGGTTAAAGGAGGACCCTCCTCCATCCCCACCCAGACTCTGCCAGGGTGGCTGCACCGCAAATTTATGTTTTGGGGAGATCAGAGCGCTTTGATATACAGCACAGGGCAGCAGCATAGCTTCAATTTCACTTACATGTTGTGATTTCCTATGAAAGATCATCTGTCATTGGGGGCTCTTGTAACACATTTGCAAATAAGGTCAAACAATTTGTTCAGAGGTGAACACGGTAAGTATAAACACATTGTAAATATTTGAGTATGAGTTTAATGGTGTTTGAGAGGCTTGCACAAAAAACCTCACAAATAAAATCGCTATATTTAAAAACAAATTAGAAACTTGCACATTATTTTGGCCTTTGGTAGGCATTCATCATCATTATGGATACTTGTGTTTATTTGGGTTAGCGTTGGGGAAAAAGGAACGTTTAGAAAGGCCCAGTGAGGGCAGGCAGGGCAGGATGGGGTGCCCCTGCAATCACCAGCTGCCATTGCAGGACTGTGCACGTCGTCGCTGCCTGGGGGACCAGATGTGCCCTCCCCCTCAAAAACCCATTATGCCTGTCCAAAAAGCGTTTCTGGAGAGCAGTTATGGTGTACAGGAGCACCAGCTTTGGTCTAGTGGCACTCTTGGAGAGGACTGACCCGGTGTTGGGCAGTGAAGGGATGGGTGGCCCCTCTGGACAGCACATGGTGTGTCTTGGCTCTCTGGGTGGGAAACAAAGAGGGGTTCTGTGTGAAAAATGGCACGTGGCTATTGGTGTAGCATTTTGTGGAGCCACATCACACTCCAAGGAAGATAAATTGGAGATGATTGCCCCCAAAATTACCCTAGGACTGGAGAAACACCCGTTTTGCCCTAGATGTACCAATCAAAGCATGAATGGGAATTTCTTGTAAATCCATGCTCAGTCCTGTCACAGCCTCCATAGAGAAGGCTCCCCACAGAAATATGTATGGCCATATTCCAGCACACTCCTGCCAAAGTAATTTCTTTCACAAGGGGTTTCAGGTCCCCTTCATACCACTGCATTTTTATACTACTTTGGAGAGGAAAAATTTAGATATTCCCAGAGTACCTCCCCCAGGTTTACATCCCTGACTAATCTCCAAGCAAAGCTAAAATTGAAGAGTATTAAATCTATTCATTTTTGATTTCAAAATGGTAACAAAAATTATCTTGAAATAAGTCTGAGAGTCATGATTTTCAGGACTGCAATATCCATACTCCAGCTGTTTGCACAGGGCTCAACCCTGCAAACACTCCTGCACATAAAGTGAGGAGATCCATACCTGAGTGCAGACATTTCCAAACTTAAGTTTCCAGCTACTAAACTCTTTAAAACAGAGAGCTGTGTGTAAATGGAACTGTAACTTAAGCATTTGGCATGTTTGGGGGGCACTGTAATAAATCATATTAATAGTTGTGTATAAATATGCAAATTGCATTATACAAAATATGTAAAAAACAGTGGATTAAAATATAAATATATAGGTTGGACTCCTAGCATCAAAAGGGACCTCTCTGCCCAGTGGAATCTTATAAATGGTAAAGAATTCTAGTTCATTAATCTTACTTTTGATCTTTTTGAGTGAAATTCACTCCAGGGTTTCATTTCATCTCTCATGAAGCCATCCTATAAATCACACAACATATAGTGCACAAAGACAATTATTTTGCTAAGGTTTGAGCTGCTTGCCATCACTTTTAAGAGTTTTTCCCCCTTCTGTGGCATTAAAAATTGCAATGCTCAGATGCAATGCTTAATACCTGCTACAGGGTACTGCTAAAAAAATGGCTTCTAGGTGCCAAAAGAGCAAGGAGCATTGGCAGCTGCTTTGGGAGCTCTGTCTTAGTGAGCCTGTGTGTGAACAGCTTGTTCCTCCATGGCTGGGGGAGTGATCCCAGCACAGCTTTTCACAGCTCCTCGGGGAAGGGTGAGCTATTGCGTAGGGACTGACCTTCTGTCAGCCCCTGAGACACCACAAACCAAACCTGGAGGAGGACTGGACTTAAACTATTTCTTCTCAGCCAAGATCACGCCCTTCTGGAGATTGCTTTGTCCCTGCACAGAAGTGTGAGCTGCTGCAGTAATTCTGCCATGAATGAGAGCCTTTCTTTTGAGTCATGTACTTTTGTTTCCAGCCTACAGTGTCTTGGCTTACTACTGTGCTGGGGATTATCCCTCCAAAAAAACAGAGCCTGGAAAAATGAGCCGTTTTCAGCAGCTATGAAACTAACTTTTAAAAAGTGTTTCCCTCTTTATATGCATTTATATATGAATTGGTTTCACTGCAGTGAAACCGTGTAAATTATTGTAATAATAAAAAATATAATAACATATTTTAGTGCTATAATGTAATAGGAAAATGTATTACCAATAATATTATCATTACTATTATCATTAATACTAGTAGAATAGTACTCTCATAGTTAAAGTTTTCTAGACTCCAGTCAAACATAATGAATTAGACACTTTTTTCTCAAGCAGCAAAAGCCACAGTCTTACAGGAAACTCCATGCAGGCAAATCCCAAATGAGCACAGAGGAGTCCTTGGCAGCCCAGAATGGCCCAGCAATGGCTGCATCAGGACTGTGATCCCAAGTGAGGACCATAGGACAACTGATGAGGAAGAGATGGGAACCCTTACAAATGTACAAGGAGACATTTCTATCAACAGTGAATTCAGTTTGTTCCCACCCTCAAAATCCTATCAAAACTGCTCCAGGCAGCAGCAGAGTCATATGGGTATAATTTATGGCAGAATTTGGCACAGACAGTGTATTTCTCCATTCCACGGGGTTGGGGTCCCTCAAAAGTCTGATCAGCTAATTCATAAATGCCTTGTGTAGCTATATTATGCTGTATTAATGTAAATGAAATAATATATTGTTATAATATCATAAGATCAAATGCAAAGTTTATGGAAAAAATCTTTGGCACTGCAGAAGCTGTGAAACTCTACATACTTAAAAGAGAATACTGTAACACAGAGCAGCTCTGAACACATTAATATTTTTTATAAAAGTTCTGGAGGGTTTTTGGAATTTCTTCCGTGCTAGAACATTCCATAACATTGCATGTCACGTGCCAGAGAATGGACTAAAATCTTGTCCTTTGTTCATCCTTTTAATGCCTTACTTTTGAGCGTCATGTGGTTGTACTTTTTTCATCAGGCCTCGCGGAAGAGGATTGTCAATGGCACAAACAGATCCACCCCTGACTACATCAAATGTTACATTTCAGCCTTTCCTCATCGGAACCAGCTGCTTCAGGTTCTACATTAAAGCTTGAAGTGTGCCCTGGCTTACAGATATTATTCCACCCTCCTCCCTCTCTGTCTTCTAGTAGCATCCTGAAGCACATGTCAGTCTTGGGGCTCTTTTAATACCCATTTCACTTACAGTCAGCTACAGAAATCCTTTAAAATGCCCATTCTACAGGAGTATGAAGCTTATGAAGATGTATCAGACTGGGAAGGGCAATAGGGTTAAAGTGCCAGCAGAGACAGCAGAGTCCATGTCCACCATGAATTTAGTTCCTTCCTTTCCCAGTTTTTTTTCAAGAATATGAATATCTGGAGGAGTAGCGCAGAAGAGATGAGTCAGTAAGAAATACGTTTTTAAAAAGGGGGAAAAGGGGAATCTTTATGGAAAAGCCTAATGGAAATAAGAATGGAAGAGGAACAAAGACCACAAGGGAGAGTGAGGCTGCAGGAAAGACCTGAGGAAGACCTGAAGCTGAAAAGAGTATGGAAGCAGGAATGGCCACACTGTGCTAGGTACAGGACAGTTAAATTAAACTTCTGAAGATAATGCTGCCCCAGCTCTTTGCCCTGAAATGAGAGCCAGCTTAAACAATCTGTTCTGAGAAACTGCAACAGGTGAGCAGCTGAGTCACAAATTGGTCCTCCTTGCTTCAGGATAACCACAGAGTCACAGAATATTCTATGTTGGAAGCAACCCACAAGAATCATCAAGTCCAACTCCTGGCCCTGCCCAGGACACCCCAAGAGTCACACCATGTGCCTGAGGGCATTGTCCAAACACTTCCTGAGCTCTGTCGGGTTTGGTGCTGTAACCACATTCTTGGATAATCTGTGCCAGTGCCCAGCCACTCTCTGGCTGGAAAACCTTTTCCTAACAATTTATCACACAGAAGCTCAGTGAATGATATATCTCATCCATCCAAATCCAATCTGATGCTGCAAATCTGCCAAGAAATCTAAAAGCTGCGCTGAGAGAGGATATAAAACATTTTGACTTTTTCAGGAGAAAAATCAAAATAGCAGAATTAGCTATCTCTGTGCAAAGAAGCCCTGCTTGCCAGAGTCACATTATTTAAAGCTTTTGATTGACCTGAGAGACTTCCTACTCTTTCTTGCCTCTGCCTCCCACTCCACATACTATAAGAGGGGTGGGTTTTTTATTTTTAGCTGTATCATGACAATAAATTTAAAACTCTTGGATCTCTCGGCTCACTCTTCCTAGTTGGCGCCTCATTTGAGTAATGGGTCATGAAGCTGACATTCCTCCAGTGATGTATTGCTTGCTAGAGTGGCACTGACCACAAAAAGCAGGTCAAATAGTCTTTTAATTTAATCTTTTACAGCTAGAGATGCAAACGCTAAAAAAAAAAAAAAAATGCAAAAGAGGATATCCATGCGATACTCTGGCTGGGGAAAGTATCCATGGGGGAGAGAGAGAGAGACAGCATCAGGAGCCATGGAGAGCTATATCTCAGGGAACATGGCTTATTTTGGGGACAAGCCAAAGGCAAAATAACCAGTGAGAGGGAAATGACGGAGAGTTTCTGGGGAATTTTTCACTAGCGGATTACCTTCTGTTTAACGATTTGGCTCCAACATCTTTTTAGGTGGCTTCATCCAGAATACCCTTCACAGCAGAGGAAAATTGTTACTCCTGGAAGGTTAAAGCTGAGTACATTAAACTCGGTTTTCTGTCTGTGATTTTGATTAATTGTGTTTCTTAAAATACAGTTGTTTCTCTTAGGCCATTACTTCTGATGGCACAGTCCTGGAGGTTCTTAGATTGCTGCAATTTATTACACTGTTTCTTAAAGTTTAGTGTGTCCTCTTAATTTCATGAAGAATGGGAGGACATACAAACAAGAACAGAAAAAGAAAACAGTGACTTGTTTAGCAGGCCTCTACCACTTCACACAGAATTATGAGGGTATGTTAACCATTTAAATAACAAATTCGACATTATTAATTTTTACTCCCTTTTCTTTACACTTGATTGAGTAAAGTTTGTCTGATGCAATTTGCTGTACAATTTGATTAGACCTTCCCCGAAACCAAGGAAAAACAGAAACTCCTTTTAAAGTTATGAATCTCTTTTTTCATCAGAGCTTTGCCATTTTGTTATTCTCCCAGCTGCATACAAGGTACGTCCCTGTTTTATAGATCCTTCTAACTTTTCAATCTTTTTCTCTCTTTCACTGAAACACAGAGGTTTTTAAGACCACCATCAGGAAAACTATACACCAAAGCTTGTCTTGAATGAGCAGAGACATGTGCTTGTACTAGCTAAGGAGACTGATACAGTCTCAGGAATCTGATTCCAGGCAGGAGATTAATAGTTCTGACAAGTGTCATAGATAAAGGGCCATATTTCTGCTCAGTCCATGAAAGTACTTTTTGTTGTTGTTTCAGCCCCACATATTGTTTATGCTGATCCACCTCTTCATGAAGAAAACCAAATGTCTATATTTCATCATTGCTGAAGTTACCCCATAGTATTTGACAGCTGAGGAAGAAAATCTGACATGCCTACTCATTCATCACTGACACTGGAAAATTATGAGACATTATGAGAATGTCTCAAGAAAGAAAAATGTTTACATTTGACTTCTCATATCTTGACCCTCTGAGGTTATTTGCTTCATATTTTTAACTTAGATCCACAGCCCAGAAGGCTAGCAAGTCTAAGTTGCCATTAAGAGTCCCTAATTTTAATGAAAATATAGATTCTCACAGATTTCCACTATCCCAGCAGCTAGGGCACAGAAAAACCCAAATATCTCAAGACTTTGTGATAAAATTGAAAAACTTGGCAGCACTTTTGCCTCCTGCTGATTAGCTCTTTAATCTATGAGCAATCTGATATAAAACCAATGGAGTAAGTCACCAATAGATAGTATTCACTGTGAGTGGAGCTGGCAGAAATATGTGCTGATTAAAACAAAACACGCTGAAGAAAGTTCCCAACCTGAGAGTCTTGGTTAAAGGATATACACCATATAAAATGTATGCACATATATACACACACATATATCAATAGGCACACAGATACCCACACAGTTAAAAACCCTGTAGCAGGTTCCAAACTAAACAGAACTACTTGGGTGATGGTTCCAGCATGACCTCACCTTGTTAAATAAAACACCAAGTTATTATTTCACTGTTAATTTTAAATCAAGTGAACTGCAACTGTATGAAAAGAGAGAAATTTGTTTATGGCTTGCCTCTTCAGTGCCAAGCTGCCACAGAAATAGCACAAGTCTGTGATCACAAGATGATACGTGACAGGAGTTGACACACATATGCCAGGCTGGCTACAGAAAGCATTTCTTGCATCTGACAATTACAAACTCCTGGAATTTTTGAGCATTTAGATTTCTTGGTTGCATACATCCCTTGATGTATAATAAATATGTGACAGCCTCCCCTTTAGACAGGACACTTGAAAAACCTCTTTCTTTCTCTTCTACTGGATCACTGATTTTGTCGCTATTTGTAAGAACTTAATTGCCTTTTAAGTATCAGATGCGTCTGTCAAATTTACTTAAAATCAGCTAGTGTTTTAAAAAAGATTATTGTGGGGGTACACAGTGTGTCTGCAAAATAAGAGAAAAAGGCATGTTTTCAGCTAATGGAAGTAAATCTGTCTTATTTCTGTGCTCTATCACAAATCCCCATGAGGAGCACTGGCTGGCATTTGTAAATGGCAGCTGCTGCCTACGCGCCTGGGCAATCAATCTTCATGCTACTGCAGTTATCCATGCAAGAATAGTCAGTGACTCTGAGTCAACAGGCATGTACCATTTATTCCTATCCACTTGGTGGTATCAGAATAACAGTTCACCAAGGCAATAGCTTCTTATTTTCATGCCATATTTAATACAAATACAGTAGTTGAATACAAGGCATTCACAAAGCTTTACCTTAGATTTTCATCTCATTTTATTGGTTTGATATATCCAGAGAAAAATGAAACCACCCCAACAGACAATATTGCATTAATGTCTTAGTCATTCTGGACTTGATATCAGTGGCATTCTAGAAAAATGGTGATTTGTAAACAAATATTTTATTCCAAACATATCATCATATATATCAGTAAAGACAGAAGAATAAATTCCTCAGAGCATTTATAATGCTGACCAAAGGACAAAGCTCTGCTAAATAATATTATGGAATTACTCTTCCTGGAAAAATATTTAAGGACATGATTTTTTGCATGTATGTAGATTTAGAGGAGGTTCCTTTTTATTTGACACTTAAAAAAAAAAAAAATTGAATCCTTACCAAACTGAGAAATTGTCTTAAAACTGAAAAGTCCCTATGTAGATGTGAAAACCTTTATTAAAACCTTCTTCTACACAAGAGCCACAGAGTACGTGTCAATGAATTACAAATTGGCTACCATTAAAAGTAAATAAAATTTAAACTGAGATGTCCTGAATTTATTGAATCTGAGTTTAATCAGATGCCTTGAAATGTTTATACAGTGGGACAAAGAAGAAAGAAATGGATGGCTACTCTTCTCATTGACATTCATTATTTTGTGTTTCAAATCACATTTTAGTCTCATTAAGCCAGTGATTTTCAGACCATGGGCTGTGGATAAAGTGATGTACGTGTAGACCATTTTTTTTAAGGTCTGCAGAAGGTAGCTGCAAAAGACAACATCAGTGACTCTCAAGAAAATGGGCTCCCATCTCTCATGCTGAAAAAGACTGACCCTTCCTCTGGTAACCCACAATTCTGAATGTAGGCACTCTAAAGCTTAATTTATGAAAGTCTATTTTGCCTGTTATTTTGCTAACCTCGTCTTTATATGACAAATGCCCATAAGCTGGAGCAATCATTCAAGCAAATCTTCACATAACTTTGACTGGGTTTGTCATTCTTCTCCAGAGGTTTTCTCTGCATAGCATCTTCATTCAAATTGAGGCATCCAAAACTGAACTGTGGTGCAACATGGAATGTATCATTTGTAGTTTTCTATTAAATCATTATTACAGTGAGGTATTACTTTTTTTAAAGTATTTCTCTAATTCGTCTCTTTGTTAGTTTATTTTGGAAAGGCATATTCATTAAGCTGTAATACTCTCAGTGATTCATATCTGGTTCCTCAGGGAATCATGTTAGATCAAAGTCCATTACAATAATGAAAATTTTATTATATTTTCTAACACATAGTACTTTTCAGCTGCCAGAATGCTGATAGATGGATGGAAGAATGAATGTTTTGGGCAAATACAAGTATTTTTAGGAATGTCCAATGGTTCTTTTTTAGTTGTTACTGATCCAGAATAATTTGTTAACGAATTGCATTAAAACCCTGTTTTCAAAGTACTTCAAATAATACACAGAAATCCAGTATGTTTTCTCATTACTCTTTTAGTTTAAAATTGTCTATTTGCTATGAATTCCAAGCATGCAACAGGTTGGCAACATGGTTTGCCAAATAAAAATTTATTTTATTTCAAAACCTCTCACAAAGGGTCCTGTCAGAAGTCACTTGAAATTCCACATGAATTATGTTCAAAAGATACATTTCATCTCTTGCTTCATGCACTTTTTGCACGGAATTCTTGAAAGATAGGGCATCACAATTTGCCCTTACAGAAGCTGTGTCAGTTGGTCCTTATCGTATTATGCTTATCTTAATGTGTAATCTAGTCTTGAGGTAGATTCCATTTGAGGTCTTATCTTTCCCAACTAGAGCAGATTAAAGAGGCAAGTCTTTGTTCATTGAAGTGCTGTGACTTACTTGCTCTCAAATCCTTGGAATTCAGAGACAGACCTTGCTGTCTAGCTAAAGGTTTTATGCACTTGCTTAACCCCAGCACAATGTCCCTGCAGCCAGCAGCCCCCTCTCTCGCTTAAAATTACACGTGACCAAATACCTTCCAAGCTGTGTTGAGCAAGTAAAAAGCCTTGCATGAAAAAAAAACCCAGCAGAATGCAGCTATCTCAGGCTATTAGCACTTTTTTGCTCCTTTCAATGCAGTCTTCATAAATCATATGTAATGCTTGGATTATTCAGAAGCTTTCTCTTTTCAGTACCCAGTTTTATTAGTTCTAACTTCCTCAGACACATTTTCTGTCATACCTAAGGAACTGCCAAATGTTTCCAAAAGAAGCACATGATGAGAACACTTCTTGATGAGAAAAATGAAAAGAAAACATATGCCTGACTTTTCCAAAGCCTGTTAGGAGTTCTGTCTAAATTTCTGCTTTCCTCCCATGTGTGGCTTTCAAATGAACCCTACACCTAACACCAGAAACAGACACAATTAGCCTTTTCCACATTTTTTCCAGTGACTAGGGGAAATATGCCCCTTCCACCCCACCTTCTGCTCTATCTCTTACTGTGAGGTTGTTTAGTTTCACTGTGTTAGCATCCAATGCAAGTCATTTTTGCTGTGTGTAACTGGGTCTTTTAACTCTTGTAAAGCCTTTGAAGTTTCCTTTTTCTGCAAAGAGGTCAACGCGGTCTTTCTTTTGCCCTTTCAAAAGGACCTTTCATTCACTCCTGTGTTTGGTCAAGTTGTTGTGGGTTCTGCTCTGTCCTGGCACCATGAGTCCCCTCTACACAAGCAATTGCTGCTTTCGTGGCTACTGCTGTTTGTACTCCTTATTGCTTCTTTCATTTATCTTCACTGACACACCAAAGGAAAGAAGGGGCCGAAAGGGGAGAATTTGGCTGTAAGCTAAATTGATTGCATGTTATATTTCATGGAAGTCTGGCAGGAAGAGTTGAGTGATCTCAAGAGTTTCGGGAATATTTTCGTTCCTATTGTGCAAATCAATCAAAGCGCACTCGGCCCCGGCTGCCCGCCCCTCTGGCAGCCCGGAGCAGAGCTCGCTGCATTGTCAACAAAGGTTTGAATAGAACAAAAGTCTCCCAAGTGGACACTGCATTCACTTGATGGGGTCACATATTACCCAACATTTAATAAAACTCACATGAATTTGAAAAGGATTCCCAGATAGATCAATGACCGGCAAAGCAGTAGATTTAGCAGGTTGGAGGGATTTCCTAAAATCAAGGTGATGGTATTACATGTGACAGTTACTCTTCTGTTTGGATTTTAAGCATCATGGGTGTCTTGGGACCATTAGAATGAATTCTTGCCAAATAAACATATCCACCACTTCCCTGGGATGCTCCCACTCACCCTGTGTCTGTCACGGAGGAATTTGTTTAAAGTGGGTTGCTTTTTCCCAAGCCTTCATCCGCAACCCCAGCTGACCAGGCTGGTTTGGATGCAGCTTTACACACTGCCCTGTGGCACCAGCATGACCGCAGCAGAGCCAGCAGAAATGGGGAGGCTCAGGCAACACCTAAGGGATTACTCCCCTAATTGCTAGGATAGAGATTTCTCCAGGAGATCATGCTCCCTCCCTTTGTTCCAGAGCAATGTCTTAACCTTCTCTAAAAAACAGAACCACAATCCTGCTGCTCTCATCCTGCCTTTTCCTTTAAAATCCAGAAGATCCCCAGGTTATAAACACTGTGCTCACCTAGTATTCCACCAGGTCCTGAAAAAAGGTGATCTTGGTAATCGTGATTCCTACTGCAGTAACAAAATCTTAAATTCTGGCACAACATGAGGGTTTTTAATTTCATGCTTGAAAGCAGAGTGAGAAATAATGACTCTGCATTCTCCCTCAGCAGAGGCACAGCCTTAGGTGATCTAAGGAACACAAGGCCATATGATGTGTCACTGTTCAAAAATTCAAAAGGAATCCAAAGGAGTACTTGGTGCTTGTTCCTCCTTCCTTATCTGGCTCCCCACTAGCTTTGGCAATCCCTGTCACAAGTGAGAGCTGAGGGAATGCTGAGTCTGGAGTCATCACTCAGCCAACAAGTTAGTGCTTCTGCAAGATACACAGAACTTGCTGACTGCTGGCACCTTATTTTGGACACAAGTCAGACTAGAAGGAGAGAATGGGTGCAAGAGCTTGCAAAAACCTGCAGTTCTGGGCAGCCCTTAAAAAAACTTCAATGCACCCAGATTGGATTTTGTATTTCTATTTGCCAGAACCTCTTGCATTTGGGGGCCATATTAATCACCCCTCTCTGCAGCAGGACACAAAACAGACCATTCATTTGGAGTGTTTGTTCTTTGGTAACTCAGTACAAATTTATGTCCAATTAACATATTTATGAGAAGAGGAATATGCATGTACAATTTTAAATCAATATAAATATGGAATATAAAGAATGTAAAAATCAGAAGAAAATCCCTGAAAAGGGGCATAGAGGGACACATACTTTGAACATAAGAATCATTTTCATACTGTTTCATCTTTGTCTCTAAAGAACAAACATTTATTTTTAGAAAAATATACAGGATTAAATTTTCCAGCTGGCTGCCCAAATTCTTTGTATCAATGCCATGCTTCTGCAGCCAGAAGAGCAATAGTGCACAAAATGCACATAGATTTGCCCTTTATACATTGTCGTGCACAGCTACTCTGTAAAATAGTTTCAGCTGGATGGTTCAGAAACCCAAATTTCAACTTCATTGGAAATGCTGAGATTTTCATAAGAGTTTAGGGATTGGCTTTTGCTAAATATAGGTGACAGTTATTGTCTGGCTGCAAAAAATTACAAAATTAAATCTTAAAAAAATTACAGCCTGAAATCCCATGTGATAACTATCAGTTCAAGAATCTAGCAGAAAGATTGTATTCCTGCTGGGACTTTGCAGAAGCAGCCAGAAAACCCCAGTTAAGAACATTTAAAAACAGAACAAAAGATTGCTGTTGATGAAAGTGAGTACTCTGATGTCCAGCCAGTTTATTTCATAAACTTTTCAAACATAAAGCTCTCACACCACCACAGAGCAACCCAGTTTGAAACCACCTGATCCACCCCAGCCATGAGCATTAACACTGCACAAGAAGAGATTATTATGTGGCACAATTCTGCATTCCAGCAAGAATGCTAACTGTTGACTCCATGGATGCTAAGCTAAACATTTTTTCTAATCAACAGTAAATAATCTGCTTAAAGCCCACAGCTGTTTTCAAGCTCTCAGATTTATAGATAGACTAGGTATGTGGGATACACTTTCCTATTAATCTCGGAGTTAATTGTTCAGTTTTCTACCTGCACCATCAGTTATCAAACCAAATTTATTGACTAGGAGTGGATGAGCTATTATGTACCAGAGCTCAAAAGAGAGGTATGTTGATAAAAGAAAACGTGTGTTTAAGACTCATCTGCTGTTGAAAACCCTCAGAGCATGAGATGAATCCCCTCCTTCCCTCATGCTGCTGCCCACGCTGCATTTGGTGCAGCCCCAAATGCAGCTGACTTTCTGGGCTGCAAGTGCACATTGCTGGGTCTTGTTGAGCTTCTTATCAACCAACACAATCAACAACCTTCTCCTCAGGGCTTGTTCTTAATCTGTTCTCTGCCCAGCCTCTATCTGTGCTTGGGATTGTTGCCCACCCAGGGGCAGAACCTTGCACTGGGCCTTGCTAAACTTCATGGAGTTCTCATGGGCACACCTCTCAAGCCTGTCCAGGTCTTTCTCAATGGCATCCCTTTGCTCCAGCACGCTGACCACACCAGACAGCTTGGTGGTGTGGGAAACTTGCTGAGGGTACACTCAACCCCACTCTCCATGTTCCCAACAAAGACATGAAACAGTATAGGCTAAAATTAATGAATTCCAATTTTCACCAAATGCTATTCTGATTTGCATTGGTTTGTTCCTTGGTTGGCTTGGTAGAGGACGTTGGTGGAGTTTTACATCTGTTCTCACCACATGCTGGCACATCCCACCAGGGGCGGCAGCATCATGAGGGAGCACAGGAAGTGGGGGACAGAGACAGAAGAAGGCATGGGATGCACACCACATCTTGGAGTGCATAATCCCACAGGAAAAATTACCTGCAGCCTCAGTCAGGATTGCAGCAAACCCATAAAATTGGATAAAATTTGCCTCTTTTCTCAATGCATGCATTTCAATCACAACTCGACTCTCTTAGATGCACTTTTAATTTTTGACAGGAGTCACTGACAGGTGCATTTGAGTTGTGCTTCGTAGAGACTGGTGAAGGGGCTAGGGTTGATTTGGCTCTGCTTCAGCACTGAGTCTGCGAACCAATACATCCAGAAGGTATCATTTAAAGTGTAAGTTGAAATGTGTTTCCTCAAGTTTTCCAGTAATCCACTTTCTGCAGATATTTCAGATGGTCAAGTCTGATCATACAAACATCATGGAAAGCAAACACCAAACAGCTGTGAGCCAAATAAATCAATTTAAAATCCAGGGAGGACATCTGCAGAATTCAATAGGAACCATTATCCTTAGCTCCCAAGGAAAAGGGATCTCAGTTCCTCTAGCTGAATGTGTATTATTTGGTGCAATTAACTAAGAAGTTGATGGATCAAGGATTTGAGGCCCAAATCTGGGATATACTGGAAGGGGTGAATATTTCTATCTACTTAAGCTTGGGCTTAGCCTGCAGTACAGCGCAGTCACATGGAGCATTTGCTGTATGGGTGCTGTGCTGGATCTGGAACGGTTACACAATTATAAAATATCGTACAATCATTTAAATGCGGGGGATTTAAACTAGACCTCCTGCATTAGATACTTCCAGTATTTTTCCCTTTCTTATTTCTTCTTTTTAACTTTATCAATTTATTTATTTTCTCTTTGGCTTCTGGAATGTAATCAGCTGGAAAACCAGGCACAGAGAAAACAATGTTGTGGGGCTTCCAGCCAGGTCCAGCAGTGCCCCAGGAAACACCAGGGCACCATGACTTTGCCTGGTATCAGGAGGCACTCAGCACCTACACGGCTGGCCAGTGTAAATGAATGCTGGCAGCAGATCCGTACTCTGGGAGTAAAGGTGACATATAATTAGTCCATATGACTTCTGTTGATAATAACTGCAGGTAACTGACTGCATTGTGCTAGTCCAAATGACTGTCACCATGTGCCGAGGGCACATGTTATCTCCAAAGGTTTCATATTTCATTTCAAGCAAGGAGTTATCCATTAATAAAAACAGAAGGCGATTACACAAATGTGCTCTCTGCCAAGACTGCCTCGCAGAGCACATGCAGAACTTTTTAGGCAGTGCCTCCCCGCTGAGCAGCACTGCCCCTGTGCCTCCCTCTGCCGCACAGCCAGGCACGAGAGGGGCTCCCAGGGAATGGTAGAAATGCCTGAGTAATTCACTGTGGGGAAATGCAACAAGTAAATACTTGAACTGTAGTCCAGTGAAAAGGAAACAAAACCATCTTGCGGTGGGAGAAGGGGCATGAAAAGATGTTAATCGCATGAGCAGTAATCTCTTTGGCTGCTCAGTGTGCCACACTTGGGTTTTGTTTGCCTTTACTTATCTGGCTTACTTGCCCCAATCCGCGTGATCATGGAGGTGCTGGAGGGCCTCCTTAAGTGCGCACGAGATCAGCTACTGGAGAAGGGCAATGAAACGTTAAGGAGGAAAGGTGGCACCCTTACAAACGCAACCTTCAAGGCCACCTATCTCGACAAAAGGGCTCAGAGAGGCAATAAATGCAGAAAACCATTGAGACAGCAATGAATTATGAAAGCTATTAAAACCCACAACTGAATTTACAGAATCAGCTTCCCCTGATGTATTATAAAAAAGCTTTGGCCCAGGAGCTGGAGATATCCAAATTTGTATTGCAGATTAATTACAGCTTTATTTAGCAGAACTGCAGAGGGGGAGTTCGGTTCAGTCAAAATAGCATGGGTGTTAATAGTGTTAAACTTTCTGAATCTCATATACTGCCAGGAAATCATTAACATTACATTTAACAATTTCAGGTACTTCTGGTTTTGAACTCCAATTTTATTATTTATGGAATTTTGATTGCAGAAAAAACATTCTCAGCACTTGTATTTAGATTCTGTTTACAAAGGAGCTCTGTCTTCTCCTTGGAACTTGCATAAGAACAGAAAAGTAGATTATGTGGTTTCTTAATAGTTCTTCACAAAGAGTCTTCTGTTTCTGACAAATGGTTTATGCAAATGTATTCTCTGAACTGCTTTAAGCTGTACTCATGGAAAAATGACATTTTGCAAGAGGGAACAATGAATATGCAATGCATCATTTCCTAGGTAAGCTAATGGATAACTTGTATTCTGCAGCCACTGCCATTCTCTAATTTTGAAATTTTGACAAAGGGCAGAAAAGTATCAACAGGCAGTGGGAACTGAAAAGCACTGGTTCTCAGGCCTTCCATCAGAATTCCAATAAAGGCAATTCAGGACCTTAAATTACAGGCTGGAAGCAAATTTTCAGTTTCCCCAAGCTCAACTAAAGGGCTGTTTTACAAAGGGCAGTACAGAGAAAAAAAAACTATCTGCATCCTTGAAATCATAGCTACTGCTGGGCTGTGGAAGGGCAAGAGGGTGACAGCTTCACAAAAGCCTCCCATAGATATTAATCCCTGGCGTGAATGGCACAAAAAAAAGAAGAAATTTGGAATGTACAGGCTGTATCTTACAGGCCTTATTCATAAGAGCAGGCACGCTGAAGTCAAAAGCTTTGTTTGTTTTGGGCTGGGACTCGCCTGAGAGCAAAGGAGCCCACATTTTGCAGTCCTGTTCAAAAAGGATGGGTTGCAGGAGGAATTTGACCTTTCTATGACAAAACCAATTTAAGTCATCAATTCACATGCAATTCCAATTTAAATCATCACTTCATACACAACTGCTGCATAAAAATGATAGTGTAAATTTTATAGAGAGTAAGAAACCAAAAAGAGGAAGAAAGGCAAGATAAAGAAGCTGGAATGTAAATGTCTTAAGCCTGCTTTACTTCTCATGCACCTCACATGACAGAGGTAAGATTTTTGAGTTGAGTTCCACAAGTGAACACAACAGTTTAGGGAAAGTAGGCAGGCTTTGCTCTCCCCTCCTCATTTCTTTTCTGTGCTCCTGCAGTTTTTCACAAGTATTTTTCTGGTTTGGAGATAGGATGCAAGTTGTTCTCAAGGGTTGCTTTCAAGAGTAAGGATACCTCATCTTGTCCAATTCCTTTGTATTTAGTTCTCAGTAGTCTTCTGCATTTACCAGAAACTGGATAGCTGTGAAACTTAGACATTTAGAGATAAAGAATTGTTTAGAAAATCTTCACCCAGGTTGAAAAGAGGATCAGATCTCTTATGTTCCTTTACAGAAAAGCTATTCAGAATATGAAGCAGGGTAACTAATACCTTTGATTGCTGAGCTTCTTAAGTTTATCACATTAAGTGCAAGTAGAGATTGAAAAACAATTTCATGTATATAAGTGTCTCCTAGTAAGTACATTTAAATAACAGGTGACCTCCAAACAGAAAGTTTTGGATGTGCTTTAAAATTCAGCCTTCCAAACAGGGAATTTAACAGCATTATTGGAGAAAATATATACCTGGTAGAAACCTCATTTCCACACAGTCTTCTGAATTTAATAGTCCAAATTCAATTGAATTAGTTCAACCTATAAGCCATGCACTCAACAAGGTAATTGTGGAGAAGAACTCAAAAACTGAGATTGGACATCCTGTACTACAGTATTGGATCACGGTGAATCTGCCTCAGTTGTTTTTACAAACTATGCCCAAAAAAATCAGAAATTCACTGCTCAGTCCAGGTCTATACTGTATAGTCTATAATAGCAATATATGCCACAAAGATTGCAGTCTTACACCCTTTTTTAGTTCCATTAGCAGAAGTGCTTTAAAAAAATTTCTGAACTGTTGGGGGAAGCAATGAGAAATTCCAATCTGCATGTAGAAATATCCACTGCTAGACATTTAAATTCATCTCCCTGGATGGTGAAAAATACTTTCTTTGTGGGGGGTTTTAAGGTTTTGCTAAACAAATGTTTAAAATTGCCTTCTGTGGACTGTACCTGCTAGTATCAAGATTCTAAGATGAGCATGGTTTCCAGCTTCCCTCGGACAGCATTTTTGGCTGACAAACAAATTTTGAAAGTAATTCAGAGGAGAAAAAATGCTGAAAACACCAAAGATGTGCTTCATTTGTAGATTTAATTAAGATATCATGCCAATAGAGAAGCACTTAGTCGCAGAACAACAATTTTCTGCTGCTGTGTATGCACCAAGACTAAGCTGAAGAGCTCATTTTCAGAGGAGATACTGGTCCTGCCACAGCTGCCAGGAGAAGTGATATAACACTCTTACAGACAATGTCTGGAGACGGTTTAATAATTTAAGCTCGTGGAAATCCTGATTGGCTGCTTGACAGAGAGGAGGAGACTGTGAGAGGAAAGGTCAGGCCTGTACTTACTCTTCCCCTTGAGGTCAATTGCTGGACACTGTCAGACACCGCAGCCAGGGTTACTGGCTGATTAGTCAGCCCCAGTAAGGCTATTTTGGAGCAGATGAAAGTTGCCTACATGACAGCCTCTTAGTGTCACCACAGCCCTGGATCTCAGATTTCACGTGACCTCTCGGAAACCAGTTGCTGTTTAGTTCAGGGTAAGGAACTAGAGCTTGTGTCATCTGCCCATTTTGCTACCTAGCACCATTCAGGACAAGCCCAGTACACACCTACACGTAATCCATGAGCAAAGCTGGGCTGCTCTCACAGGGTGAAGCCATGGCTGAGAAGCTGCACTGCTCACTGGGGGGCACAGCTGGGAGAGGGATAGAAATTAGAACAGAGTAGGTGGAGCACTGTGACAGCTCCCAGGAGGACCGTGGTTCTCTGTGACCTCTATGGAGCCTAAACAGGTAAGAGAAGCCTTTTGTGTAGGGCCAGAGGGAAAGGGAGATTTGGGATGCCATATCTAGTGCTGATCACTCACTTGCTGATCCATTCAGTTCAGGCTTTACACAGCAGAAGCTTTAGGCCAACTTACAAATTTTTAGCAAGTAAAAGGCCAGCTAGGTTATTTTCAGCAAATAAAAATGAATTATTACTTTGATTTGCAATTTTCAGGGGCTATTCCTCCTGATAAATAAATAAACAGGTACGAATACATCTAAAACAGTAAATTAATGGCTTCAGTTTGCCCAAATAATTGCATGCCAAATTGCAGCTAAAATATCTCTCATCTCTCCATCAGGCTCTTTTGTTTGTTATAAATAAAACCTTGATGCATACACAGCCAGGAAACACCATGTCCCAGTAATTCTCCCCAGACAGGCACAGATAGGTCTTACTATTTTTGCAAATTTCATTTCTGACACTGAGCCTATTGTGAAAAGAAAATGGCTTAAAACTTGACCAGAATCAATACTGAGACTGCAACAGAAATTGGAGTGTAAACTCAGGCTCCTAATATTGTAACCTCAAAGTTTCTCTCAAATTCCTTCTTGGAATTCATGCTTGCACTACTTAGAAAGATACTAAAATACTTTTTATTGTGCAGGAAAAGCTGTATGTGGGGAATAAACTACTGAGCTGGCATTAATTTAATTTTACTCTAGTGTTCTGCAATATGGCATCTCTGCGTAAGGTTCTTCTATCTATCAACTTGAAGAGACAAGTTTGACATTAAATTTATTTCTTGGATAAATTACTGGATGCTTCTGAAGTCTACACTGAAGCATGAAGTGATAGTGTCTGCTGAAGCCATCAGTTCTTATTGACAAGTCTGGTTAAATTATCAGGTTGTATGTAATTTTATTTGAGTGTAGGAAAATGAAGGTTATAGCCAAGAACTTGGTGGGGTTTTCTTTCCTGAGATGATGATTTATTCATTTTGGCTTCAATAGCTACGGTGTCAGGCGTATTTTATATTTTTCCAACTTTGACACTTCAAACATTTGATTTCCCTTTGCAACTTCCAGCCTAAAACATGTTTCCCATTATATATATTCAAGTGACTGCCTTGCACACACTGACTCATGAGGCTGGTTTTTATTTTCACAAAATATATAACCCTATTTGAATAAAATACAGATGGTGTCCAATACATTAAACACAGCAAATTTGCCATTCCCTTCTCCATCCCCTCTGTGTTCACTTCCCCAGATTTTCTGTGGCTGTATGAAATCTTATCAGCCTCAACAGCTTGGAGAGGACATGGCAACAGAAATTTGATGCCATTCCTATATGGTTTGCTGCAATAAACAATATGCATTTTTTTAATTATTAGCATTTTTCTGCATTTGGAGCTCTGCTTTAAAGCAAGATTTGTGCCCCTTGGAAGGTACCGAGCAGGCAGCTTCACTTTGCTTTTGTGGTAGAGTTTGAATAATGGGCAATCAACATGGCATATGGCAGCAAGGTCTCAGGTTGACAGCTGGAGCAGATTCAGCTGTCTCTTACATCACCAAGCAATTTAGAAGGAAAAAAAAAAGGCCATATACAAGTGTATAGGAAATTACCTAAGTAAATTAGTAAAAACTGCTAAAAAAAAATTGAAGATAAACCTGTTCTAAGTTTGCTCTGGAAGCATAACTATTCTTCATAGTATACAAACATATAACATTTACTTGGAATGCACAAGGTTTGGGGTTTTAAATAAGATTCTATCAGCATCACTAGATGGCATTGGAGGGTGCTTTATCTCATCATAAGAAAACAGTCTATAGTAATTTTTATTAGGACCACTAAGTTTACTGCATTTATCCCAGGCAAGCTGGGAACATGAAGGCATGTTCTATGGTGATGGAATTGCAACATGAGGCAAGAACCAAGGCTTGCTGAGCAGTCACAGTGTTGCTGCAGTTTCCTTCTGTCACGCACAAGGAGTCCACCACCTCTGAGCAAGACGGGGAGGACTGAAATCTGGAGAGAAGTAAATTGCAAAGGGTACTGAAGAAACTGTGAACTGGTATTACATGGGCTAGTGACTTCGGAGAGGTAAGAGTTAAACTCCCCCTGAGATGTAGGGTAGACTTTTTGGACTGAGTATTTGTTTTTCCCCCACAGCAAATTAGACAATTATTATAAAAATGGTATTTCTGTTTTTCTTACACCTCTTTTACTATATAGTTCTCATGTCCCTTTCCTATTACTTTTAGAATGAGACATGTTTGCCATCCAGTGATATTTGTGGTTAGCTTCAATGTCCACTTTGGAATTACTGCTAACTTTAGTGATCAATTCTTGTCCATTGGTTGTTACTGCACAGAAGCCACGCAGGGTATTATTATACTCATAGAGCTCTCTTTCACTCCTACTCTTTAGTTGTTGGTAAAAAGAGGCAAAGAGGAGTTTGTTCACCTATGAATGCACACAATTCACCTATGTTCACGCAATTCCAAGAGCTGAGTCTCTAAGAAATATTCTGTATATCAGAATAATTATAGGCCATGGAACATATGTTGCAATGTAAGGAGCAAAATGGTGATTTCTTTTCACATCTGCCACTTTGACCCATAATCCAAGTCATCAAACTTTTCAATTCTCCAGGTAAGCAGTGTCTATTCACAAATTCACTGCCTGAATGTGCATTTTTTTTTACCTCTGTGATATTCTTTCTGCCTAAGAGCTGTCATTGACCAAAATTCTATAATGAATCACAAATCACAGCCATGTACAAATCAAAATCTGACATTTAATTGAAGCGTTTCCATTCTTTAAACAGGCTTTAGGTTTGTATCTCAACAAAAGATAAAAAGGGGGGTTAAAAGACAGGATGGTAAAACATGTAGAAATAGTGGCACCCATGCTGATCAACAGCTTGTGCCCAAGAATGAGGCAATACCTGCTAGTAAGTAATATGAGGTTTTTCATAGGTCATGAACTTGCAGCAAACCCAAGGTTTTCTATAAAACATTAAATAAACCCACTTTTAAGAGTGCCACTCTGCCCCTGGTCATTTGTCTGACTGACTTCTCTGCATTCCTTCTACTCTATTTATGGAAAGCTGTAATTCATAAATACCAATTTGTATCATTATCTTCATACATGCCAGGTGCCTGTAGTAATGAAAGCTGGAAATTGTTCCTAGGGCATACTTGAAGTTGGCAGAAGGATGATAAATAGGAATGGCATTATACCTATTAAACACTGAGTGTAAATGTGTAGAATTCATATTCCCTTCCTGGCATTATTTATAAAATAATATGTCTTTAATTTTCTGTGTCTTGTTAAAGCTTCCATCTAAGAGAAAGATAAGTCTTCACATCATCATTGTTTAAATTTCACAGGAACCTACACATGCTCACATGGAGATGGACATATGGGAAAATATGTGTATTTTTCCTCAGTTATATGGCTCAAATATTTAGGTCCAAGAGGTAGGTCTTACTGAGTACCTTCTCCATAGAATACTTGAAAAGCTAACAGATAAAGAAAAGATACTCTTTTACATGAACATAAATCAAAGATTAGCTGACCTACACTGGTAAAATCAAGCTAAGTAAGATCAGATTCTGACTTTATCATTTCAAGTAGCCACTGGATAGTTTAGTCTTCCTTCTCAGCCTCCCAGTCATTTTCTGAAAAACTGTGGTTAGCAGGGATCTTTTGTTTAAAAGCCACAATTTACAATAAACGTGTTGTTTGCCCTCTGGCTTGACATCAAAGACAGTTTCATAACGAGGGTGGCTCCTACTGAATTATATTTCCCATCAGTTTGCAGAGAAGTGGGGCACCTATTACACAAAGGCAATTGTTGACTGTACACAGCCTCAGAGGGAAGCAACACAGCGTCTAGTTTACTTCACATTTTTTAAATACATCTCTTGAAAGCATCCATTCCAATTAGGAAAAAATCGCTTGTACTTGCAACAAACTTACTTGTTAGAGTTCAAATGCTGAAGCCCATGTCTGTGTTGAAGGAAGGGCAGGGACTCTGCCAGGCAGGAGCTCTAGAGGAGGCCATACAAACATGTTTGGCTCCTGCTTAAAACACAGAGAGAAGAAAATATGTATTTTCATGACCAAACAGAAAGAAAAAAAGGATTTAATGATCACATCTGAAAAAACATTAGGCAGAGTATGACTGTGAAGCCTTTGTATACTGCCTGCTTTCCACCAATGCTCCTCTTCTTTTTTGAGTCCCATGGTTTTTTTCTGCAGTCGGTTGATGAAAACTTCAGATGAGCCTTTTTAACCCAAATCTGTTTGACTTCTTTCAACATCATTTCACATTTTGACCAAAAGGTTAGTGATGTGTTTTCCTTGAAAAACTTGTGAAAAGTCTTGCCATTCCATTTTTTCTTCCCCCTACCCCTGATACTAGGTTCTACTCAAGCCTTCACAGAATTTAGTGCTAAAGAATACAATATAAGGCTCTCCCTTCTAAATCTGAACATCACTGTTCACATCATCACTGTTCATATTATTACTTCCTGACAGGCAACATAATATGATCTCTGGATATTCACTACCACCTTCCATACGCTTTGAATTACAAATCCTCTTGGTACAAGTTGATAAGGTGAATTTCAGAGGCCAGGACAAGGTCTTCACAATGCACCAACAACAATCAGGTCCTGCTCCAAGTGATTGTCCCCTGTGGTTGCCACACCACAGACAGTTCCTGCAACAGGAGGGGCTGCCTTCATGCCAAGTTGCTGTCCTCCCTGCGCCCCACTCCACCATCCCCACAAATCTCACAAATCTTATGGAAAACCTTGATGGTGGCTGGCAGAAGGACAAGCAAAGTGCCTCAGTGAAGCAGTGAGAGGCAGAGCAAATCACAAATATTTGCACTACTCTGAACTCCACTATCTCACGTTGAAGGAGTACCTCTCTGACATTCTTTGCCAGCATGGAACTGCCCATCCAACTTCCTTCACTCCTTATACAAACTTACCTGAACTTCACAGTTGGAAACAGGACCCACTTGTTTTCTGGCTTTGTCTCATGGCAATGAATGCTCATAGCAGTATTACTAATTCCACCATAGATTTCTCCCAGATGTGATGCGAGTTGCAACCAACAGTTTGAAGCTGATTACAGGAGACCCCAGCATTCTACTTGAAAAGACACACTGAAGTTGTGAAGAAGGCTCTGAAAAATGAGCTGAGGTAAAGCAGTAGGCTCAGACAAGACAGAGAAAAATAGAAGAACACATTTTTATTTTGGTCTAAGCGAAGATGAAAGCTCTCGGCATGTCTCCCCTGCAACTCACAGGACATCAAGCCAAAGGTGATGCTGGTCAGTGCTTGTTTCACTGCCTGGAGCCTGTTCCCAGCGGTGAGGCTAGAATCACCTCCTCACCAAACCATCAGGAGACAGTGGGCAGCTCTTGGAGGTGCTCTAAGCCTCAGACCAGCCAGGGCAACGTGGTGCTGGACTGGGCCACTCAGCACAGCCCCTTGCAGAGCTGCAGCACCCACTGCCTCACGCAGCTCTCACTTCTCCAGATGAACTCAACATCCTGTTTAGCACTTCATTTTGTGCACAGGCAATTGGTTTTTCACTGAGGAAATAAGCTCTCCCTGTTCAGCATCACACGTACATAAATACGTATTCACATACAGACACGTGCATGTGCACACACAGACAGCAGTCGTTTAAAGCCCTGTGGGCGTCTTCTTTCATATTTCTACCTTGTGGCTTGAGGAAGCCAGGAAATGTAAAAAGCAGTCCAAAAGTTAGGGGAAGAAACAGATAGAAATGCCTTTTCCACAGAAAACATGAAGCAGGTCCCAGGCTGACTGGCCCAGTCCTGCTGGCTCGCTTTGAGCCTTGCTTCCTCCTCTTCCTCCTCCTCTGTGGCTTCTCAAGGGTTTCCATGCCACATGTGCCAGTCAGGCACTGCTGAATCACACCCACTGCTGCAGAAATCACCTTCTCCACATAAATTCAGAATTTTACCAGTGCTTATTATGGCTTTTAAATTCTCTTATTGAAGTATCACACCTCTCTTACTAAGATTTTAATCAGCATTTCCACTGGAAAGCCTTACTCTCAGAGTTATAAAACCTGCCTGTATAAAGTTGATTACCACCGAAATTTAAAAACCAGCTCCTTGGCTCACAGCTATGTTTCTTTCTTGCTTACATGATCTCTGTTTGCAAAAGCTGATATAAATTGGTTTGGCAACCTTGTTTAATTCTAGGCATAAACAATTCCTGACTTAAGAGGCATTTTTTCCAGTGTGCAGAAAGTGGTGGAATGAAATTATTGAAGTTACCTACTACAACTTTAAAGTATTACCCTGGATGTCTTTTTTTTTTTCTTTTAAATGTTGGCATTTTTTTACATAGGAATGCAACTAAAGAATTTAAATTCAAAGAATGTTTTTAAATGCTGAGTATTTTTGGAACTGTGCAGTGCTTAATGGGAAGGAAATCACAGGAGGTTAAAGACTTTCAAAATACATACCAGCACCTCAGTGCCAACAACCCATATCACTTCAATGAACTGTGCAGTATGTGTTGGCATGATTTATGCAGCAATTTTAAAAGAATCCGTAGTGTTTGTTTATTACCACAGTATGATTGATGGGTTCCTAAGTGCACGGTGACACAATCAGCTGAGCTACTACGGCTGGGAGTTTGATAATTTGTGAGTTACAGCCATTACAGGACGTCGCTTCAGCCAACGGCCAGAGCTGTTAGGGCATCGGTGACCTCAGAGAAACCGCGGTGAGGTGAGACCTGCTGCCTGGGGTGTCACTGTCAGACCTTCTCTCCCTGCTGCCCGACTTCCCTGGCTCTCCTGCTCTCCTCCTTCCCTGCCCCTCCCTGGCAGGGGCTGCTGCCCAGCTTCCCTTTTGGCCCAACGAGGAATTTCATCAAGTCCTGCTCTCGCCATTGCCCCTTCCAAGTGCTAAAAGGCTGATCACCAGCATAAGGTAAAGCACAGAGCAGCAAAGGCTGCCCAACCACTGTTTGCTAACTGTGACCCACTTTGTGGCAGGCGACCATGTAGACAAAGCCACCAAGTACTCCAGGTACCAACAGACCCATCCCTGGGAAACGCTGGAACAACCTCAGTCCTTTCTGGAAAAAATATCTCAAGTTTAAGTTTACATACAAAACACTGGATTTAGGCATTTATTTGAAACACAAACACACAAAAACCAAGAATAAAAGAAATTTTATTTATCTTTTATTTTTTTTTACAAAAATAAACAATTTGAGAAACAAAAGCACATTTTTTCCTGACTGTACAAACTACAAAACAGTATGACATTGGTCACTTTAGCATTTACTTCATTGCTTTCACTGAAAGCAAATTCTTTAGACACACCCTGCCTTTAAGATGCATTTTATATAGAATTAAGGCTAGCATTCATTTGACATCATTAAGGTCATTTACTTCATTCACTCTAAGAGTCAGCAAGCGATGCCTTAGAAAACCAAGGACCTCATGATAAAAGGTATGAATAACTGCAAGATAGTCGTTAAATTAGCACTGTTCAACCAGCTGGACTGCTTTGCCAGTCTGTCAAAGATGTGGCTTCCTGAACAATTCAAACTGATTCAACACAAGACTTAAGCACAGGCTTAATTGTAAGCATATGCTTAGGCCTATCCAGCAAAGCACTCAGCACTCGGGTAAGACCCTGCCCTTTCAGTGGGACTATTCATATGCTTATGTGATTTGCTAGATCTACAAAATGGCTCTTTCAAATTAAAAATGAAACTTTATGATAACAGTGGAAGCAAAAATGAAAATTAGTTGCAGTCTTGCAATTCTAAACATAAGCAATTCCTTCCGTTTGACAAATATGCCGGCATTGCATATTCCATAGTTTTAACACAAATGCTGATTGTCCTCAGTATCGTTTACTATTCAGCAGACAAACTGATATGCTTCAGTTCCTCTGTTGTGATTGTACGTGCCCAAATAAATATCAGTGTGGAGGATACAGGCTTCCCAGAGAAATGATCAGCTTTCATCCCCAGACACACATGTATAGGTCAGAAATGTTATGCTAACCTTGGTTAGAAAAGCCAGAGCTGCCAGCTGATTTATAACCAAAATTATACTCTAACAGTGTATCATCTCTTGTACTTTGCTTTGGGTTGTTTTGTTTTGTTTTTAAATCACATTTTTAAAATCTTGCTTTATTGCACATTCATCCTGGTCATGCAGGTTATGTCTTTAAAGTTTCCTTTAGCACTCTATAGATTAGAATGAGTAATAGTGCAATTATTTCTCCAGCCACAGTCACCTTCTACCTAACAGCTGCCTATATTTATACACAGACAGCTCTTATCACTCACGCATCAGACTGAGCCATTTTAGGTGTCAGTCTGTCACCTTCACATATGTTATCTTGTCAGGATCAGGCACAATATGATTTGAGGCCATCTTGAAGAAGACAAGCTGCCGACCTGCATTGGATAGGAAAGGGGGGGAAGGGGAAAACATTTAGAAGTGATGAGCAAAAGGTTGCCTACCTTAAAACAGTGACATTTCAAATTCTATTCCAACCTATGCATTCTTCAGGCCATGCAAGACTGAACTCTCTCTTAACTTCAGCTAGTTAAACCTGAACGCTTTTTGTCTAAAATGGCACTGAAGTTCTCCCGGTTTCAGTATCTTTACTCTTACCTAATCATGGTCAAGACACAGCTGTGCACAGCTAACACAGTAAATGAAGGAAAGGTCTGAAGTTTTTAACACAAATTCCATGTGGTCTTTAAAAAACTAATTTGAGACTCCAACTGAGAAAAACAGGCTTTAGTTCAGGGCTTAAACGAAGGACACCCTTTTGGTTGTACAGAGGCAGAATCATATTTGCATGCCTGATCTTTACAAAACTGATCAGTGCAATGTGTATTAAACATGACTTTCTGGAACAGCTCTTGCTGATCACTTTGTAGCTCTAGGTTTTAAACAAGCTGGAACAAGGTTTCTAGTCCTCAGATAAAAGGCAGCAGCAAATGACAACTGCCTGGGTAGCATAAGGCACCTGCTGCACGTATATCCAAGGTCAGCGGGGGCTAAATTTGGCAAGGTTTGCTCGTTTGGTATCTATGGGAGCCAGAGCACAGCTCTTCTATCTCCCCACACTCACTGACCTGGCACCTTATTCACATTCCTGCCTCCCAACAAGCTGCTGCTGCCCCACAGACCTGCAAAATCACTGCCTTTCCTGGCAGCAAAAACGATAGAGATACACTCCATATCTGCTGTGCTCTGCCTTCCATCTCTAACCTTGAGAAAATCAAACACGATTTGCTCCCAGCCTACCTCTCTAGGGGGCTCCCATAACACTATTTTCTTTAAAAGTATCACATGGCAAATGGGATGCCTCAACCGCTGAGCCAGTTTCCGAGCTGCAGGTTTCAGGGACTCAAGTGCTCATGCATTAGGAATGAGATGGCAAAGGGAACGACAAATAAGACTACAAATATTGCTACTAGGTCCCATTAGCTTTTGATATTGTAACCTGAGATAGGAGCTGCTATAAACTTCCTATGAATTCCCCTGAGCCAGAATAAATACTTTTTTCGTGTATTAATTATTTTCAACATTCCAGCTACAGATAGTCTGACATGATGACCTAGTAGTCACTGGCTAGCCATAGGCAAGGTTAACAGAAATTAGTATATTCTTGGTTCCATGGAAGTGCCTGTTAACACCTCCCAGAAGCACAAAAATGCAAAAAAATAACATTCTAGATCCTGTGGTTTGGTAACCTGGGGTCCACGTGCTTGGTCTTCTAGGGCCAGCTCCTGTGAGCCAGTCTGTAGTTTCTGCTCCCCTGACAGCTGGCAAAGAGAAGCCTCACCAAAAAAGAAGTTGCCTCAGCTGAACCTTCAGAAACTACCTCACTTCCAGATGCTGCTAGTGACTCCCACAGCCCAGCACAACACCCTTCCCAAGCTGTATTAAAACACTTAGAGCAGCCAGAATAGGTGACTCCGTTGCTGCTTCTGCTCCACAGCACCCAGGACCTACCTGTCCAAGTCGTCTGGTTAGTTAGGACAAAAGCTTTGCACTGGGAGTAGCTGTCACAGATCTCAATGGCTTCGCTGACATCAAACACAGAGAGGAGACAGCCCTTGTGGTGGTAGGATGGCCAGCATCTGTAGTTCTCATCAGGAATATAGGCTTCAGGCACCCGTCTGTACTCTGCAAATCAGAGCAAAGCAGTCATTTGAAAGCTCCAGTAAACTGGTTGTTTTTAACAGGCAAGGTTTATTAGAGCAGCTTAGGAGCAGGATATATGACGGAAAAGCTGACGGTTTAGACTGTACCAGCCCTGGTTTACTCCCAAACGTGTTTATAGCTCTGCACCTTACTTTCCTTTTCCTTTCCTCCTTTCTTCTTCTCACCTTTTTCTCCAGAAAGTGTCTGTAAATAAACAGTCTGTGCACAAAACCCCTTCCCCACTGCGGAGGCAAGGCTTTGGTTTTATTAGGAGTTTTACAGGAAGAATGTCCCATTGAATAAACAGCATCCACTTGAATGAACTGACTCACTGTCCTACTTCTCAACAGTGAGCAGGATTGTCGGGGTGAGACCTGACCAGGCGTTCCCAGCCCTCCCTCTCCCTCAGCAGAGCATGCTATTTTTCTCTGGCTCCTTTAGAGGAGGAAGAAAAGACAGGCTTTTAATTAAGCAAACTTTTTTTGCTTGCTCAGATTAGGACAAAAGAGGAGTTGCTTGATGGGCCTCTGAAGAGAAGGGGGGGTGGAAAAAGTAGCGGGTGCATGTCATCATGGTCCTCGCCCAGCGTCTCTGTGCTGCCCCACCGACTGCTCCTCTCCCTTGGCTGCCGTTCAGTCTCACTTGCCTTTATGAGCTGCCTCTTGTTCTCTGTTCACAGCTCCTCTCACTTTCCCAGCCACTAACAGGGCTTTCTCTAATGAATGCATCAGCAAATTCAGCTGATCATTTATAAACATTTCTATTTAGCCTCCAGACGCACAAATTAATGGTTCCCTCCTGTCTCTCCTCCCCCTGTCCTATTCAAAAAACTAAATACATTCTATATTTCTTCTAATTGTATCTATTATGGAAACCAGAGCTGCCTGCCCTGACTCACAGCCTATTCTTAAGTGACTTCGGTTCAGGCATTTTCTGCCTGGCTCTGCTGATTCAGCCTGCTGATATTTCATACAGCACACTGTACGAACAGCACTGAGTCAAAGGCAAGTGTGTCTGCTACTCCAAACTGTCAGTATTTCAACTGGGAAAAGAAGCACACATTCACAAGTGCTCATTCTCACCACACAGTCTGAAATAGTGGGAAACAAATGTAGTAACTGCATTCTATTTTAAGAGCCTTAACTCATTTAAAAGTATCATTAGAAATATTCCCAAATAAGAAGCAAAATCAGAGCTGATCATGTCCCAGTTAAATCAAAAGCAAAAAAGTTTTCTTAATTGAGGAAATGCAGATTCATGTAGAAAAAAACCAAGAAAATCAAAATTTAGTTTCACATGATGACCGGTCATTCCTCCATCAAAAATATTTATGCATGTCATCTGAAGAGAAGTCATAGCAGAAATCAAACTGTTGGCTAGTAAAAGTCCATTTTCTTTCCCAGTTTCTGTATCAACTGTAGCATAACAATAATTGAATGTAATAGAATGCTCTCTTATCTCCACATGGCAACTGCTGAGTATTGGTTTGTACCTCACAGCCTAGGACAGTAAAATGATGCGCACAAATCAAAAGAAAAAATCAATTCCCTGAAGTTAACACTCTATGTAACCATTTGTATCAGCATACATGCTATGTTGACAGGATAGAAAATGTGATTATCCAAGCTCCTTTTTGCACACCACAGAATGTGCCAATCCCCAGGCCACTAAGGGCATTCACAGAAGGGTGGTCCTTGCTTGGGCAGCAGGAGATGAAGCATCTGCCTGATTCTGTGACAGCAAGGGAGCATGTCCCAGCCCTTCTCCAGGGCACTTTGGGAGTCTGACAGGCTGAGGCTGGGAGGGAGCTGCAGCATCCCTCAGCACATCATCACGGCACTAAGAGAGCAGCCCTACATCACATCATGTATTTTATTTCACACAAGGGAGCAGCCCACTTTGAGGATCCTTATTTAATATTTAAAATATTTGAACTCCTCTGAACATAGATATGCTTTGTAATAGGCCTTCCCTTCTCTTCAGCACTGCTCCCAGTACAGCTCTCAGGGGTTAGGCCGTCAGCTGACATATGCAGATTTCAAAAGAGCAGAAGTGATTTACATGACCTGAGGATCTGTCAGGGGCAGGAGATAGAGTTCTCCCTTTCCATTGCCTTTTTCAAGGTGCCCAAGCCTGGTAAATCATCCGGGCAGCTTAGACACATTAACCAATGGAGTTGGGCCAGCAGTAACTGCAATGGCAAGGTCCTGGTTTGAGTGTGCAAGTGAGGATGGAAACAGCCATGCCAGAGAGGACTCACCACACAGCAGAGCCCTTCTCTCCTTGCTGCTCCCTGCAGTTCCTACATGAGGGAAAGCCACAAACGTCTGATGCTGTTTGTCACACAGACGCACACACATGCACACACTTTGGTGAGAACGCATGAAGTTCTTTATTAAAAAGATCTGACTCCATTTTATAGTATTTTTATAAAGTCCAGGAATTGGGGGAGAAGGTTGACATCTCTCCCCATCCCATTGGTCAAGACAGCTGTCCATCAGCTGTCCATATTTCTAAGAACAGGAATGAAAACTTTCCTTGAATTTGTGAAAACACTGCCAGTGTTTACACACCCGTGCACGAAAAACAACCCAAACTATGAAAACTGTGAAACAGAAGAGAAGGCTGAAAAAATCAGGGCGACAAACATCTCCCATGACTCATGGAAACAAGTAACAGGAACATGGCAGTGTGACACAGATGCAAAGAGCATTTTCCTTTGGCTGTGAGATCACCAAGCACCACACAGGCAGGAAGGCAGCCCCTCTCCTCCTTGTGTGGCAAGCAGCAGTGATGGCTGCCTGGGAGTGCCTTCCCTTAGGAGCATCCCAATGGGAAGGCAGCCACAAGGAGTAGGGAGAGGGACATGTGATGGCCCTGCAGCCTGGTTCCTGCTCCCACACCAGCCAGGCACTCCTGCTTGCCCTGGGAAGCCAACACAGGGCCTCTTCTGAAACTATTACAGTCAAAACTGACCAGAAACTCATTGCCACACCAACCAAGTGGTGATCTAAGCAAACTGAGCTTCTCTTCAAAACTCATTCCATCTCCAGCAGAGCAAGGCATCTGCCTTGTCCATTTGCATAGTAAAGGCAAGTATCCCTGGAATCTCTTACTTGCATAGTGTCGATGTAGGGAGCTTAGCCTTTAGCTCTTATTTGTCTGAGTTGTGAAAACATGCACTCCTCTCACATGAACTGGAAGGACCCTCCTGAAGGATGCTCCTCCACTGAAATGTGTGCCAGCAATGACATTAGGTCCAGCCCTCAGCAGAGCTGGGCTTCCCCTACACCTTTAAATTGGACACCACAGTGCAGCTACTCAATTAAGCAGTACTCCAATGGTTTAAAGACAGCTCCAGCTCAAGTTTTTGTCCTGCCAAGACCTGAAACTTGCTTAAATGGAGTCCCTGGAATTTGAAGGCTCACAGCAGTAAATCACATCATAAAAAGGTCAAAGTTCTGGTCAATTTCCAGACTAATGGTGTTTAAAACCAATAAATGCTTGCCTAATACTATAAATGCAGCCATAAATTTACACTTTTGTGTAGATACACATAGCTTGACAGAGAGTACATAAAGTCTATCAAGGTAATGGCAAGGAATAGATCAGAGAAATGCAAGGTATTCCTACTGGTATCAGCAGAAAAAGAGCTCTTTCCTCAATCAACTAATTTTGTGAACATTGAAGCAAATAAATGCAATGCAGTAAGCCTGATCTTGATGTCACTTAGAATGCATTTACTCCAGAGTTTAACATAGGGGAGGTAATACAAGAGCTCATAATTACACAGTTAGATTCTACTCCAAAGCATTTTTTTCTTGTAAACATTTTGGAACATCAAGATACGTTGCTATGCTGAATCCAGGCAATCCTCAAGAGTTTTGTTTTGTGATAGCTTTTATAGTTTTAAATATTTTACAAGGTTATTCTAATCAATCAAAACATGCTGCTTTGATCAGGCCAAACTCTTAGAAGTTGCTTAGCATGTTACCCTCATCTGCACATGTGCCACAGTGATCCTCAAACCAATATCACTCACTCACTTGTTGTGACAAGTAAGAGAAGCATCTTTAAAAGCAATCTGCAGCATCATTAACCTGTGCAAGAGCTATAAAAAAGGCAAATGCTTTAAATTCTTATTCTATTTTTTTTCCTATCAAAAACCACCTGCATTGTCCCAAAGCTGACTACTATCTATAAACATACTCATTTTCACTGCAGTAGACTGAATCATATAAAGAGCTCCATGAAGTATATAATAAACTATGTGAAACCGCCTGTGGTTTCCCCCTTTTAGCCTGTCTGAATCACCCTAAATCTGACTTTAATCAGTCCTAATGACCGTTTATTTCAGCCACAGCAGCCAGACTGCATTTTTACTACCAACTACAGCTACTTGTTGGGGATTTGCCCAGTTGTCTTATCACCTGCCAATACACTGTGGGTCAATGAAAGAGACACAACCATGTTCATCCTTGAGAGAAAAATCATGTTTCTCCTTTTTATCCCCCCTTTTCTCCTCCAGTCTCAAGAGGATCACTGGCAGTCGATTCTGGAATTGCTTTTAATTGCTTTGCTCACAAGTAAGCAGAAGGAGTCTGATCTTGCCAATATCAGCAAGAAGTGGTATTGAGCAGTGTTTTGCTCTACAAACAGTCCCCTCTGATTCCCAGGGAGCTTTTGGAGAACATTATTGGATCTAAAAAAGACAATAATACACTGATGTTTTTAGCATGCTTCATTTTACACTGAACTTTTCCTCATGTTCCAATACCTCACAGTTAAACATGCTTCTGACAACAAGCCCCACTCTGCACAGTTTGCTACAGGGAGCAACTTTTTGGTACGTCTGAGGAAGCGAGAGGGCAGGCCTGTCCCTGCCTCTGCTTTCAATCAGTCCTGACGCATCCCAACTGTTTGGAAAGACAGGCTGGCGTGGCAGGGCACCGTCAGACCGGGAGATAGCCCCGCTCCTCTGGGGAGTGCTCCCGTCCTCCGGGGGCTTCCTGCGCGGGCTTGGGAGCGAGGCGAGGCTTGGCGCTTTTGAGGCGCTTCCATTGTGCTGGCAGTAGAGCCGTATTTAAATCGGTATGCAGGCTGTCACCGAAATACAAATAAATAACGAGAGGAACGACATGTTCCCTTACATTTTATTCCTGTTAACATGACACAGCTGGAGCATTATTCCTGCCTCGTGCCCCACATCCCAGAGAGCTGTTCCATACCCACAGCCACCCCTGTGGTACACACCAATTCACCAAAGGCAATGAGCCCAAAATGTCCTACAGATGCTTAAACATTGCATGTGGTCCACTTGATCATAAAAACAACAATGCTGATGACGGACAAGCCAGAAGTTGCCTAGGGTCATGTGTTGGGGCATTTAAGCTTGAAGGCAAATGCCCATAGGATTTATAAAAGACACTCAGCGACCTCTTTAGTGTTCTGGAAGGGAACTGAGGACCTCAGAAGAAAGCTTTTTGCTGTGCTGCGCCAAGTTAGACGGGGAGAAGTGTAGCAACAGCAGAACACATTGCTCAGGGATCAGGGTAAATGGTTTGCACGGTGGTGGAGATACAAGTGAGCTGCACAGGCCCACACGGAGCAAAGGAACCTGCTCCCCTAGCCCCGTGTGCTGGCATTGTCTGGCTCCTGGTGTGAGCCCTCCCAGCAAGGCAGGCTGTAAAGGGGGAGTTTTCGCCCTATGCACCTTCCCCCACAGCCTTGAGGGCTCTGGGAAAGGGACACCAAAAGCACATGTATAAAAATAATTTATAAATATATAAAGCCAATAAGATTTATTATAATGTATCACCATAGAGCAGGAATCTGGGCTGCAGTTTGTTCCTGATTTCAATAATTCTTGGGTGGATTTACAATTTCCTAAGCAGGTTGCTATAGTGACCCTGCAGAATATTTTTTTCAAAACACTGTTGTACTGTAAATATTTACATACAGCATAATCCTGCCAAATTGTCTTGAGACAAAGGAAAACACAATGTGTCTTTGCTTTATGTCCAGCTTCCAGCCTTTTTAGCTTTGAGAATGTGCTTTCAGCTAACAACAGCAGCTAATTACAGTTTTCTGTGGGCTTGCACACCCCCAGACCTAATAATGGGTCATTTATTAGCTTTAATGAATAACAAAGCTATCAGATTTACGAGTGTTAGCTGATTTCACGCATTTCTGAGTAAATTCTGAGTTAACTGAAGGGCTAGGGCTTAGCTCAAGGGCCAGATACTCAGTTGGTACAAATTTGATTGAAGTAATAAAAACGTTGATACTGGGGCATGACTTTACTGATGAACATCAGTAGTTTTTTTATAGTCTCCTTAATCTGGATAATTAATGGAATGACTTAATCATTTTTAGATAACATATGTCAAAAGAAATACATGGTTCCTGTTTTAATTCACATTCTTCTGGATTCCAACGAGAGAGGACAAGAGCCAATAGAATATAAAAGCATTTGTTCCTGGTGTTGTTTTAAACGCTGCAATGTTCCCATATCAACATGAACAGCAGTGTGATTTATGATTGCAGAGCGCATACACAGCTATCGAATGTCTCCCACGCCTCCACTCTAAGATACTAAACCAAAGTCCAGAGCATAATATAATTTACAGCACTATAAAATCTTTACAACTGAAGCACAATGAAAGCTTAATATCCAAGACCTTCTGTAATATGACTATGTCATCTTGTTAAACTTTATTTATGGGAACACTAGGGCTGACGAGCTTTCTTCATGTTGCTTCCCTACTGCTTATCAATATCACCTTTCTCACTTTGTGGTGTTCATAGGAGGTCTTCCTTTCAAAAATATGAGTTCACATAGATAGCATGCTGTTTCCTCAATGTTAATGTTTTAGTTACGGCCTTACATGACTTGCTCAAGATCATGATCTTGTCTTTCCTAGTATGAATTTACAATGTTCTGTCCAAGATAATGCATCATTCCAAGCATTTAAGACCTAAGACAAATTCTGAAGCACCATTACCTGAACCTTCTGTAGTTTCTTTTCAAAACCAAACCAAAACAAAACCTTACAATTCTTGGATCTGAATTCTCCTCCCATTCTTTTAGGATTTCAAAATAGATCACGCACAAGAAAGGCCTTATTTCATCACAAACTTTTACATGCCAGGGGACTGGCATCACAAATTCTTGTCATTTCTAATATTCGTGAGCGCAAAAGTCCCGGGAGTGAGTCATCTTGTGAGATTTCAGTCATCTGGAGCAAAATGGATGCAAACCTGTGCATCCCCCATCTTGGCACCCACTGGATATAAATGCAATGCTGATTAACTCCAGCCTGGCCTGAGAACCACCAAATGATCATCTTTAATTTTATCTTACCTTAGCACTGGCCTGAAAAACACCCTTCTTGAACTTTCTCTATGCTGCAGAGCAACACAGAAGACATTTTATAAAATCATGCAAACATAAAAATATATTTTGTCAAAACAAGGCCAAAGCAGGACCTCAACCTACAGCTTAGGAAAATATCCCAGTTTTTCCTTTTCATTCCTGTCTACCCTTCCACCAAGAACTATACAAAATATTCCATCTGCTCAGCTGTTCAGCCTTGGTTTCAGTGGTGAGGATGCAATCTCTGTTGGGAACATCCTGCCAGTAGAAGAGGCTGATTCTGTGGACATCACTCCCTTCCAGGACACCTGTCACCCTCTCCTGCAACTCCACTGTACCAAAGGAGAGTTCCTCATTCCATTATCTCCAAAAAAATTCAGATTAATAATTTCTAATTCCATAATCTCTGGATTGAAAATTTTAAAATCTAATTCCAACATGGTATTAGTATCAAATATCAGTCAAATACCAGTTGAGAAAAGATTATGGTTGGAATTAAAATGATAAAAGTGAGTATGTAGGCACATTTTAACCCTCATGATATGACTTCTTCACATTTGTCTGGCAAGGAAAGGGAGTCTTAAAATAGAAATAAATAACACCTTTTCTGTTTGGTTTAAGTGGCCCTAGAACAAACTAGAAACAGGCCTGCACATCTTAAAGGCATGGCAGCTAAGTCTGAGAATACATCTAATCTGAGTATAATTTCTAGTAAGATACCCAATTCCTCAGGCTTGTCCCTGAGGTTGTGAACATTTTCCTATCAAGAAATTCAATACTACACTCATGGTATTTAACATACATTATCCAATACGTTACACAAAGCATTTATATATTTTCAACATCTTTGAAAAGATGTGAAGTGCCTAAGTCCATTAGCACAGTCCTGCAAACAAAACAGGCTCCTTGCAGAGCAGGGCATTACCAACCATGAACATGGGTGTAGTGGATTCTGTGTTATGTTATCCAGGAATCTACAGAATTAAACGAACACAAACATATGTAATAATTACAGTAGCTAAATATACACGGAGCTCTGCTTCGTATCAGTGAAAACCTGCACTGATACATTGACTACTGCTGCCCAAAGCTTCTCTCTTTGGGAGTCTTTATAAACATGACAGACCTCTAAAATTCAGTAACTTCACCTTGTCCTGATACTGCAGTGAAATCTGGAATCAACCAGCATCATAGACCAGCTTCATCTCTCCTGGCACTTCTTCAACAATGGACATGTTTGTACTATTGATTGTACTGCTGAAAATAATTTTGCTGTGTTGACAGGTATCACTCAGCACAGATTGTGACGAAAAGCTAAAATTAGAAAGTTAAATGAACACCTGCAACAATTTTCCTGCCAATTTTACAACAAAATAAATATTGAATTATTCTGATAAGTGGGTCAAATTCATCCCTGGTATCACAGTCCTTTGAGGTTAACAGAGCTACAACCAGAATGAATTTGGCTTCTGAGTCTCTTTCACTGAGCAAATGCTTCACTGAACTTTTCAAACTCCCTGTGCCAACATTCATCTTCATTTAGAACCCATCTCTCCCTCTTTGCTGAGCTTTTGCAGAAAAGCCATAATTTTCCTATCAACTTGCAGTCAATTATGCTGGCAGTTTGACATGAACACTGTACATACACAAAAATAATTTGCAAAACAGCTTTTACAATTGTTGGGCTTAACAGTCATTTCCAGCACACATAATATTCTTTGACATGTACAATTCCACAGCTATCCTTCTAGGAAGAACATGCACCACTTCGTACCACAGCTTGAATAGCATACAGACGTATTATGAAAAAAATACTGTTATTCAGCCCTGTTTTCATCCTGTACTTTTTTCTAGTTTTTTATTCTATTGCTAGCAGAAGCTGAGGGACACACCATTTTTCCCTTGCAAAGGAAGTAAAAATTTTATTCTTCCAACCTACAAATGTTTATGTTACAAGAAATTCCTTTCAAGTCCCAGGAAACGCACGGGGGCTTACAGCCTCAGGATTGGATTCTCCCCACTATATGTTCAGGTAGGTTCTGATACTACAACAGCAGTGTGTGGATGTGATAAAACATATTTTCCAAAAATCTGTCACGGAGAACTCCCTTTGGATTTCCTTATTCCCATTACAGCCTCCTCACACTTATGGATGTCCAGGTACATCACATAGTGAGAAGAGTTACAGCAGGCTCCCAGGAAGCAAAAAGCAGATAAAATACTATCACATGCATGATTTCAAGGACGACTGAGCTTTGTTTTCCACACATTAGCCCGTGCAAACCTCACAACAATGACAAAGTCTCAGATTTTAAGTATCAAGAAAGATGACTTTACCAGCTTTCGGCACCCGGGTTGTGTTCTGCAGGTACTCCCCACTCTTATACAGACTCAAAACTCTCTCCAGCTGAGCAGCTGTCTCATCTATTCCCCAGTGAAGTTCTCCTTTAAAAGCAGAGGAAAAGAATGACTTAGATGAGGAGCATCCTGCACAGGATGAAACAAGGTTTCATTTGAACAAAGCCCTAAGCATGGGAGCTCCGTGGTGCCCTGCTCCATGGCAGGGTTGTGACAAGTCAGGTTTCACACCTGACATGACCCAGGCATTCCAGAGGCTGGCTTGTCCAGCTGGCAGCCCCAGGCCTGCAGACACAAAACACTGAGGAGAACTCCCCACATGAGCTCAACATCGGCCAATACAGGGAACTCCAAAGGTTTGCTTGCTCATTAGCTGTAGCCCAGCATCATCTATTTTCCCTTCAGATGCATACTGGAGCAAGGCACTGAAAAACCCTCAAATCAATGTTACAGGCAACTACTCTTGTCTCAAAGCCACTACACCTTGGTAATCAGTGAGGATCTAAGGAAATGTCGTTTGTGTGTCTGGCTTTTGAGGTATAAAACACCGCTGGTATCATTGACAATGAGAAAATATCCTGGCTTTTATCATTAAAATTTCCCTTTCCAGGGACAGAAGTTCTTCCAGACCCCACAAGGAATTGCACTCTGATGCAGTTCACCCCAGAGCTGAGGTGTCAAGATGAAACAAATATCTCTGTGAAGCCTAAATAAAATCTAAAAGTGGGATTTCTCTGGTGTATGGGCCCATTTTTGCCTTCTTGGTATGGGAGCAATTTTATCCTGGATAGAAAAACAATCTAGTTCTATCGCAGTGAGCACAAAAGCAGCACCCTCCCCTCCCAAACATAATAGTTACACCAAAAAAGCAACTACTTGGCATTACCATGTTTATTGTGATTACCTGTTGCATTGACTATCTTATCCAGTAATGGTCTCAGGGAAGATGGAGCACTGTGTGGAAGAAGATAGGTAAAAAAAAACCTGCAATAGAAAAGTAACCAATATTGACTTTTTTTTTACAAGAGTTTACAAACATCTGATAACTCCTGAACATCGTAAAAAATAAATTCCTATTGCCACTGACCTATTCAGGAAATATAATGGTATTCTATACTCAAATAAATACATAGCTGAGACTACTCACACACAGCTGCCTGGCATACCTAGACCACACTGCTACATACAAGGCTGCCTTGTACCTATGTGTAAATGTTCCATTAATACAGCAATTTGCTGTGAAGCCCCATGGATTGTGGCTATTTGCAATGCTGTCTGTACTTTAACAAACTAAAAGGATGCCATCAACCCTGTAAATCTTGGGCTTGGTTTTTATTCAAACCTTGAAAGTGCATAAAGTAGATTTCTGTTCATTTCTAATAAATAAAATTACTATTTTCTTTACTACAGTTTTCTTAGACTTTCAAATTAATTGCCAAGAGAAAGCCACCTTCTATTGTTTTAATGCTGCTGGAATACAGAACGTCCTCTCTGTTCCTATTATTTATCTATAATCAAGATGCATTCTATTGACTATTCATTGATGGAGGCAGAATCACAGAATCACAGGATCACAGAATGGGGGAGGTTGGAAAGCACCACTGGAGGTCAGCTAAGTCCAGCCTCCCTGCTCAAGCAGGGCTCCCTAGAACAAGTTACTTAGGAACACGACCTTGTGGCTTTTAAATATCTACAGAGAAGGAGATTCCACAACTACATTTTAATATTTTTTATTACAAAAGAAAAAACAATGCGCCATCACCATCCCTTGAAGTACATTTAATTTTCATATTCTTCCTTTAGCATTCTACTATTCTGCCAATACTACTACCTATTGCAACTAACCCAGAGTCACAGAAACCTAAGATGGAGATGGACAGGTCAGGATCTGACAATATAAACAGAACTACTGGACATACATATTAGCTAGTGAAAAGAACAGGAACACAATGGGGAAATTGCCCTGCTTCACATCTAACTTGCAAAGCAAAGTAAACAAATTTTCATATACAGAGGCCCCATTGTCAAATGGAAACCCCCAGGGACTCATACCCAGGTGGGAGACCAGAAGATGCTTTACATATGCACAAATTAGAAAATTCAGTTAAGGATACCAAAAATTGATCATAGTGGCAGGTATTCTTGAGCTGACACTCTACTTACACAATGAATATTTCTTTGAGAATGTAGCTCCCTTTTTGATCCCAAACAAAAACAATGTTTATTCTTTTCCCAAGAGAGATAATAAGGTTTTCCTGATGACGAGTATGAAACAGCTAATATAAATACATACAGAAATCTGAAGAGCAGCACAACATTACTAACTTACTAACACTACTAATTTGTCTGATAAATTTTAGCTCATTGTTTTTGCTTAGAGACTATCTCTAAAGCAGAGTCAAACTGATTGTGAATAGTTCTTTGCTAAAATTCAGTAGCTGTCACTAAGTTTGCTCAACGCTGGCTGGAAGCAAGTCACGGAGGTTATTGTTTTTCCGTAGCTACAGGGCTACAGAAACATGCAACTGTTCTACTGCAAACACCCACATGTGAAATCCTGACATGTACAGGCACTGGAGTCTGCACAACTTAATTGCAGGAACATTTGTTATTCATCAGTTCCAGGGCCAGTGGTAACCCCTGTGATCTGCATAACACAGGCTGTCAGACCCTTCTACATTCATTCCTACAAATTGTTTCTTTTTGGGAACTATCTGATCCCAATTTAAGAATTCTCAGTTAATGGTAATAGTTCAAAATATTAATTATGTTTACTTTCAAAACTGTCCAGTGCTTTCAAAACTGTTCCCCCAAACATTTGGAGGAAAACACAGTGAGACACATTTGTGACAGGAAGTAACCATCTGAAAGTCAAGATGGGCCAGTTCTTGTAGAGGTTTCTCCCAAATGTTTTCTCTCCTTTAATTATTTACCTCATAAAGAAACCAGCAAGATAGACTTAAGTATGCTTTCAAGGTTAGGGTGTGCTATATTTTAAAATTACAAGGGGTTTATGCCTTGTTTGACATATTGCTGCTTTTGACTTCTAACAGCATCAGAGGGCAACCTCTAAGCCTACAGCAGCAGAGTGCACCTATGAAAATAACAAATTTAGCAGTCCATCCCTAATGAAGTCCGGATTTCACCTTGCAAGACAAGTGCATAGGGTCTGTTGTAACGCCTTAGCATGGGTGGTCACAGCCTCCCACACCGTGAATCCACCATTCAACAAAACTCCACTGTCTCTACGGAATTAAGGCAAAGCAGGGGATGAGAACACTGGGGCACTGTGCATGAAAGCCACACTAGTGAGCAGTTCAAAGGCAACACTAAAAACTCTATTAGAAAAAGACCACTTCCTTCAGCGTGACCAGCAACCTGCCACAAGCCCACCACACCACAGACATGTCCCCACTTACGACCGAAATGAATGGGTGCCTATTAAAGGCTTCTTACCCAGAAACAGTAAAACACTCTTAACCAAAAGCTAGCAAGCTAAGCAAGATCTTTAAGCCAAGCAAATGGAAATGGAAAATCTTGCAGGACACACTAAATACTGCGCTGCACAACTGCAGATGGCTGTCATGTGGTGCAGCCCATTTCAGTGTGGTCAGCTAATGTGACACACATGCTGCTGAGTGCGCTGCAACCAAAGCAGAAGGCTCTCTGGAGACCTTGCTGTGGCCTGGAGGGGAGTGAAAGGCATGGTACTTGAAATGGAAGTCCAAGACAAGAGCACACCATTATGGCACTACTCTGAGATCTCCATCCTGCTATCTCCACCCTATGCACTTGTCTTGCAAGGTGAAATCCGGACTTCATTAGGGATGGACTGCTAAATTTGTTATTTTCATAGGTGCACTCTGCTGCTGTAGGCTTAGAGGTTGCCCTCTGATGCTGTTAGAAGTCAAAAGCAGCAATATGTCAAACAAGGCATAAACCCCTTGTAATTTTAAAATATCAGCCAAGGCGGCCGCCTGTCCCAGCAGCGCCCATCAGATGGAGTCGCAATGGCAGGATGAGCGTAGCACTGAGCATCCACTACTGCCCCCCTGGAAAGCAGTGACACGGCTCCCCCAGCATCCCACACAGCCCTCTAGGGGTGTGATGGCTGGTGGGGGAGAGCCAAGACCGCAAACACAAAGCCATCGCTCAAAAGGACCCAGCCGTAAATCTGGACACACCTTTAGAACCAAATTTGGAAGATGGCTGCAATAGCTGAATGCTTCCTTCAGCATGGCCAACTGGTCCCACATGGCCCATCACCCACGTGTCCCCCACTGTGGGCACGGCACTGGGAGTCAGCCCCCCAGCACCTGCTCACACAGACCTGGGGCTGGAAGGGAAGGGTGAAAAGATCACCCTTGCTTTAAAAGGTTTGTGCTTAGACCCTAGATTGTCAGCAACTGAGGGTGGTCCCAGCAGCTCCAGGGACTCACTGGGGCTGTTATCATCCTACCACAGCTAGCTCCAGCAAGGCAGGGAGTACTGAGCCAAAGGGTAGGATGTGAACTGAGCTCTAAGTCTCTCCCTGAAGCCAGCCCTTTGCTCAGCTGGTGGTGCAAAACATATGAAGACCCCTCCTGACTCACACCAAAGAGCTGCTGGAATTGTCTCACCACAGAGCTTGTGGGCCCCCAGCTCCAAAAGTGCTTATGCTTCACTCCTATGAAAATCTCTACTTGAGTGAAGAATTCAGTGGGCTTCTACCAACACAGAATTAGACTGAGTGGTGAATCACACTCAGAGAATGCAAAATATTTCAAACGTTATAAATGCCATGTATATTCAAAAACAAAACAATTATTCATGGCTTCATGTACTCCTGGGCATTGGTTCTGAGACAGTATGTGCTCATTGATGTGAAAAACTACAAAGGATGCTGGAGCTCTAGGCCCACTCTTAACCCTACATGACTTTATCTGATCACAGACCTGTAGGCATTGTAGAGATTCCTCTTTTCGTTCATGCTCTGACACCGCCCCTCAACCGAGCAGGGCAGGGTGAAGTTTCTTGCTGGGAATTCCATGAAGCAGTCACTGTTACTGGTGCAAGAGCTCTCCTCAACGCTGGCATCATCCAAGTCTGTCACCTTCAGCTCTCCATCCACAATCACAAACTGCCGAGGGCGAAAATCCAGTAATGTCACCGAGCCAAGAGGAGAGTGAGCCAAGTAATGCAGAAGCCGAACTAAGCTGAGACATATCTGAAACACAAAAACATGGGCACCTCGCATTATTTTCTCAGTGCAAAGTATACAAAAAAACCTCTTTAGCTGAAGATATGTTCATAAATTTATGGCTTAATATAAGCATTATAACTTACCTTCAAAGCTAAATGTTGCAACCAAAGTATTTTTTACAGGATTAACATAGCTGACTGTAAAACCCTGAGAGACTTGAAACAAAAATTAGCTTCTTTACAAGTGCTTTCCCACACTATTCTTGAAGCAGGGTTCATTGTTGCTATTCTTACTTTTAACAGAAATAAAAGCATTAACTTTTAATAACACATTATGCACAGGCGTTGACCACACAGTCTGATCCTGCTCGTTTACAAACTCCAGGTCTGGAAATTTTGGCTGGACCGCCCTGCACCCACGCCTGGAGCTCCAACTGCAGATAGTGTCTGTATTCCCTCTGTACTGATCCTGCCTCTTGGCTGTTTTTATAATTTTTTCCACTGTTTCCTCCATTTTTTTTCCTTTTTCCTTCTTCCCCCCAGGAAGAGGAGGTCCACAAGTTCAATGTAACTCTTCACTATGCCTCAGGGTAAGCGCATATGTCTGTCTACCTTGAAGGGTCTGCCTCGGAGGACCCTCATGCACCACTTTGAGCCTGAGGTGGGAGCTCTGTGCTGATGTTTCACTTTTCCACCGCAGGTTAGAAACTGGAGTAACTCTTACTAGACAGCAACCCAGATGAACATTGAATTCAGACCCCTTACCAAAGTCCTGTTTTCAATTCATGCATTCCTTTAGAGTCCATTATGTAACCTATTAATCCGAATGTAGCAGTAATACGAACACAGTTAAATACTGGAATTTTTATTTCATGTATTAAATAAATAACAGGTCTAATTCAGCAGGGTTTTTACTGTTTATACATAATCTTTGTTTTCTATTAAAATACAATGTTAAGAGCATGTGCACTGAAGTCGTCAAATCCAAATTCAGTCTAGGGCCTTAATACACTCAAGGGCGCACCTCTACGCATCCTTGATAAGAAAGCTGAGCATAGCTGAAGTTATCCCTCACAGACCCTTCGCCTGTGGGACATTAGAACCATCTCATGCTTCTACATAATCCTTCTCCTGGTTGACCAGACAAGAACATTTTTCTCCTACTTACTGGATACCATAGTTCACATGGAGATGTTTGTAGGTGTATAGGTTGTTTGTAGATGTTATAGGATGCTTAACTTGAGCACCCTTACCTCCCCTTGGAAGGACACAGCAATCATGTCTGTGTTACCCTGCAATACACGGTAGAGAAAAAGCCTATCCAGCACAAGCTAACCTATAATATGGGTATCTTCAAATGCCAACAAACTCAGAATTTAGCTTGAACAAACCCACAGGTTGTCATCCAGAATTATTTCCTTTTCTTGAATGCCAAAAAAGCCCCCTGCTCCTGCACCAGCAACCTCTGGGCCCAACCCCAAAAGGCCCTGCCGTGCAGACCTGCTGCAGGTTGGGACTGCAAATGCCCCCCTACAACAAGCTTTAAGCACACAGGTGAAGGCTTTGCTCTGTGTCACACACCCCTGGCTTACTCAGCTTAATGCTGAGCCCATCCACACAGGGAAATTATCAACTGTAGTAATAACTTCATGGATTTATGCAGTCATTTTCAGGACTAGACCACAAACAAGTCTCATATATCAAGAAGACGATTTTATTTCCTTCCTTTCTGGTTTAGTTGCATCCTAGACAAACAAATGAGCATGACATTATTTAGGACTTCAATACACTGATCACAGGAATGTTTCACCTGTAATTCTACCTCTGTGAAGGTCTTCATCTCCATCTAATTCTCCTTTGTCTCCCTTTGCAACTGCTCACTCAGAAATATCCACACTGGAAAGAAACTTCTCTGGTCATTTATTTTGTACATAATTGCTGTCACAGTCCATTATTTGCATTCCCTGGATGAGATGAGCTAAAGGCAGGTGGTCCTGTGTTTTGGGAACCCTGCTGAGGACCTCTGCTGCTTATCAAGACCGTGCTTCTTTCAGGAAAAGGGAGCTGAAGCTTAGTGCAGGGAACACACTTGCTCCAGCTGTATGAGTAAAATAAACTCTGCCAGGGAACATTCCTGGGCACAGAAACTTAATCCCACATGCACACTGGCTAGCACGGTCTCTGGCCAGATCTGACCAGCACTGAGGCTGTTCTCCTGCACTGTCCCCAGGCAGGATCCAGAAGGCAGCGTGGGGCCATTTCCAACAGGTTCCAGTCCTGCTCAGAAAGTGCAGGGATGCAACAGCACAGCCGTGGGCTGCACCTTCCTCTTTCCACTTGGAGCTCACTCAGGTGCACTTCTAATTTTCTGGCACAGATGTAGCTGAGCAATCCAAAGTGTTTCAGATGGAGGCTGCAGCTGCCTTTCAACGTCCTAGGGAGTTAACCTCAGGCAGGGACACATCCCCATATACACCATGCCAGACAGCGCTGTCTTGATCAAAGCATTGCTGCAGTCTGGCTTCATTTTGGACAAATTAAGTGTGACCTTGGTGCTCCTGGTAAATTGCCAGCGCGGTGGACAAACTGGGTTTGAGATTTGTGTACATTTATTCTTCTCTTTCCCCAGGAAAAAGGGAACAGAGCAGGAAGCAGTAGAAAACAATTATAAAACAAACCTATGATAAGGATCAGGAGAGAAATATAACATCCTTCTGCTGTTTAAATCCCACTTGTGGAGCGCAATGCCAAAACTCCTGGGCCTCAAGCTTTAACAAGTAAGAAATGTTTCAAGATATAATGTAAAAACCATGTAAATATAACTAGTTACAATTAGATAACACTGACAGGCAAAATAACACAGTATCTTAAACACTATAGAAGCAGAGTTCTAAATACTGCTTCTAAACCAAAATGTAATCATTTGCAAAACAAGCATTTAATAAACGTGAATTGCACTGAAGAGTACACAACCCCTGCTTCATAATATTATTTATTCCTCGCTCTCCTAAAAGTCCTTATAAACCAGTTGTAACTCACCCGAAATCTGTCTTCCCAGGAAGTCTGTAACAGCTGAATCATCTCTAGAGGCGAGCCCAGTTCAGTGATGGTGGTCAGCGTGTCTGGGATGTCATTGCTGTCTTGGTAGCAATAGCCATAGAGCTGAAAACAACACAAGCAGGCAACATCAGCGTAGCGCACCTTGACACGTGGCTTCCCAAAGGAGGCTGTGAGCAGTGTTTCTGGCAGTATTTGTGACCCTGCAGGGAACCCATGCTGAAGGGCCACATCCAGGGGAAGTAACGCGCTCTGGACCAGTTTATGAAGAACTGTAACCCATGGGAAGGACTCAACACTAGAGGTGTTCATGGAGGATTGTCTCCCATGGGAGGGACCCCATGCTGGAGCAGGGGAAGACTCTCAGGAGTCCTCTCCTGAGGAGCAAAAAGCCACAGAAACAACATATGATTAACTGACCACAGCCCTCATTCCCACTCCTCTGCACTGCTCAGGAAAGAAGGCAGGGAAATCAGGAGGGCAGTAGAGCACAGGAAGAAGGGAGAAGTGGGTGGAAGGTGTTTTTAAGATTTGGTTTTATCTTTCATTACCCTAGTATGATTTGATAAACTAAATTGATTTTTCCCCAAGACAAGCATTAATTGCTGGATGATTTCTCCCTCTCCTCAACTCAATCCACAAGCCTTTTTTAATATTTTATCTCCCCTCTCTAGCTGAGGAGGCGAGTGAGAGAGCGGCTTTCGTGGGTACGTTGCATCCAGATAGGGTTAACCCATGACAAATACACAAGACAAAAAATAATAATAATAAATTAACACATCTATGAATGCGAAAACAGAAAACTATCTGAGGAAAGGTAATTTAATCTATGCAATACCTGACTAAATAATATTTATTTTATGCTTAAAAAATATTGTAAAATAGTTTTAATTACATTTTCCATAGGATTACTGTTTGTGCCTTGAGTGGCAATGTGTATTTCAATGACACAGCACCGTAAAAAGCAATCAAAAAGCCAACATTTATCTTTTCCCAGACAGAAATTGCCTCTCACTATATCTGATGAATTTCTGTGTACCGTATCATTAAAGCAGGGCAAATACTCCAAAATACTATTTGCCAGTAGTGTCTACAATTTAAAAGCATTTAAATGGCAATTTCAGCCAAACTCCAGCTTCTTCTTTTATTTTCTTTCCAAGGATATTTGAATGATTTCCACTTGCACTAGAAGAATATTTAAAGACTGTGGAGGAGAGACTGTCTTGCTTTATATGGACCGGGACAATGTCTGACAGGCTGGGGGACAGGCTTTTATGAACTCCCTGCCAAGCCCTGGCAGAGAGGGTATTAAATGAGCCAGATAAGCATCAGATTGCAACTTTCCAGCCAGAACAGCGCGTACATGAAATTAAATTAAATGTAATCTCTGCCCCCACTCAAATAAAACATACAGTAAAAGGGTTGGTGTGAAAATGCAGCACTAAAAAGAATGCCCTGTTGCTACTCCTCTACTGCCTTGCCCTGAGCAACTTGATTTTCCAAACCTCTTTCAGTTTTAAAAAGCTCAGGGAAGACGATAGAGGAGGTTCCCTGGTGCTGAGGGCACTCAGATGTGGCCCTGCAGAGGAAGCCAGGCTCAGGCAGCCAGAACAGGGACCGATCCCAAATCATGAGGAAAGCAGAGTGCCATGGCCTGAGGGAGCGGCTGAGGCTGCACACAGCCCCTGCGAGCAGATTCCAGCCTCCAGCACATTCTTACAGCTTGTGACCTCCCCAGGCAGAAAAGCAAAGACCAGGCTAAAGTCAGCAAATACGGGATTTGTTATGAGCCATGCTGCAAGTTTTGACTGTAGCTGTCTACATTTAAAGGAAAAAAGGGTGCCAAAAAATGTAAAAGAAGTAAACAGTTTTTCTTTTTGGTGTAAAAATGGCACTGTATTTCAAAACAGCTGCTTAAACATGGACATTAACCTAAACAAAAAAAAAAGAGCTAGAAGATTTTATTTTAAAACATGCCAAAAAGAGGATTTGTGATAGATGTCGATACGAACATTTGAAGTAGGAAAACGGACATTTGTCTTTACTGCCACAACGATGAAAAAGACACTAACAGCAATAATTTCTCCATCCAGAGCCATTCAGACCAGACTTGGGTTTGTTCCTTATCATCCATGACACCACTTTTGTGCCAGGAGTTAAATCTTAGATCACATTAGCACAACTGTTTAAGCTATCTGTGTGAACCAAAAGTTGAATTAAATGAAAATATTTACTACTATAAAGATTATTTTCTCAGGTAAGGTTGGATTCTGCAGTCCTTGCCATCTGCTTCCCACCCCTTGTATGTGTGGGCACACTAAGGAGACAGGATGAAGTTTGGCAGGTTTGAAAACCCTCACTTCTGAGGGTCAAAATCTAGCATCTGTTTCTGTATCATCTGCAGAATTCAGCTCTTGTCTTTAGCACAGTAATACTATCCACTGGGAAGAAAAGCCATAAGGGAAATTAGCAAGCAATCCAGATTGGGAAACGACACTGTTGCAGTAACTGTTGGTTCACAGCAACACTAAGTACAAAAAAGGTATCAGACTCCATCAGACATTGTCAACATTTGTGAAAACAACTCTGGGAATAGAAACACAGAAGACAAACAATTATCCATTACTTTTGATTATACAAACAAAATACAAATATATATATATTTACACAAAAAATACTGAAAAATGAGTCTCACTATCTATTTATATGCATATGATCACAGGAGGAGAAATTAGAGTACCTATTTCTGTCTATTTTATCTTGATCTATGAATGTCAAAAGTAATAACAAGAAGTTAGGTTTGCTCTCGGCTGGAATTTTGCCCATAATTCTTTCATTTTGGTGTCCAGTTTGTACCTTGGCAAAAGTCTTTACTGCCCAAGTATTTGACTGTATCTATAAACTAACCTGAGCTCTTTATTGATTTTACTTAAGTGAAACCTCTCCAGATACAATGTTAGTACATAATTATATAGTTATAAAAGCCCAGAAGTATGAGATATAAAGGATTTATTGGGCCATATTTATATTTTTCTAAATGAACTCCCGAAACTAAATGCAAAAATGCACATGTAATTACATGGCCATATTTGTATGTGCAATTACCATGATTACAAACTGGGCAAGTCCCAACGGCCAATTAAGCATCTGAAATGATTACATTCATCCCCTCCTGATGAACCACCACCCAGCATACAGATGTTACAAAATACAGAATATATATAGATGCAAAATATTCCCAGGCAGAAATACTGAGGCCTTTCATTTAAAAAGCTGACTTACACAACACAAGAAACAAGTACAAGGGTACTACCCCAAAACATTTTAACTTCCTTTTGTTTTTGTCCAATCCATTTTAAGCTCAGAAATGAGACAGAATGGTTTGTATTCCCAGACAGTGAAGTAAGAAACAGATAGCTGGTGCATATAATAACAAGAAAAATAACCACATGGGGAAACTGAATATAGCTGGAAGCAAAAGATGAGCCAAAATATCTCCTCTATCTGAAATTCTATTAGGTTGGACATCATTCTCAGCGTCACAAAGCTACACTTCAGACATATTGAAGAGTGATGGTTTTCATACGCTTTTTCAGTATGGTTCCAATTAAATGAATGGAAAGAAATACAATCCCACATCTTTTTGCTATCTCGAGTCACTGCATTTAAATGCCACCCCAATATATTTTTGTGTAGAATCTAATAGCAAACAGTCACGGTACTGGGATGCCTTTCTGTCTGTTTAGAAAAATGTATGCCAGATATGAAATGTTGACCTGTTCTCACATCATGTGTCGTAATTCATTTCTTTAGAGTAGCCCCGTTTACCAAATTATTCCCTTGCTGTTTGGATTTTCTCAGTCATAAAGGCTCAGTCCTGCATTAGTCTTTCTGCACCCAAAATTCCCACTGGTTCTCAACAGTTTTTAGGCATGCTGGGCATACAGGGTCAGCCCCTGTGAAAGTTATATTGTATTGTAGGAGCCTGTGTCCCTACAGCCAGCCAGTTCACCTCCCTTTATAATTCCTTTCTGCTACAAATTATGGGGACAGAGGTGCCCCTTTCAGAGGAGCTGGGGCAGCAGGGGAGGGCAAAAGCAGAGGTCAGCCTCTACACAAAAGCCAACAAGCTTACTGAAAAAAAACCACAAAATAAAGAAGCTTATTAAGCTGTCATCAGCAGGGTAAGTCTGTGCGAACGATGAGCCCTCCTGCATTGGTGTAGACACCCCGGCTGGACTTTCAGAAAAATAAATGTCAAACCAGAACCACTGCCAAAGTGTTACGTTCCCTTTATGGAGGTTGCTCAGTCATAAACAGTAGGACCCATCTTTTCCAAACAAGTCTCCAGCCACTTTCCCCAGCTGAGGCTCTTCTGGCTCAGCTCAGCTCTGCAGCCAAGGCAAAATGCCCCTGCACAATCATATCATTTCCCTAAAAATTACAACACATTGTGAATATTCTTTTTTCTCTACAACCACAAAAACTGGCAATTTCCCCCGTTTTTCTTTAATGAACATGAGATTTCTGTGAGTCCCGGAATGTGAACTTCCAGCACACTGTTACCAGCTGTAATATAAGTGACAGGCTCAACTGCATTACACCAGAAGTAAATTTCAGAAACCTAACTCTTTTCTCTTTCAGTTTGGACTGCTATTCTCTTTTAATTTTGACTACAGTAGGACCCAACTTCTGCCCACAATAGAAAAGTGCAATGAAATACAGTCTCACATGTACAAAGAGTGACAGTACTCAACACTTGACACAGCCTTTCTTTTCAGAAATACATGGACACAGAGTTGCTTAATCAAAACTGGTCGTGTTGAGATTGTATTTTGTAGTGTTTTGGTGCCCAGGGGAAATAAAAAGCTCCTACTGGCCTTTTGATGAGCCATTTGCTTGAGTTGCTATGTTTCAAAACCAGAACAGCATGTTTTAGAAGCTCTTGCTATTTTATTGCTAAGTTAATGTAATATTTTTAGGGTCCAGCATTTGGATTCACATTTCATCCTGGAAGCACTCAGACAGTCCATCCCTGCAAGAGCAAAATTCCCCAGCACAGCCTGATACAGCTATGCTTTACCAGTACATGGTTTGAGACATTCCGGTCACTTTAATGTTTATTACTCATTTGTTTTTTAAAAATTTCTCTTCATTGCTGATGGTACATACCTATATAAATATACATACATATACACACAAGCACAAATATTGACATATATTTTTTGCATATATGACATGTATGTATATGCCTGTTCTGATATCTAACGTATACACTCAATACTTGTATGTGTATTTTAAAATGTTTTATATATTTTTAAAATGCACATTAAGGTATTTTTTTATATTGCCAATCAGTCCAAAAGCACATGCAAATCTCTAACATGCAGGGAACCTGGAAAATGCAGGGAACTCAATCCCTGAATTTACTAAAGATCGATCCAATGCTGACTTTCCTGCTATAGAATATATCAAGATGGTGCGCAAGCAGTAAATTGATTTTCTACCACTGAAATCTAGCAATCAAGCTCTGCAAAGTGCTGAGTTTCACTGGAAAAAGACTCACTCAGAACATCTCCAGCACCATGCAGAACCCCTTGAGAGTGGGACCCAAACTGTGTGCTGACAGCTGTGAGGTGGGATTTTGTCTGCAGATGGATTTTGGAACTGAGAACAAGTAATGGGTAGTTCAAATATTAAACTCTAAATTCACAGTTCTGCCTAGGCTTTATTTATAAATGTATTATTATGATTAGCACTAAACTCCAGGAGAACTAAAAGGTATAAGAATCTCATTCCTGGCACTGTTACTGAACATTTTCATTAATAGAAAAATTGGACTGTAGTACTCAGAAACAGACACTGTGTGTATTTACCCATATCTTTTGCTATATCCATAAAGGTCCACAGATATCTCCATATATTTTAGAGGTATATGAGTGTATACATATCCATACATACCTGCTGTTCTGACACATATTATGTTGGCTATAATCTTATGATTTAGTAATGTTATCTCCCTTTTACTCTCCCTGCTTTCCTTATACTCTGAAGTGGAAAATTCTTCTACTAAAAACATTTACAGCACTTTGAATTTGCATTGCACTGCACAAGCTCAAGGCCCAACCCTGCAAATATTTAGTCACTCAAGCAGCCTACTCTTGTAAAGCCTTCCAGTGAAGACAAATGGATTACTCATACAACCATGATTTCAATGGAAACAGGCTGATATCACTGGAGGCATAGTTCATTATCTTGTAAATAGCCAGATCAGAAGCTCTCCTCACCTCCATCTACAGCCATGGCATTCAGTTCCACTGCACCACAAGTTTAACCCTTTGTCATGACATGATTTTGCATTATAAAATTATCAAATAACCTCTTAGCGTCACGTGTTCTGAAATGCTTGTCTTGGATTCATTATAACAAATCCATCTGTATAATTCTTCTTTCTTAGGTATGAGTCATATCATTTTGAACTTTATCATGGCAAGCTTTAAAGTAAGCTTGGAGTCTATCTGCAGCTACATAATCCAAGAAAAAGGCAAGTCTATCCAAACTAAAGTTGTTCCAAATTTGGTCTGAACCAATATAAAATACCCATGTTTGGTGTCTGTTACCTAAACTGAGCAGTTCAGCTGAGTGTGATGAAAAATAACAAGTCCCTTAAAATTAGTCTAGAGTCAATATTAGTCCACTGCCTGTGAGAACTAGTTCTTGTCAAGTTTTTCACAGCCATCACTCAAATAAAAAATGGCAACAGAAGTTAGATGTAATGGGGCATCTACCTGAACCATCAAATGACCATGTTGACACAAAAATCCATAAAAAATATCTTTTAAAAATCCCAGGTTGTATATCTGACACAGACACTTAACAAACCAGGCCTGCAACACTTCCAAGCACGGCCTGAGCTGATGCCTGAATCCACCATCGCTGTGTCCATGCAGAAAGCAGAAACACAGAGGATCAGAACCATGCCAGCCCTGGTGTCCCCTCCCAGGGGCCCTCTCCTCCTCCCTGGCCAACCACCACATCCCTGCCTGCCCTTCCCAAACACAGCCGCAACTAGAAGACAGAGCATGTGCGAAAGGTCCACAGTCATCCATTTCAGAGATAGGATTGGATAGGATATTTCAGCTGGTCAGTTGGAAGGGACAGGAAATGATCACGTAGTCCAACTTCCAGACCATTTCAGGGCTGGCCAAAGGTCGAAGATGTTATTGAGGGCGTTGTTCAAATGCTTCCTTAACACTGATGGGTTTGGGTCATTGACCAGCTCTCGAGGAAGCCTGTTCCAGTGTTTGACCACCCTTCTTAATGTCAGGTCTCAACCTTCTCCTGTTCAACTTTGAACAATTCCCACGTGCCTTATCACCAGGGAGATACCAGGGAGAAGAGATTTACCTAGCTATCTCACACTGGGGGGCAGGGGGAATGAAAGGATAAGTTATAAAAACCATGTGCTTCCCCCTGCAATTCTGTCCTGGTCGTAACTAATTCCAGGCCAGGATATTGATGGCCTGGAATGACCTTGTTCATTCATTGTTGCTCCATGAAAAAAGGCGAGCAGCAAGGGAAAACTTGATCATACCCACAGCATCCTGTGGTGACCACTGATCTCTCCAAGCCACTGAGCAGAAGAAGCAGTGCTGGGCTCTCCTCAAAGAAATTGGATGAGGTTGCAAGTCATCAACACCCATAAAGGAGGCAGAAATTCAAACCAGTCTTCTGGAATGATTTACGTGGCATATAAAACTGAGCAACAACCATAGAAATAATTCAGCAAATGATTGGGATTAGTTTTACAAATGCTACTTTTGAAAGGAGGGACAATGTAGCCCTTCTAAGTTATGTGATGACATGTGCCTTATGGAAAGTCATTCCTGCCAGCTGCTTTGCAAGTTGAACACCCTCTGCCCTACCATGGAATTCAATGGGAAAAAATACTGTTTGGTGACTTCTGCATCAAGACGTGCAGCTTGCCTTCCAGGGACAGGAACAGTTAAGAGTGGGTTTGCAATTGTATCAGCTCTATGCTTCCAGCAGCTCTGGAGCTCTTGTTAACAGATTCTTTCTTCACTCTTAAAAGTGCAGGATAACATCTGGGCCTTTTGGGAAGCAGTCTCACAATAAAGAAGCACTTTGTGTAATTCTTCTTTCCTCGCCAAACCGCATCTGTCTGCTCTCCCTGCCCTTCTCCACTCCAGCCCGAGCTCCTTGGGGCTGTGGGGACATCTGTTAGCAGCGGCAGGCTGTCTCTGCTGAGCCATCAGTAGGTGGCACTGCCTGCTTTTGTCTCTCACCACATGAATGTCCATCTCTAACACCTTCTGTCCACCACCACTAACCATCTCGAAGGGTGCCCAAGAGACGTAAAAGCCTCACCTCCTTCGAGGTGCACCTACGGTAACGTCAAGCAATGGATTGACTGGGACCAAGAAGCTGCTCCATCATGGCTCACCAGGCAGTGGTGGTGGCAGAAATTTCCAGAGGAAGGAGGTGGCCAGCAGGAGGTTACAAACCTCCCCTGCCACTGACAAGATATGGCAGGCTCATCTGCCTGGGAGCTGAGGTTCCTCTGATCCCAACATCAGTTAAACAGCCACTATCAGCCTGGTCTTGCACCGCGTGGTGGCCTCATTCATCTTTAGCAAACCTGTCCCAAGAGCATCTCAACTGAGGTCATTTAGAAAAACAGACAACACTCCCAGTCTAACATGACCTTCCTAAAGGCAGCAATCCTGTATGTGGGGTGCATAGTGAGAGCCCATCCAGCCCCAGCCTCAAAGGTTAATTCTCCTTACGGACTTGGTTTTGAAAGGTTTGATCTCCAAGAGCTGGCAACCTCTGCTGTCCCATCCAAAAATTAAGAATGACAAATTCTCCATATAGACTCCCATCAGCAGCTATCGGCAACTGCAGCACTTTTCTCAAGCGAATAGTTCCCTGAGTTCTGATGGCCAAACTCCAGCCAGACACGGATAAGACTTGTTGCTGGGAATCCTGCACCACTGTCACCACAAAAGGCATTCAATGCCCACCCGCTGGCAACAGGGAAGAGGTCCCTGAGTAGGTGTTTCCACTCCAGCACAATCTCCCCTTCCCCCCTGCCTACTGTGAAAACAACAGTGGATTCCTGTAAAAAGGATGGTGAAGGACCAGACCTTCAAGAGTCCATACCATCCCTATGCAAATAAGTTTGCACTGGAAATTAATTGTATATTGACTTTGTTCAGACTTGGAAAGATTGTCTACTTCCACCTGGAATAAGCAAACCGTATACAAAGCTTTATTATTTTAATTCTCACATTAAAATTAAAACTGCCATATCCTGTTGGCTGTGCATATGTATAGGGAAACCATCAGGGTAAGAAAATCTCTTAATTAGCACATGTAAAGAAAAGAAAATCCTGTTTGAAAACGGGTATTTAAAAATATTGTGATCAGCTAGCACATCTTAAGTCTACTTGTCAGCAGTAAGTGATGTATTATTTGCAGTCTATTTTAATCAATTAATTTTGCAAGGAACGAACAGTCTCCCTGTAATCGTGACCATCTTAAAAAATCAGTTACAAAAACAATAGAGCTAACTGACCTAATTCACACAGAAATTGCTTTGGTATTTGGATGGTGGCTTTTCTAGTTCAGATGCCATCTCGGTATTTTATCTACACATTTCAACTTCACGCTCAAGCTAAATAAGCCAAATTAACTGGCCTTGTCTGAGCAGCCAGCAAGCCACTGTCGCTGTTAGCAGCTAGTGTCTTCCATCAGCATCAGACAAAGCCAAGCCTTTTCCCTGAGATTTGGTGTGTGTTTTTAAGAAGAGAGTGGTAGCTCCTTCTTAAATGAATCATTGTGAACTCACACTGAAAGTGCTGATAAATAGCTGTCAAAGAAATAAGCTTGCACTTCTACAAACGTCTGCAGTTTCAGACCTTCCCTCCCTTCTCTTCAGCAATGCAAACGAAGAAAGAATGGCACCAACCTTAATTCTGATACTCCAGGGCTATAATTACATTATTACAGTAAATCAAACATTGCCTTTGTGTCACTACAATTATGCTCATTGTTTGAAATTAACTGCAAATGGTTTGATTTTCTTTTCTTCCTCAAATATGGGCAGGGCGGAATTAAAGCACACTAAATCATCTTAAAATGCACAGAAAGCCAGGATTCAGACAGCAGCATTTGAACTCTGCAAGAAAAGAAATCGCAGCACGGAGTGAAAGGAAGAGATCGGGCACCGCATTTGACACAGAGCGACGGCAAAGCAATTAGCGGGCCGCTAAATCCTCTGTTACAATAAATCAGTGACCCAGTTCCCCCTTCTTCCCCGGTGCCCTTCATTATAAAATCAACGTTAATGAACTACCCCTCTCTTCGCCACTCCAAAGCAAACATATTTCCACTGCAGCCTGCACCTGCCCTTCCCAGGCGCTGCCGCCCCAGGGAGCCTCGGGCAGCCCCAGACGGCGGGGGCAAAAAGGGGGGCGATGGCCCAGCGCTGCCCTTCGTGCAAGTGACGGGCAGGGCATGGAAATAAAAACAGGAAGGCAAGCTGCCTTCGCCTCAGCATTGCCTAATGCGAAACCACTCTCCCTCTTGCTGGTTTTCCGTGTTGCTTTTGCTAGACTTGATTCACCACATCTGCCAGAGCCGACACATCTGGCTCCTTCCTCGGCTGGAGGGCACGGTGGATATGTCAGCATGTTGTCTTGAAGGCACGGGCACTTTCTGCAAAGAGCTCTTTTCCGCTCCATCATATATCGTACAACAATAAAGTCNGGCAGAGGCAGAGCCAGAGCTCCCGCTCGCCTCCAGCGGCTCCGCTTCGCCTCCAGCCCCGGGCGGCCCCCGGGGAGCCAAACCCTGCCAATCCCTCCCGCTTGGTTCCGCCGCCCGCCCCGGCCGGGGCTGCCCGCCAGCCCTGCCCTCCCCCGGCACGGCACGGGGACAGCAGGGGGGCACGTCCTGCCGGCTCTTCGTAGCAGCCGGATCGTGTCTGGGAGCCGCCGGGGAAGGGGGAAAAGGAGCAAAACCGAGGTAAGAAGCAAAGGTAGGGAAGCTCCCGGCCCTCGCCGGCCCAGTAGATGCGGCATCGTGCCTTTAGCGTCTGCAGCCAGCGCGGTCCTCCTGCTCCAATGGGAGCTGAAGCGCCTGTCAAAAGCCAGAGGAAGGAGGAGACGCTGGCTTTTGAACTGATTCCTCTGCCTCGGCAGCAAACCCTGGACAGTGAATTCTAAGCCCGGGGTTGGCTTTTGTTGGAAACAAGTTAAAAATCATGAAGTCAGCCAATCCTGTCCCGTGAGAGATTTCAACAGAGGTACAACCAATATATTTCATGTTGTTTCCCTGGTGCCCATTTTCCGCAACGCTTTTACGACTGCTGCGTGACACCGGAGACTCGCTGCCGGCCCGCAGCACTGTCCCGACACTGTCCGGATAGCGCCTGTCAGGCCGATATTTACCGTCTCCTTTCAAGGTAATGCCTTATCACACGTTTGGCCCTCACTCACTCCGGGCGCCCCCCGGCCCCGTGCGCCCCCACAACGCGGGGCATCCAACAGCAAAGGGGAGCACGTCCGGGGCGCGGGGCTCTCCTCCCGGCCCGGCAGCGCCGCTGGGGCTGATGCAGCAGGAGGGCAGGCAAAAGGAAACACAATGACAAAATCGGAACGATTCTGAAAACACGTTTCTGATTTAAGTGGAATCTATTTTTAAATGGGATGGCATGTAAATACGAAGCCCTAACTAACAGACGGGAGTGTTGCTCATGAGAGCATTTTCCCAGCACGGAGGCTGGGCGTGTTCCTCCTGGCGCTGGTGGAAGTGCCTGCTCATCCTCCAGCTGCTCCTGCCCCGGCCCCCCCGCCATGCGACACCCCGCACCTCGCCTGGGCTTCCCCCTTCAGAGTCCACCTGACACCCCGGACCGGAGAAGTGAATTA